>BJBW01002438.1:2148-73589 GCA_004320125.1 Scolopax mira
TGTTCAAGAGACGAGTTGACATGGTGCTTGGGGATATGGATTAGTAGTGGATTGGTGTTGTTTTGGGTGTGGTGTGTGGTATTTTTTTGTTGTTGTTCATTTGTGGGTTGTGTTTTTTGGGGTATTTGTTTTCTGGTTTTTGGGTTTTTTTTATTAGTTGGACTAGATGATCTTAAAAGGTCCCTTCCAGCCTAGGTGATTCTGTGAGGTATTTAAGAAACATGTAGATATGGCCCTTCAAGTCATGCTCTAGTGCCTGTTTGTGGGTTGTTTTGGGTTTGGTTTTTTTTGTGTGGTTGGACCAATGATCTCAAAGATCCCTTCCAACCATGAAGATTCTCTGATTCCCACTGGAATTCTTGAGCTGCAGGTTGTCTCACACTGTTACCTTTTCCTTTGGCTTCAGTCCCTTTTCTGAACTCAGGGAACTGGAGTAGATGCACTCTCTTATTCATATTAAGACAATTTCTGCAGATTCCTGGGATAATACTCCACTGTGCAGTACGAGCTGCTGCCAGGATTGTTTTCTCTGATGCTTGGTCAGCTTTTGTACTTCTCTGTTGAGAGTGAGTTTACATACACTCTCCAAAATCCTTTGCTCAAGCAGGTGCATTTCAGTATTTATCCAGGGTGTGACATCTCAGTGCTAAAAATACTCAGGTAACTCTGTTGCAATTTTTTTGACAGAAGAGTTAATGATAATAACACGAATGATATAGTTCCTTTTTTCTTCCCCTTCATTTTTTTCCTGTAAAATCCTAGAGTTGCCTACACCTTTCACAGGTACACATCTGTCTATCAAAGATAATACGTGTCATAATCTTCCACACACAGAGGAACACATTTGAACGGGAGACGAGGAATTCTGCTTAAATGTGTCACTAAAATGTTCAAATAATACTGTCATCAGTTTCAGGATGGATTGTCAATTTGTGTGGCATTTAACACTGATGTTATGGTTCAGCATCATAAAAACACTTTTTCTAGAGTTTGGTAATTTATAATAATGTGGTTTAAGGCAGAAACACTTACTGGAAATTTGCTTGCATTAAGTTACTACTTTAACTTAAATAACTAGGAGCTAGAGAAGGAGTGAAACTAGACTAGAATATAAAATATATTTACTTAAGGCCTGTGTAATGATTAAAAGGGAGAAAATAAGGAAGCTGGGTTAATGAATATTAATGCTTCTCTCTTTTTATACTTTTGTCTTCCACTCTTTTATTGAGTTACTTGATGGTGCATTTTACATCAACAAATGTGTGCTTCATTTTGAAGTGAAACCTTTCAAAAAATCATAAAAATGAATGACTTACGGGTTTTGTAGAGAATGAGATTAATGACAACGTTTTAACAAGCAACATTTGATACCCAGATGCACTGCTTACTTTGCTAAAATCTTAAGAGATGAAGTCTACCAGCTGGATAATATTCTCCTCAGAGGGACATCACAACTAAGATCACACCTACTCGGGGCATATTTGCTGATGAGGTTAACATAAAATATTTTTTTTTCCCAAGAGAGCAGAAGGGAACAGGAATTCTGAGTTTAGTAAAAAAAAAAAAAAACCACAAAAAACGCTAGTTATTAAATATTTAGCATTGTGGGGGAGGGCAGAGGTGCCCACGTACATGCCTATGTACTCACTTCTATGTATCTCATTATCTACAAGAGCAGTCAGAGGTGTTTCCATTTTCATGGAAAATGATGATATGGGGGATTTGATCAAACAAAAGTATAGGAACTTTTACAAGGCCCTGGAAAGACTGTCTTGCAGAAATATGATAAGTTATGCCAACATTTAATAGCTTCTTTTCGTTCACTGTCCATTTCTTCCACAATTTTTAAGGTAATGATTGATATTAATCAGCACATGCTCAAAAAAAGCAAAAACCAAGCTTTTTTTCTTGGAACAAAACCTCAAGGAAACAAAATAGGTTTTGTGACTTGTTTCTTGGAAAGCTAAATCCAGAACAACAGCTTTTGTAACCACCTTGTGCTGTGCAGAATCCTAGCTCTCTGGGCCAAGCTGCCAGCATTTCTCAGAGCCATTTGGCCCATGAGTTCTAATTTTATTTCAGGGTATCTGCTCATGAACAAAACAGTATTTTCAGGTTCTCTGGGTTAGCTATCCAGTGTGTGTTTGTGAAATCTGATTTTTAAAATGCTGTTGCAGAAATTGATACTGAAGAATTCTTAAGATACACTTCTGTGGCTTAGTTACTTTCTGATAACTAATCTCAAAAAATAACATTTGGGCACATAGAAGGGAGAAAAGAACCTCTGTCAACTTTTTCAAGAAAAAGAAGTGTACTGCTTTTAATCATGATAAAATTGCTTAACAATACAACTAGTGAGTACAACCAGACATTAATTGTCACGCGTTATTCCCTTACTCTTGTGCAAATAGCTCCGTAGTTCATAGGTTGATGCTGAGAATGCTGGCTCTGTGTTCCCGGTGAAGTAAAAATGCCCATGAGTGGAGCATGCCAGTTTTTTAGGACCATATCCTTCTTTATCACCATAACTATTTATCAGTGGTAGAAAGTGTTTGTGGAGAAGCTGGAGAGCCAGACTATAATGTAAGGTCAGTGACGCTTCGGTGATGCTGGAGCCTTCAGAGTGAATGGGAGAAGACAAAACATGAGGATGGCTATCATTGCGTGGGGTTTAGCTGGTGTGTGGGGTGGAGCTGGAAGGGTCTGCTACTAAGAGAGTAGGAATGCTCTTCAGGGTCTTTGGAAGTGGGGTTAGCTCCAGATCCCACTGATGCCCTGTATTTCCACTTCAGCACCATTAGAGAAATGTTTTTTAGGTCTGAGATAAGATCATCTGCATATCTGTGGCATCTGCTTCTGTATTGCTGTAGACATACTGGGGCTGACAAAATTTCATTAATTTTGGGACTGAAGGATCAGGCAGCTCTTCAGAGTCTGGTATCTGCTTTTCTTGGGTGACCTCTGGCATATGAAAGTTTTCTGTTTGTTGGTGGAACCAAGTGATAACATTCCTCTGTGGGTAGTGAAGGGCTTATTTCTTCTTTATCTTTTCCATTTGGAGTTTTTTTTTTTATCTTGCTTGATTGACAGAACGTTGAAATGCTAAATATTAATATACTCTGTAAAAGGATTTGAATATGAACACTTTTTTTTCTTTCCCCTGTACAATCTATTCATCTCCATTAAATTTTTATCCTAAGGTTTGTCCAGAGCATTGTCAAATAGCACTGAATGCATTGACTACCACTAATAAAGTGACTGAATAGTGAATAACAACTTTTGTGCTGTCACTGGTGTTTTAAGTTAACCCTGGTGATAATAAATACATATTCTTAAGATGTCAACACTTAGTGTGTAGTATATTTGTAATTAATCTTTTATTTTTATTTTTTAAACAGGATTTATCTGGGGAAGGCTACAGAGACACTATTGGTGATGAACACTTTCATCTAGAAGGTAATTAAAGAACACAATTTCTTGGTTAATATTAAGAGGTACTGGCTTAATTCAGTGAAAAAGTCTGTGGAAAAACATATATGAGAGTGCAATTCTTAATATACTGATGTGTCATTTGCTGGCAAAACTGTTAAGATAGGAATAGGGTATTATTTCTCTGTCTCCTACCACTGTCCTCCTAGTATCAAAATAGTCACCCAGTTGTATCACAGGGGCCAAGTGTTTTAATTCAAGGTCTCACAAGTTTTTTCCAGGTACTTCTTGTGGCATTGGTAGCAGTCGTGCATATCACTGTCCCCAGCAGAGGTGGTAAATGAGATCACTGGAGATGTTAGCATTGGGGTTTGTGATGTCCTGCACACCCTTCGCTGTTACACAAACCAGACTTAAAAACTTCTGCATTAATTTCTAATAAAGACCAGAAGCTCTTACTCAATACATTTCTCTTCAATACAAACATGATCATTAGTGCCCCAGATAACTCCTCCTTTCCAAGGCTCATCTGATCTCTTCATCTGTGATCAGGGCTCTCCTTGCAGTGGGAGATGGAATCATTGTTGTGGTGGGAAGGGCCTTTGGGGATCTCGAGTGTGGACACTGTATTTGGCGTGCCAGAGAACCCATCTAAGGTACTTTGAACTTCAATTGGGCAAGTGGGGGTTGATGAATGGAAGAGATTAATTTGAGGGAATTGTTGCTCATTCTTTTAGAAAAACAAGGAAATGAGACTTCAGAAACTCTTTAGGAAATGTTCTAGTATAACAAGTGGTTGCACGGGCTGTGTGCTAGATTTATGTTTTAAGCTACTGGAAACAATACGCCCAACTTATTTAGAGCAATGAACCATGTCAAGCTTAATTTACAAAGTTCTGTCGCTTTATAATCCAGTCATTTGTTTGTGGTGGTAGAAACTTCTGTCTAAACAGAACTTGAAAGATTCTCTGTGTTAAGAATGTCTGTCTTCCAGTTCCTTACCTGGGAAACGTGTTATATACGGTGTCCCATGGATGCCAGGTTTCTATCATGGCTTTAGTTTACAAAGAATGTTCTCTCCTATGTGCCTGTAGCAATTTCAACTAGTGCTTGTGGGCTACTGTTAAACACAAAAGCAAGACATACTTGCCGTGACAGAGTCAGTGTTAAAATTGTTTCAGTATTTAACTTCACCACAGTTTTCCTTTCTGCTCATAGTAGGACATAACTCTAATAAGGGGTGGCTTTTTAATTTTCAGAATTATAGGAGAATCTATATAACACAGGAAATTAAATGTTAGTGAGGTGAATAATTTTTCTGTCTCATTCTGCCTCTCCTTACCTCTAATTATTTCTTACTTTGTTGTGTAGAATTGTCTTGCATAGAAAACGGAACACCCAATATAGAATATTTCCAAACTAGTCAGCAGCAGGATTGTTTTTCTTAGAGTGTAAAACCTTTTAGGCTACTATAATTTCAGTCTACATTATTATTTCTGACGTGTCTAATTTCTTATGAAGCAGCTGAGTAGCGAAGACAAGATTTAGACTCCAGCAGGTGGTATTTTCTTTGTGTGCTGCCACTGGGGAAGAGCTGTTCTGTGGCATCTTTCCAGTTGGGAGGCAGGTAATTCTTCCCACCTAGTGATCAGGCAAACACTTGCAGAATGTCTTCATCGATTCAGATCTCCAGGCTTTGTTTTCCGTGTTGGGGGGACAGTGTTAGCCACTTCCTTCTTGAATGGGATATTTAAAAACTTCTTATAATTAATTAAAAGATGATACTAGAAGCATTGTGTTTAAAACAGGATGCTCTCGCTCATTTTATATAACTTCATACTTTTTACTACATAATATTTTTTGATGACTGTGATAGTACTAGTATAAAACCGTGATATTAGCATAAAGTGAAGCTGAAATATCATTTGAGACCTTTGTTAAGGCACAGCTTGAATTCTGTGTGACTTAGGTACAAGATGAGCACCGTCGGAGCTCTTTTCTATATAGAAATGCTTTGTGTGAAAACATAATTAATAGTCTAGAAAATATATTAATCTTTCCATCTAAAATAGTTGTTCTGCTTTTACTTAGCTGCCTCATAATCTTTCCATATGTACTGGTGTAATGCATGGTTATACATTCGTGTGTTGTAGGATGACATCGACACCCCTGATAACTAGGTTCAGAGGTAGGAGCTGTAACACACTGAAACCTGCTTGGCTGGGGAAAGCTCACAAAGGCCATGAATGGCAAAACAAAGACTTGAGCCCAGCTCTCCCAAGTACCAGGCAAGCGTCTAACCAATGAACTATGTTCTCCCTTCGTAAATACACTGTAGGGATGGAAAAAATGTAAAAGAAACACTTCTCAGATTTGCAAAAAAGCACAGCAGGTGCCGTAATTCTTCTGCGTTAGGGGAAAGTTATAGCCTTCACACTCAGAGATTTTATTGGAGAATAAATCAGAGTTCTTTGAAAGACTCTCACTGAAAAGACAAAGTGGCAATAAGAGAAATAATTGAATTCCTTATTTTGTTTTACATAGCCAAGTTCATTACCTCTTTTTTTTTCCCCCTCTTCCCTCCGCCCCCCCCCTTAGCTGTCTGAGCAGTACAGATAAAAAGAGCTCTCTTTGCTGGATTTAACTTCTGTGTTGTTATGTAAAGCTTGATCAAATCCTTTCGTCTTAACAGACTTAACTGGCCAACAGCAAAAGGCTCGGGATTCTGGGATTAAGATTGTATTTGGTAAGAGGACTGGTGCATTAGTGCCTTCTTTTGAACTCTAGAAAGAACAAAGTAAACATCAAAAGCATTAAGCCATGAGAGCGGATTGTTGACTCAATGTTGCTGCATGACAAGAGGTTAGAACTCAATAGTGGCGACTCTGTTTACTGAGTGCTGCACAGAAAGAAACAGTTTGACCAGTATTGTCTATTATGTCCAGCACCTGCGTTTGATTTTGCTGCTTGGCAAGCAACTAAATCGAGATTTTGGGATTTTTCTCTTACGTGGTCAGTGGTTTCCTTAGATAAGAGAAACCAATGGAAACCACAGTCTCTTTATTACTCTGTTTCCCTTCTTCCTCCTTCATTAATAACTCAGCAACTGGACATGCTGGATATAGGTTCCATAGTGGCTTCATTTGCAACTTTCACTCCAAGTCTGGCAGTGCTTTTCCACTGCATTTCAGAGACTTCCATGGCCAAATTTTGAGTACTTGTGCAATCTGCTGTGGCTGTGTACAAGCTTCTTGTGCTTGAACTTTCTTGCCCGGCAGTTTCTGCAAAGGAAGCATGTGCTTCATTACACTTCAGTTCTGTGATAAAAGAGCTTGAATTTTTCTCTTTCTTGTCCTGGTATAGAATAGTAGCTCACCAGAACTGAATGACTGGAGATGGCTCTGGAAGAAGTCACAAAAAGTAGCACAGACATTAGGAGATATTTTTTAATTTTATTTCAGTAGTGAAACCAAAATGGCAGGCAGGGAACTGAAGGTAGCATCAAACATCATGGAGACACGCAGGTGGCTCAGAAAGATATCTGCTATTAGGATGTTCAGTGATGACATCCAAGTTCTCTCTCTGCTCTTCAAGGCATAAGTAAGCTTTTAAATGAATCATTCAAGAGTCCTGCTCTTGTTTGCCAGAATTTTTTTCACCTCTTTTCCCTGGACCTTTTGGGAAATTTTCACAGCTAAAGCCTGCAGACCAGGAGAACTTTCTTATCCTGACTACTCCATGTCTTTATGAAATGAACCAGGGTTCCTCTGTCTTATCACTTGAACATTTAAAAGCATTTCAGAGCAGCTTATTTTTCTCCCTGAGTGTGATATCTGAACCAGAAGCAGGGAAATCTCCCTCTGACAGACTGATTGTGGAAAAGAAGCAATTTCCTCCTTGTCTCAATACAAGCTCTTTAGAGCCCAGTGGGATAGAGCTATCGGTCTCCTTCAGTTGCCTTTTGGAGTTCAAGGTGAAGTCCTTAAACTCAGGAGACACCTAACCTGTCACCCCAATTAGTTATGTGATGATGTGATTTCTCATGTCACTGTTCTCATGAAAAGTATGACTTAACTGTTTCTACAAACCAGAAGTCTTGAGTCTCTGTGAGATCAGTCTAGTCCTGCACCTGTCAGAGGAGCTGTCTCTTATGCTGACAGCAATCTGTTCCCTGTTTCATTTGTCAGCTGAGGGTGATATCTTGATTATTATTCTCTCAGCAGAAGACTGGAGAAGATCCAAGCCTTCCCGGTGCCTTATCTGAACCTGATATCCAAAGTCCTGCTGAAAGTAGTGAAAGAGCTTGACCTGAATCAGGCAACTCATTTTTTGATATGTTCCCCAAACCAGATGTATCCAAAACTCTTGACAATGCAAGATGTTCCCTCATTTGATACCACGAAGGACAAAATTATTCAGGTCATCTTCTTGCCCATAAATATTAGAGACCTCTCCATCAGAATTCAAAGGACATGTTGTTATCATATCTGTAAAAGAGCTAGTTCTAGCACTTCTCAGACATTTAGAAAACATTATGGAATTTCTAGACCTTCAAGTAAGGCATGCTGTATTCAGCAAAGCAGAAAAATAATTAATTATATTTTTAATATCATTGTATGTTTTTCAAACATAGAGTCCTTCATCTCTTCTTCCTCCACCCAGCGTCCAGGGAGTCTGTGGTCACCTGGGAGCTGAGGTGTGGTTAGCAGAGTTTCCACCACGAAGAGCTGTGTTGTTTTTTTGGACTTTATTAAAGAACTGATAAGCAAACAAGAAACCGATAGGAAAGAATGATTTTTCGTGGTTTGAGGCTGCTGAAATTACACCCAATGCTGCCTGCCTTCCTGGACCCCCCCCCATCTCCACATACTTCATCCCCCATTTGCATCCCAGAGCCCAGTGAAGGAGCATGGTGGCTTCCAGGTGGGTGCTGCCCAGGTGCCCCTGCTTCCCCCATGCTGGGGCTGTAGCTGCAGGGGAGGGCATGGGGTGTACCCCCTTCCAGCAGGGCTGCTCTCATGCACCTCAAGGTATTTCCCTCTCCCCTGTCTCTCTGTTCAGGGAAAAATCCACTGAAGACCTTAGGTCTGGAGCTGTTTCTAAAACTGCTAATTGGAAGAATATCTGTTGGGTTGTCAGCTCGGAGGAGGGCTGTCAAGGAGTGGTACTTGGGCCCAAATTGTTTATAAACTTGTCAGCAAAGGAAAACTTCAGCAAGCATTTTAATTAGTTTTAGCTAACCTTCTACTTGCCTGTGAGACACTTTGTGCCATACTTTGATAATCTCTTAGCTGAAATAAATTCAGGTATTGTGCTAGGCTGGGCTATGAGTGGGTAACAAAAGGCAGTTATTTCAAACTGCACGCTCCTTTCTAGTTAATGCCTTCAGTTATGATGGTTATTTTGTTTATTTTCTAAAGCTTAGATAATTTAATGTGTATTATGTAAATGAAATTCCAGTGTTTTTATAGAAAAACACAAATTACACCTTACTTAATAAAAGTTTATCTCAGTACTGTTGTTATTACCTGCCTGGTACTATCGATGCAGGCTTGGGGCTTTGCAGAAAAGGAAGGTCCCTTCTCTGGCACCAAATACCTGTTCATCCCTGACACTGCAAACAGAGTGCTAATAATTCTACCTTAAAAGTGCTCTCGTAGTTGGTGTTCGGGGATGTTGTATGGGAATTCTATGTTTTAATGACTTGTTGCTAATCCTACACCCTTACCATAGATTTGCTGTAATTGAGTGTACGCTCTGTGGTCACCTCAGACTGGTGATGCCTGGCTCATGGGCTGTATTTTTTTTGGCTGGCAAGAGGTTTTTGCTGTACACTTTCCTACTGCTCAATATGACACGAAACAACTCTGAAAAATACCTTCAGCTTCAGGGTTACCCACCAGCACCAGCCACCGTTATCCGGCAAACAGCTCCTCCCTGACGAGGCTGGAGGCTGATAAGGTGGCTGCTGTGAATTGGAAGGAGGACCAAAGAACATGAGGGGGGGAGGAAAAAAAAGAAGGGAGCAGTGAGGAGTGCCAAGAGAAAACTGCTTAGTTTGGCAGTTAGAATAAAAGTCACCAAAGAACATGAGACTGGTAGGATTAGCAGAAGTTTTCCTGTGGTCGTACACAGATCCAGGAAATTATAAGAAGCAGGTAGGCTGTTTGCCATGAGTGGGAGGAAAATCTTATGGCATAAGGCACTTTAAAAATATATATATATATAAAATTGTGCAAGTGTTTCTTAACATTAGCTGTTCCAGTTGAGGGGGGTTGGTATTTGGATCAGAAGCTTTTACTTCTCGAGCTGCTGTTTCAAGTGCAGCCAGGTCAGTAGTGATGAAAGACTGTTGCCATCCAATGGTTGTCCATGGCCTGTGTGTAATGAGTTAGTGGTCTCCAGGTGTTTCCAAATGGACCTTTACAGTGTCTAACAGCTCCCACCCATGTTGGCAAGGAGAGCACAGAAAGGCAGTGAAAAGTGGGCTGTTATGTCACCTCGGAGGGTGAGCTTTCCTCCTCACACTGTGTGGAGGGTACGTGCTCTGCTGCCTGCCCCCCCTGAGTGTAGGGGGATCTTTAACCAACAGCCCACCAGCTCCTACTGGTGCTGCCTGATGGGTATTGATAGATGATGTGCTTGGTCTATGGTTTGAGAGTTTTGTTCTGGTTTATGAATCCTCTGCATTGGACTGGGAAGATCATACATGCTCTAAGCAATAACTTGACATTGATCTCTGTATTCAGATCATTTTACACTGCTGGAAAGTTGTCATGCCTGAACACAAGCAAGTTGCATGTTTGCTTTAGGAAAGCTGAGGACAGAGCCTGAGATTGCCTGCATCTGCCTTACAATATGAGAGAGGGTTTCAAAGTATAGCACACAAGAAAACCTTTCAAACTTACAAGTGGTCTCTATTCTTCATGGTGAAAAAAGCCAAATGTTAATTTAATTGTGTGTAACGTATAAAAAACATTTCCATAGAATACAGGTAATGAAAAGGAAAGTGAACAACCACCTCAAAAAAGCATAGGGTTGATTCTTAACAACACCTTAAACATGGGAAGCTTTAATACTAAATATAAAATATTAACAATTAATATTTTATATTTAATAATGCTTGGTATTTATAATATTAGTTTTCCGTACTCTTTCCTTCTACCTAAGGCTGCCAACTTTTCCTTCTTTCACAGAGAAGCTAGTGCTCTTTCTGAATGGTCATTAAAAAATAATAATCCATTAACTATAAGAATATTCATTTACTCTCAGCTCTGAAGTAGTCATGAACTAGTCTGGAGGCACTAGACAGGAGGCAAAGAGGCATCTTGGATATAGCCACTGAAAGCAGATGTCTACAAATCTATCAAGCTGGTCTTTTGTAGCATCTGAGAGGCAGACAATCAGGGGGGATGTGGGAAGCTGGGCAACCAAAGTGTAAAAGTCTATATCTTCGGGAGGTCTCATCAAAGGGAGCAGGGCTCTTGCATTTGCCTTCCACATCCTGAAGGTGAGCGAAGCACCACGGTGGTGCTTAGGCATCAGACGGTGGTACCCAGCTGGTTGCTCACACCAGTGAGGGGAAGCTACTGAGCAGTGGGACTGAGATAGGGGCAAGAAATGAGGCTCATGATCTGTCCATGAAGTTTGAAAGGGCTAGGCCTCAGTAATCAGGACTCGCCAAATCAGTCTTGGTCATTGACGTTTCCCTTGTTGTGATTCAGAGGAGGAAGGAGATGGCTGGGTTACAACATGTGTCTTCATGTCCTGCTCTCCTGCCTTTGCAGTGGTCACTGACTGGGAGGCAGGGTCTCTCACTGGTTGCGCCCTGGCAAGCTGGATTTGGGCATATCTGTGAGGCAGTGTATGGCACAGAGATAAAGCTGCGTTACTCTACGTGTGCAGCAGGATGAAAACCCACTTGAACTTTGCCCCAGGACATCCACCACCAAGAACAAAGAATGAAATATGGGAACAAGTCAGGAGTTTGAAAACAATCTCTCTGGAAACATGATGAATACCAGTGGTTTCATTTATTCTACTTGAAGAACAAAGGTCCTTTTCTACTTTTAATTTCCCAGCAACGATTATTACCAGTTATTTTTCTTGTAGCTTTGACCACAGTTCGTGGAGGTTTTATTAAACATGTTTTTGAAAAGTGAGTCAAAATGCCATTCTTCTCTGACTCTCTTGTGACTCTCTCTTTTTTGTTATCCATGTGAAACTAGAACATATTTCCAGGCAAAGATTTGGGGCCAGATAATACTCTTATGCTGGTGTTCATGGAATCATTCCAGTTTTGTGCTCATGTGATTGAAAGAAGTTTCAGCCCTTGCCATTTCAGAAGACAATATATTTGTTTCAAATCCCTTGCCTTTACATGAAACATCATGTTCATTTTTAGAAAACCTTGGATACTGCCTTTAATAGGCAATATGTCCTGCTGCAACTCCTGGATATTCCTCAAGTTGCCAGTTCTCTTGAGTTTGGCTTGACCTTGACACATCCAGGCAGCCCAGTTTGAGAGCTCCCTTTGCTGGCTCCTTGGTCCCTTTCTGGGTCCTTGGTAGCTTCCTGCCACAGGCTTTTGTTTCAATCCCACAGGTGTGCTCCTGTAAGGCCCTGCTCTCCTGCCCGTCGGGATTTCATGTCCAGCAGTGCCTCACGGGAGGATACAGTTATTGAGGGGATGAAATAATTCTTGCATTTCTGGGCTGGAATTTGGGAGCCCCTGTTTGATGCAGAGGGCTGGAGAGGTGTAAAGCTGGAGAGATGCCTGAACCTTCGGGCTGGATGGTTCAGACACAACAACCTGTCACCCCCCTGCACCTTCCAAACACACCGGCGGGGACACGCGGGCTCAGAGAGACAATTGCAGGGAAAAGCGCGTTGCCTGCGCCGGTTCCTGTTCCAAATTCAAAGTGTGTATCAGTCAGGGTGCTTTTGTGTGCTTCAACTCCACTTCTGCTGCAGTAGCTACAGAAACCCAAAGTTTTACCTCACCAGGCAGAACAAGTGCCCTTTGTTACCTAGACAGATTACAGCTTTTTCTAAAGTCTGCTCTTCATAAAAGCCCAGCTTGAACAGTGGAAATTCTGACTTGCCTCAGATACTGAGGAGACTTTTATAGTTTCAAGTAGCTCCAGGGTTATATTTTAAAAGTTGAATTTCATCACATGTTTCAAGTTTGGTGGAAAAAAAAAAAAAAGAAAAAAAAAAAAGGCACGATATTTTTAGCAGAAAAAAAAGTCCCCCCCCGCACCTTTTTTCTTAACAGATGTTTCATCTCAATCATATCCAAACCTCAAAGCACAAGTAGCAGTCAACCTTATTCTCCTGTGGAGAAAAAGATAAAATATCATTTGTTTGGAAGAGGATTTTTTTTTTCTTTCATTGGTAACCACAACTAGTTTGTGAGTAAAAGCAAATAATAAATGCAGCACTATGGGGTTGTGGAAATGAACCTGAAGCAATATTTCTACTCTTGAAAGAGCTCAGAGTCCAGCTGCTCTTGTTAGATGGAAAGTCCCAACCCCCAGCCTACCAAAAAAAAAACCCCCAAAAACCAGTAATCAGTTTTTTTCTTGCTTTAGAAATTTGATCCAGCGATCCAGGTCCTTTTACCAGTAAAATATGTCATACGAAGTGCCCAACTTTGTACCAAAAAGGATTTAAAACTGTAACAGTAACAAAAAGAGAGGAAAGAAATAGTTGTAAAACAAAATATCCAGCAGTAAAAGTGCTGCTGCCTGAGGGATTTTCACGGGGCTCTGGAAGAGTGGGGGGGCTTTGCTGTGCCCCACGGCCGGGGGGAGCCAAGGGCGAGCCAAGGCAGCCCTGAGCTCTGTCTGCAGAAGGTTTATTTAGGGCAGAGTTATAGTCTCTCTTAAGGATTCGGAGGCACAAAGTTAAAACATGGTGCTGGCAAATCTGTGTTCGGATGAAGGACCCTTGGGGAGCTGCGTTGGGCACCCAGGCCCTATGAGCAGGTAGGGTGGGGATTGCCACCCAGCTTTCAAGATGCTACGTTTGGACAAAAATTCAGGATGACAGTGCTGAGGAGGGTATTGCAGGGTTTTCCACCGAAGGGGGAGCTCAAAGAGGGAAGCTGAATCTTGAGTTGTGAAACACGTGGCCTCTCTAGAGCAATAGGAAGGGCTGGCTTCTCCCTTAAGTGTGCTCCAAACCATCTCCTCGTCTGCACTTTGGGCAGTTCATAGCACAGCGGGCTTCTATCTCTGGTTGTGGACCCCAGGTTTCACTACACTTATTATAAATGGTGAGAAATTGCCTGCATTTGCTCTGTGGGAATTCTTTCTTACAGTGTGATCCTGTGTGCTCTCTGGACTTTAAATAAGATGGTTGAGTCAAGCCTTGATGAATTTTATTTCTCTGTGTATTTTGCAGTATGTGATGTATCACCTCAGTACCATTCCTCACTCATCCATAAACCTGAGGAGGGAAAGAGACGAATGCTTGTACCTGCACACGTGTATGCTGGACTATTAGTCACTATATTGCTTTTCCGTTGTGTTGTGGATCAATCTCCACTGTCCCCCACCTCTCAGAGTTAACATGTGGGGCTCTGAGGACAGGAACATTGAACCTGCTACTGAACATTGACTATGAGAGAGATGTCAGATGTGCAACTGATTCATTACAGCCAAAATAATGTTGCAGTACAGGTCCAAAACATCGCTCTCTATGAAAGGCCAGCTTTGTGAAGGTCAGAGTGACATTCTTCCTCGTGAGAAGCAATTCTGATGAGGTGAATATTACAATTCATATACCTTTAGAGGCCCCGTTATCATAGCAAAGGTGGTGGCAACACGATTTTCCCGTTGAACATCTAAGTTAGATGGGAGCGAGTTGATATCAAAGCCTACATTATTAATAACACTACCTACTCAGCCGTCATTTGAATAAAGGGTTATATAGCAGCAGGGTTTTTTTTCTTCTTTTTCTTCCCTTGTGAATCTCAGGGGAAAAAAATCCAAAGAGACAAAGAAAATTTGAGGTAGAAAACCCTATGTGAACACACATATCTGCAACTTATGCTGAGAAGGAATTTTTAAAAAGAAAAATTGTTGCCAGTTGCTAACCAAAATCAGTGCATGGCCATCTTCAGAGAAAGAAAGGTCTTTCTTCTTTTGCTTTAAGTCACAAATGATCAGTTGGTGTCCCCATCTGTCGGTGCTCAGCAGCAGAATTCATCACTTCGCAGGCCCATTTGGAGCTCCAGGGACACATAATGCTGTTAGAGAGTGGTAAGTGGTCCATATGACAGTGACAATTTTCACTTAAGAAGTACTTACCCATGTTAAATGATACAGATATTTACAGCAGATTGCGTTGTGTTAATGTAGCTTTTGATATGCCCAATGATCAAACACAAATCTTGCTTCAGGTATCATCCTGAACTATTCTGACCAAAGCTGATGGAGATTTCCCCCCCACCCTGTCTTTCTCCCACCCCTGTTTTTTTTTTTTTTCTTAAGATAGGGGAGGGGAGGGAGAAATGATCTTCTTTGATCTCTGATGAGGAATGGAAAAAAAAGACTGTTCTGTTCAGTCTTTTGGCTAACACAACAAACAGTGTTTAAAATTTAACTTTGCTTAATTAATTAGTAATTCTGTTTAGTGCTGTCTGATCTTCATCCAAAAGGTATTTTGAAGCTTGAGAACCGAACATCAAAGTGTATTGGGTGAAGATGGTCAAGTAAGGCATTTAATCTGGCAGTTGCTGTTGACGAAATACAGCCAGTTGGGGAACTAATTGGAAAAGGGAATCATAATCTGGCAAAATTCAGCAAACTCCCTCCCTTCAGCAAACTCCCTCCAGCGAGAGTGTGAGAAATCTAGGTTTAGTGTTTAAGCATGTGTGAGTTACACCCTAACTAGCAGAGAGAGACCCTATTGTCCTTTGTAGCTGCATCTTCAGAACAAATCTTTTTTTCGTAAGGAGATAGGAAAAAACTTTTTCCCCAAAACCCAACAGCCAAAAAAAAAAAAAAAGAGGCCAGACCTAGAGAGAAACCAGCGATTCTGTGTCAAGGCTTGGAAATATTCCTGCTTACATATGTCAAATTATTGGGGTTGGCAAAAGGAAGTGAAACTTTAAGGGAGTTGGTGCTGCACAGACCTTTAAGTTTGGCTGGTTTTTATTCAGGAGGGAAAAAATGTCTGAACTTTTGAGTAAATTTCAGTTTAGAATTCCCCAGGGTCCTAGTGGTGACTTGTCAGTTAGAACTGAATGATTAAAACATATTTTGTTTGTCTATTTTTGTTGGGTTGGGGTTTTTTATGGGTTTTTTTTTGCAAGCCATCACATGGTCTGAGTCACTCCCCTGACTCTCTCCCCCTGGTCGGATGCTGGCAGTAGGAATTGTGACATCAGGAATCTTTTTTTTTTTTTCCCCACTCCGTGGTGTGCAGTTGAACCTGTAATTTGCATTGTGACCATCAACAGGAGACAGTGAAATAGAAGAACATGATTTCTCTCCATATTTTCAGGTTGAAACAACCCATCCCAGTACAAAGCACTACCAGTACGGCTCTTGCTAAATTGGTTTTGACTTGCCCCACTGGACTTAAAATGGACAATTAATTTCCCTACAGTAAGCTTCAGAGAAGGCAGCTTGATCTTTGTTGTTTTGAAGGGTGTGTCTAATTCATCAGCTTCAGCTTTCAGCCAGAGAAAGTTGAATACACGCTTTTGGCACTGACCCAGGATGAGCCTGTTTTTCTATGTGCTTATTCTGGTGTTGGTGGAACAGGAATGTTACTCCCTTCCTGGCCCTGTTCTGCCCGTGTTGGTTTGCCACTGGAGAAGAGGACCTTCACTTCAGCAAACTTATCTCCACTGGGGATGTATTTCAATCAACTCCGTGGAATAAAACCAAAATGTCTGCTTAATGGGGGTGATCTTTCTTAATCCATGGCCTCCAGGAGAACTTAAAAGTGAAATCTGAATGTGAATGTAATTGTTAATTAAAGGATGACTCTTCAATTTGGACTTTGAAACAAACAGAGTTGTTATTGCTCTGGTTGTTGTCGTGCAGTCGGCAAAGAATGTCAGTTATGTTTGTCAAACCTGATTTGCAATGAAAAAAATGTTGACAGAACCAGATAATTTAGACATCAGAGACTTCAGGAAAATAGCACAGTTAATTCTCTTTCTATCCCTTTGGTCCTCGTAGTCTCTGACTTTAAGTTCTGCTGTGTCTGCTCGATCTGTAAATTAGAAGTGAAACCCTTACCCTATTGACGTCAGTAGGAATTTTACTACTGGGCTCGGTTGGACAGGCACAATTCCACCAGTCCAATATTGCTCCTGAAGTTCAGTTTGAGCTGTTACAGAAGTGCTTATGACTTCACCTCCATGATACATCTATGCATTTTTAAATTTTCCTTTTATCCTACTCCCCCACAAGTCTCAGGATATAGTGTGTGGTTTGTTGGTTTTCCCCCCATACAGATGATTCTGTCCCTTAGTTTTAAAAAATTGCTGTGGAATCCAGGCTATCTGACTTAGTGGTAAGGCTAATAGTATTTCACTTCAAAGGGTTTGCTTTCATGTGTGCCAGATGCTGACTCTCATAGGTGGCATTTTTGTCAGTTCTCCAATTTTACCTTTACTCTGCTTTCTCTCAAAAATTACACTGTAATGACCCTGGCGTTACGATAATGGTAATGTCCAGTCATAATTTATCACTATGGAATTGCATAGCTTCTCCTATAGTTCTGCTTTTTGAGTTAAGGGCCTGGGATCCATCACATACTTTTTGGAATGGTTGTCATCCCAAAGAGGCTCTGAAGTAGGCCACCTCTAGCCTGAGTCCTCCTGACTCCTGGGCAAATTTGGACTCGGTAGCTGGAACTTAGACCCAAATGTTCATTAGAGTTGCATCCTTTTGTGTTTCTGGCCACAAGATCCTCTTAATCCATCTGATTATAACGCTAAGTACAATTGAGAAGTAGAATGAAACTGCCCTTACTTTGAGAAGGAAGACCATTTGTTAGAGAGGACGGTGCTTTGCTTGAATGAGCCTTTGAGAAATCTGAAAATGAGAAGCCACCTGAATGAGGGTGAAAGTTTAAACAGTCACCTTTCAACCTGGCTGCAGCTCTATTTTGGCGCTCTGTTTTTTCCCCTGTATTCTCAGACGCAGGATGGAGGTCAATGAAGAATGGTTTGGATGTCTGAAGCTTAGTATTGTATACTCATTCGATCAGTTTTATCTCATTTCTGGGATTTTTTTGGTGATTCCTAAGGAACGGTTGGAATTACTACCCCTTCTTAGGAATGAATAAACCTCTGGAAAAAAAAGACTTAATTCTTCAGGGGTGGGTCTTGGTACCTTTAAGCTGGTGTTCGTTCTCTTCTTCTCTTCCTCCCCCACCTCAATTACGAGCAATTGGGTGGTAGTAATTAACAATCTTAGAGAGAAACATCTGCTAGTACACTTAAGCCAGTCAGTTTGTTTTTCATGAAAGAATGGTATTTCACAATTTTTCCAAGTTAATATTTTTCCTTTATTGTCTTTCCAATTTCAAATATTGTCCAGACGCATTTTTATAGTGTCTTAGGGTTATAGAAGTGAATACAAGGCCATTAATAATGAACAAGAAAAAAGAACATCATAAAGAAAACATATGCAGTATTTCAATTCATGAAACATTCTGTAGGGAACATTGTTTTTGAGACCATATGGTTATTCCCATGAGAAGCAATAAATATGCTTTTTTTTTTTTCCCCCTCCAGTTGTGGATTCCCACAACAAGGGTAGGTTTCTCTGAGTATTCGTCTCTGTAGCTCATTCTCTTTGTCAGGACTTGTTATCTGAGTGGGGAGGTAAGTAAGTATTTCTGCACAGATGATATATTGTAAGTGGACCTATTTCTGATGGCCTGGGCTTTGGAAACACAGGTCTATTAATTCTCCCCACTCCTTTGAGATAGCTATCTTGTCTGGTCTGGTTTAATATCATTGGCAGAGCTGAAAGGAAGTTCACATTGTGAATCTATCCGAGCCTTGGCATGTAGCTCACGGGTGGATCTCTGTTTACAGGCTGCCAGTTTTAACTGTCCCAAGCAGACATTCTCATTTTATTTATAAGTAGGTTCAGCATGTGTTTGTATCCTTCATGAAATGGAGCCCGTGTCAATAGTCAAAACTAAGTATAGATACAAGATACCAAACGCTTGGGCTTTTCTCAGACAAAACAGTCATACTCCAGCATGTATTTTTAAATGTTCGTTGGGTTTGGGTAAGGCACATGAGGATATATGCACAGACACAGTATTTGATCACTCATAAATATTCTTTTAATACCTCCATATTCCCCTTTAAAGTTTCCTCATTTAGATTTCATTTTTCTTTGCTGAATGAAACTTGACATCAGGATGAGATCACCAGATTTCCCCATTTTATCTGAGCTCCAAAATGAGTAACTGATTTCAAAGGATAATTCCCCAGAGCAGCAAGGCCAATGAGTTCTTCAGATCAAAGGTCAGCGAAGCTCAAAGAGGATAATTTCTGGCATACAGTATTTAAACTCTCTCAAGGAGTGTACTGCAAGATGTATCCCCTCCTTCCCCAATAGTTGAACTCTTGTTTTTTGAGAAGACTAATTTGTCAGAGCACATTTTTTTCCTCTGTTACATAAATTATACATTAAAGTGAATGCTTCCTATCTGAGCACACAAACTCTACATCCAGAAAGGTTATTAAACGTGCCACTGCAAGGGCTGTCCTGAAGCCAGAAGGTGACCCCCTGCCGTTCCTCTCTGCAGAGCCCTGTGGGCTGGGGAGCCCTGGTGCTCCTGTCCACGTGCTGGCAGCTTTCAGCACAGCACGGGACTGGTGGTGGAAGGGAGGGAATGGTCTCAGAGACACTTCATTTTGACAGAAAAACCCAACAAAAAGCACTGGGGCAGGGCACAGTCACCTTGTGCAGATTCTGCTCCTCAGTGCTCTCAGCCCAATGGTGTTTGCCCTGCCAACATCATGTGCAGTGCTGTCCCTTAACAGCCCAAAGAGCACTGTAGAAGTCTTTTGGCCATTAGACATTTAAAAGAATGTGTGATACCAGGGGTGGATTTCTTTTTCAATTGGTTGTCCACTGTTCCAATGAAGTGAGGGCTCATACCAGCTCAGTTTTCATTTATTTCACATTCCCTGGAGCAAGATTGCAAAAGCTCATCATAGAAATGTTTCTGTCAGCTTAGATAGGACTGTTTCTGGTACAAATGAGCCACTGGAAATCTAGGGGTGTATTTAATAGCTGTGGAGAACCAGTGTCAACATGACGCTGCTTGTTATGAAGGCCCTTGTCACTTTTTTGTTTCTTGGTGATTTTAGAGTGAAACAGCAAAGTTGGACTAAGTTAGACAAAGAAATGTGTCTTGCTGTACAGGGGTCTTTCTTTGGTCTTACCTTTGAACTTCCAGGAATATGGAGTTGTGTTTAAGGACAAAGTGAGTATAAGGCAAATGGCCCTTCTTCAGATATCCTTGCAATTTCTGTATTGTAAGTAGTATTTATTTTAATATATGGCTTTGTTATGATAAACACTTTACAAAAACCTCCTAATAAACTGTCCCTGTTCATCTGATAACACTGGGTTAAAAGGACAAGGGAAGAAACTGCCATGAAGTGAAGTTCCTCTTCCTTCAGCTGACCTTTCTGCTTAGTGTCAGGAATCCTGACATGGCTTGGAGTGGAAATCAAAGCGTGTCAGTGTGTGAGTACGTGTATAATAACTCCTTGCCTACTTGCATTTGTGTGATGCAAATTACACGTGGATGATGGGAAGCTGCTTGTATAACATCAAAAGCACAAATAAGTATCAAAGTCAGCAAATTCCAAAGGTTGGGATTCCTACCTCATTGACCCTTCCTTTCCTGCACATCCAGAATCTTTTCTAGTGTACCACAGTTTTGGAAAAAAAAAAAAAAAAAGGTAATACAATAGTGTTAAACTTAAACAAAGAAATCAGACTGGAAAATATATTGCAGTGTAGCAATGTGAATGTTGTGGCAGAAACTGTAGCTTTTGGAATTTTTGAGAGTATAAAGCTATGGTAAGGGTAGAATAATTTATTTTTTTTTTAGCTAATTGTTCGGTTTTAAATGTTAAAGAAAATGCTGACAGATGGCTAATATAATATCTTAATTTCTAGCATGTTAGTGACTTGCTTTCCTTGTAGAGTGCTTGGGAGGCCCCTCAATAGTGCTCGAACACCAGAAAAGCTACAGAGTAAGCCCAGTTGGAAATGGGTCATCCTGAACTGGAGGGGATCAGGTCTCCTTTTTTTGTAAGGAATCTGACTTCACTGAACTGGCACTTACATGAGATTTTACTTACAAAGGCATCCCCAAGATATGATTCCTGCAGAGCATTAGGATAAAGGCTTTGGGTAAATGCAAATGCTGAAGTGCAAGAGAAAAAATGCTGACTTTAAGACACACATTCTTGCAATATCTTATATTTTTGGGGGAGTAGGCAGGATTACTGCTATGCCTGATGAAGTGTGGGTATAACCTTGCTGGCAGAGGTATGTGGATGTATAAAAATTCATATCTAAAACATTTGAGGGTAGGGTTAAAAAATCTGTCTATTTTCATAATGAATATAGGATTCCTTTTCTTCAGCTATAGGGTTACATCCTGTGCAAGGCTGAGTGCCTCTGCAGGAGCCAAAGGCACAGCTTTTAACTTCATGGCCATTTGTCTTTTAATCCACATGAGAAGTATATATATCTCTCTGTTACATATCCGATATGTTTTATGATATGTTGTGATATATATCTGATAGATGTTAATATTGGTTCTCTTTACAAGTGCTATTGGATTATGAAAGTGCAAATGTTTTAACTTGAACCTTAGATAAAATATGCTTTTTCATACGCACTTGCAAAAATGCAGCTTAACCTTTTTGGCAGGTAGTTTTACCTTTTTGGAAGTAGTCATGTTTGTGTGTATTTTTGTGAAGAGGGAAGTTGAAACAGAATGAGAACTTCCTTTCAGCTTCATTACTTCATTCACTGCTGGGGAATGCAATGTGTTTTTGTAATATGTCACAAACTCTCAATATGTTGCAAAATTATTCAACTTATTTACAGTAACAGTTCTGCTGATTTATATTCTCATAGTATTGTGTTTGAACTTCCTGTGACTGGTGATGTTTGTAGGAGAGGCTGTGTACCAAGAGCTGTTGGTAGATTGTCTGCAGAAATTATCCCAGATGTGTAGCGAACACAAAAGCAAATCAAGTATAATGATCCTCTCGTACGAGTTTGCTGAAATCAATTTCACCCTAAATATAAAGACAGATTTGCAAATATGAGACTGCTTTGACATTTCCTTATGAGCGTTTTTTCTTAAATATATTTTTCGCAGTGGCTTTGCCTCCAGAGAAGACAGATGGAATTTGCAGTGGAGATGAAAAGAAAGCAGAAAAAGAAAGTGACACACGCACAGGTTCCAAGAAGCAACTGAAATTTGAAGTAAGTTCTTTATATTTTAAAGTTTCAGTGTAGTGACATAATTATGGTAGAAGATGGACCAAGTAGTGCCCTCTGATGCATGTGTATATATACCTCCTGACGATTGTAGTGGGTATAGGAAGGAGCAGAACTGGCACAAGCCAGTCTCTGACTATTGGTGCTCCTTATGAGGTGATTAGTGAGATTTATTTCCAGGTTTGGAGAAGGTCAAACGATGACCATTCCTCTGTAGGATCTGAAATCTATAGTAGGAGGAGGCATTTGGTTTAACCCTTTATCTGTCATCCTTTCGTTAGTAATTTATTATGCCAGCTGTCAATCAGTGTTATCAAATCTTAAGATGCACTTTCATGGACTTGGTTAAATCTACCTAGTGTGAAAGACCTAGTGTAAAAGTGTTTGTGAGAGCTTCTGCTCTGCCTGGGCCTCCAAAGTGAAACAACCCTGATCTGCTACACAGGCCATCCATAAGATCACAATGGCAGGAGGAGAAGAATCCTGGAGGGCAATGAGTCTGATGGTCTGTTTCCTTCTAGATTTACAAACATCATAAAACTCCCAGACGTTGTGTGTTGTTGGCAGGTTTTGTTTATGTAGGGAGTGATTTAATAAATATGAGTATTGAAACATGCTGTCATCCAGCTAGAGGCTTGTCTGTCTTGGTGAGGAGGAAGATGCTCTGGTACCGGCAAGAAACAGCACGAATTTTCATCTCTCTGCACTCCAGCAGATGTGGCAAACTTGTACCTTTCAGTGCTGTCAGCCTGTCACAGTAATGAGCTGTGCGTTCCTCAATTGTTATTTAGGAGCCCATGCAGCCACCTTGCAGCATGGCTCGAGCGTTCGTTTCCTTCTCTAGAGCAGATTTAGTAGTCTAGTATGATTTATTTTTTACTGTTTCGAGGCTGATTAAAAGGAGGTAGCTTCCCCATCGGCAGCTGAGGTTGTTGCTAGGTGCTTGGGTGCCTTCCTGGAGGGGAGGTGACTTTTCCTGCCTATTAATTTTTTTGCCCGGCGATACCTCTTTTTTTTTCTGGGCACATTTTAGATTCTGCCTTGAGTAGCAGGCATTTTGCAGGCAGGACAGGGATGATAAATTGCAATTAAGGGTGCCTTGATATTTGAAGGTTGGAGGACACCTGTCAACATGGCTGGTGCCAGAGTAGCTGGAACTCCACGGTGCCGGCAAAGGCTGTGTTTGTTCCCAAGTAGTTCTTGGCATGCCATAAAGGTTAGCACTTGGTACTGGGCTCCATGGGCTCCATGACTAATGCAGGGAAGGTTGCCACGGCTCTTAACTAAGCAGAGCACATCCTCACATAAAGCTGTTGTGTTAGGCAGTGGGGACAGGGAAGTATTAATATATGGCAAGAAACCAAGGGTTGATATTTTTTTCCCTTGTTCTACAAATGAAAGTTTTCCAGCGATGTAAAGCGAGGGGCTAAGAGATCGGTAAAGGGTTCAAAGGTATAAAAGAATCAGAAACGCGAGTGTTGAGACACCAGGTCTAAATCTGAGGTGGATGTGATTTGGCTTTTAAGGTGCCGGGAATGTTTATGAAATGTGAGACTGTGTTTCCACAGTAGAGTGTGGGGCACTTGGCAGCTCTCAGCCCGGCTTGTTACAACGGGGAGCAGCCTGCCTTTGAACTCAGCAGGGGACAGGGGGACCGGGAACTGCTGTAGGGAATTGGTTTCAAGTCAGAAGATCAACCAGGTATTTTGAGCTCTATCATGCCGAAGCTATTTGGAGCTGTTTATTTAACTTGCATACGGTGGCTTTCATTTTAATTGCACTCTAACTCTTCTGTTTTGCCGTGTTGCGGCTCTGCATAATTTTGATTGCGCAGGTCGTGAGAGAAAGCAAATGATTTGCACCCAGGTGACTGGAGTCAGGCAAAGTGCATCCTTTGTTCCTGACTGAAGTCTTGGGTTTGGTTTGAGAATGTTGGTTTTCTTTTTTTCCCTTTAACAAATTGGTTCTTTCAGGCTTTGCACCCATCACACTCTCACTAAGAAAAGCGCAGTCAGAATAAGGAGCGGGCACTACTCCCGGCTCCTTCTTACCCGGGAGCTCCTCCAGCTCCGAGGCAGGCTCCCTTCCAGGAGCTGCCATGGCACGATGCTGGACTAACTCTGACAACCTTTGGGTATCAAATATCTGTGTCAAGGACAGGTCTCGCTGGTGGGGATTTGTGCCATGTGTCCACTTTGTATTAACGACTGCTCCCGGCCCTGCGGCGTCCCGCCTCGGTCTGTGACTCTATTTCTGTTATCTTCCTCTTCCCCCGTTAAGCAGAGTTTTCTTTCCCAGTTTTTAGTGGGAAATCTTACTATATTTCAAGAGCTTCAGGGAGTAGTTTCGTGCCTTTTTGTACGCAGATTGCCCGAGGTCTTACCCAAGGGAGTTAGGATTATTGTGCAGTTGTGCTGAGACTCCTTCAGTGCGGTGGACAGAGGCCTCCCCGGGACATATCCCGAAGGCTTCCTCCCGCCAGGGAAGGAGGAAGGAAGGAAGCAAGCAGCCTCCTTCTACGGAGAGTCTCCTCTGCAAACAGGCCTTTTGCTTTAGGTAATCAGCTGCTCTTTGCATGTTTCTTAGGAATTGCAATGTGATGTGTCTGTAGAGGAAGATAACAGGCAAGAATGGACCTTCACTCTGTATGACTTTGATAACAACGGAAGAGTCACACGTGAGGTAAGCAAAGTACAGCTGCCCCTTTGTGCGCAGCGTTTGCTAACACGAGAAGTGTTTTATAACAGGAACATTTTTTTCTTCTATGAAATAGAGGTGTCCTGCCAACTTAAACAGCAGTTTCCATGGACCCTTCCCTCCTAGAAACAATCCCACCAGCAGTTTACTGTTTTCAGATGTACTGTACCACTTTTTAAGCTGGTTGTTGTTTAATATCTGGGATTAGCCTTTAAAAAATAGTGCTGGCGTTTGAGGAGGAAAAATATCTGAAAAAAACTGAACAACTAAACACATTGTCAAAATAAACCCCTGCAAATGTATATTGTTCTGGCTCCTATCCTGCTTTTCGGAGTTAAGCTAACCAAATAGCAAGGTTGCTTTCTGACATTCTTTCCAGTAGGACTAACTATACTGTTCTGTTGTTTTCATGAATATTAGGCTGATCTCTGCCTTCTCCCTCCAAGTATAAATAGCCCTGATAATACCTGCTGGACGACCATAGTGAATGGCTGTCAGAGCATACCCATGTGCCATTTCTGTTATCAGGATGTCTTCAAGTCATAGTTCCTGTGCAAATAAGAAGCCAAATGAGAGGATGTATAGATTAGAATACGGTCCTTTTTCAGAATTATTTCTATCCGAATTGAATGATACTTCTTCTAGAAGAATGTCTTTTACTGATATTTACTGCAATGTGCTGTCATTGATTTGTGTGTGTGTGTGTGTGGTGTGTTTACTGGCTCCCATGCCTTCAGATAATCAGCTGAAAATTGACCAGTTTTGTCTCTTTTTACTCTTATGCTGGTGTCTGTAAAAATTACTAAGAATTGATTGAAAAGAAGAGGATAAAGACTGAAAGGCTAGTGGCTTATATACCAAAGGAGGCAAAAATTTTTCCTAGAAGACTGAAGCAAATCTCTTTTGATATTGATGAACAAATTGCTAAACGTAGTGGTTGTTCAAGGTTTTTAACATGAATATGAACATCATTCCTTGGCTTTTTTTATTGTTTCTACTCTGATAGTGCTTTGAATAGACAAATGAGATCTGTGCCCCTCATGTAGGAGGACAGGCAGATGGCCAAGTCCAGAGTTTCAAACAGGACAATGAGATAGAGAGAGAGGGGGCAAGGAGAACGGGGAGTGGGGAAGTACTACTGTATTTGTTAATGTATGAGGAACAGAGACCAGAAAAATGAAATAACTTGCCCGAAGTCTCACAAGAACCTAGTGGCAGATTGAACCCAGATCGTTTGAGACCCGGGGCTAAGTCTTCATTACAAGATTATCGTGACTCTTAAAGAATAGGGGAAAAACACACAAAACCCAAACCCACACACATGGGTGTCCTTTACATTCAGGCATGGAATTCCCATTAATGTCAGTGGGAGTTCCATGTGCTGAACATAACGAGAATATGCTTTTAAGTATGTATACAATAATTATTTGTGATTATGTGGTACACCAAAGAGCTTAATTTGACTGTGCTTAGAGAATATGTTACAGCCAAATTCTACCTCTCCCTGCTACAAGAGCAGACTGCAGTTTAACTGAAACCAAATCTGTGCAGGGATTGAAAATTATACTACTCTGAGGTCTGGAGGTTGCTATATTCAGGCTTGAACCTCTGCCAAAAAAAATTCTTTTAACCAGGGGACCAAATAGGTTGATAATTTTCAACTCTTTACATGTGACCAAAGATAGAAACAAATTGTGTGCACCGTTGCAGAGTTTCCCAGTTACCTTACACACTTCTTTCACAGGCTGCTCCAGTGCCATTTGTACAATCCATCTTGGGCTGGTTGTCTTCTGCTGAATCCAGATGCAATTTAAGAGTCGTTTGTGACAGAATGACTAATGATAGCAGCTCACAGATAATCTTGGCCAGAAAAGAGGAATTTCAGTCTCTCTTCATATGGCACAGAATTTCTTGTTCTATGGACCCCTGAGAGACTGACAGTCGACACAGTGGGCTTGATAGTGTCACTTGTTAAGCAGCTCTGCTCCTGCTCCAGCAAAGGACATAACGATGGTGAATGTTAAATGTGTGAATAGCTTCAATTAAAATAAATGGAACACATGCTTTGAGTTAACAGTATGTGAAGCACATCACTGGATCAGGGACAGAAAGGCCAGTCTGAGGAAGGGGGCTGATCTGTACCACTGCCATTTAGTGAGCTGATGAAAACGCTTTGAGAACTGGTCAGCTTTTCTAAACAAAGGTCCAGTGTTCTTGTGAGAAAAGCTCAGTGTGGACCTTTTCTCCTTCTTTGAAAATTTCACTTTAATGTCTCCTGAATTTATAGCTGGATTTAACAGACAGATGAAGTTTCTTAAGTCAGATTTCTATTTGTAGACCTTAAGGGGCTTTACAACAAGAAGTCAGCCTTATCATTCTTGTTTTTCATGTTGGAAAAGTGAGACACTGGAAAAGGAAGTGACTTGCCCGCCCACATCCATTTTATTTGATCCAAAGTCCTGATGTTTAAAGCATTGGACTTCATGTCCGGATAGTTTCCAAAGGAATACAGAGTGTTAAATGAAGTTTGTAAGAGACATGTAGGTGGGGTGCAATTTTACAAGTGGACTAAATGTTTTTTTCATTAAAGTGTTTGAAAATTGTAAATAAGATACGGATTTAGTTACTGGATAAAATTTCCCTTGGATTTTACACAATGACAGATCACCGCAAGAGCATTCAAATTCCATCTTAGTGAAATTTCTTCTGGATCTTAACAACATCTTCAGAACTTAATACTGCTTTGATTTCCTCCCAGAGTCTGTATGACTTATTCCATAGTCCTGGTAATTAGAAATTCAGATCTAGTCATGCTTCTTGAAGAGACACGCCCATTATGAAAGCATAATTATTGGGAAGGCAAATTATAAAATTAGCATTGCTGGATGTTAATGAACTACTGCTTTTTCTGCCATAGAAGGCGACCGTTTTTCAGTCCTTTTGGTGTAGCGGGAGATAACTTTTCCTGCTCTACTATGTATATTACAAATCTTGGCTAATAACGTTTCCCTTCATTCCATAAGCCATAAGAGGACAATTCATTACGTACTGCAGGCCTTTTTAGAACTGACAGCTGCACTGTAATTATCTTCACACGGATATTTGTAATCGGACTTGAAACTTGGATAATTGAACTAATGTGTTTTGATCCATGAGGTTTTATATTGAGCTCTCTGAATGTAATTATACTTCGTAAACACTAGCTTTTTTCTTTTTTTTTCTGCAATCAGTTCTTTCTTGGAAAATTGAGTTTCTTTCATGAGTGACTGCACAGGAATAAGCACACAAGAAAGTTGCTTGTCAGGAGTAAAGAAAGGGAATTTCTTCTAGACTAGATGTTGAATAGGTAGCAGTGAAGTTCCTTTCAGGTTCCAAATAAGAATGATTCAAAAACATAAGTGATCAAACAAAGCTGATGTTGCAATAAAAACATCCTGCTGTATGTAAAAATCAGACTACAAACAAAGTACAAATAAGACATTTGTACTTTTCTTTTTCTGAGGGAAAGGTAATGAACTGGTATTGATGTTTTTCTTCATGCATTTTTAATGCTCACAATGTTCTTTGCATCTTACATTAAATACCCAATTTCTCCTCTTATGTTTCTCTTTTTTTTTGTTTCCCTTTTTAGTTGTTTTTGCTCATATCCTCTGTAATGAGGGAAAAGGTTTGAGGTTATTTCTGTATTCAGAATTTAGCACCAGATCTTTGTCTTGGGGAAGGACACTGGCTTTTCTGGAGCTACTGGTTATTACCCTGATCCTTATCTTGAAATGTGCTGGTTTTCCCTGTGTCTGTCAACATTGTACAAATGTTACATATGATGAACCTTAGAAGCAGCATGATATAGATATAGAAGCAGCAATGGAACCAACAGATAGAGGAGCCGTGTCTGTATCAGAGGGGCCATCATTTCAGCTGCTAGATTTGGTGGATTTGTGCCAGAGAGAAATATTAGGAAAAAATGTAACTTTCTCTTTTGGTTTTGAGGGAAGCCAAAGACATGTCTCCCAGACAAATTACAAAGTATCACACTGATTGTTTTCTTTCTGGTGTTATTAAATTCAGGAGAGGGTTTTATTTTATGATTATTGTTTGTCATTGTTGTGTTGTTTGTTCTTTTGTCTGATTGGGTTTTTTGATTTGGTTGGTTGTTTTTTTTTTGCTTGGTCTTTTTGTGCAAATGTCTCATTTTGTTAAATTAATTCCACTGGAAAAGCCTCTTAGTTTCCTTTACAGAGTCTCTAGTTTGCTAACTAGTCCTCAGATGATAAACTATGCTAATACTGGAAAAATAGGGTTATCCCTCTACTACTAATGTTCCTTAGAAATAAAAAAATTGATACCTGTAATAGGAACTTTCTCAGTCGCATGAGCTCTGTAAGGAATGAAGAATACTTCAGTGTCATTTGTTCTTGTTCTTTTTTTTGCAGACCCATTAGTTTCTCTGAATGTTTTAAATTCCTGCTAATCTCCTACTGGAGATCTGTAAAGTATTCTGTGGGTACACGTGTGTGGCCTTAACTGTTTGCTTTTCAGTATTTCTAATGCAAGTATTTCTGGCAATCTGGTAAAGTTGCTCTTTTTAATATACTTGGTTGTATTAGCTGCTTGATAAAATAGGATGTGAAAAACATACAGATTAACACTGTTAAATCCTTCAGCCCTGAAAAAACCAACTTCAGTACTACTGGAGCCTTCAGTAGGCAAGGCACAAATAAATCTGGGTATGGCATGTGCTGGCTGTTTGGATACTACCCAGCAAGCATTTGTTTCCCTCTTTGAGGAAAAATGTCATAGTTTCAGTCCTCTTGCTTGATTAAACTAGCTATCCCAGCAGGAATTCTGCACACCAGAAGCTCTTCAGAAGTTAGGTAGATTCCTGCAGCCTGTTTCCCAGCTAAATATAATCCGTTTGCTAGAAAGGAGAGAAATCTTTTTTTTCTCTCTTTTTTTTTTTAAAATTCTTATTCCTCTTTACCCGTTTAATATATTAATTTAAAAATCCACAATGATTTTTAACTAGAAATGGTTTAAAAGTACATTTTAGTAAAAATAGAACAACAAGCAAATTATATTTTTGGAAAAAGGGGAAAAACTGAAAAAATGTCATTGTATATTTTTCATGTAAAAAGGGAAGAAATTTGAGAAATGTGGGATGAAACTTTTTGTGTGGGAAAAGCTGAGCAGTTTTAAGCAAAGGAGTTGCAAAATTATGTGAGTAGTAAAAATCATAACCCTTTGTGCAAAAAAGTTATATTTTTTTGGTAGGTCTCTGAGACATTCTATGCTGGTTGGTGTACCAGAAGAGAGGAAAGTACAACTAACTTTTATTCTTGATCTTTGATGCTAAATTTCTGGAGGACTGTGAAATGCACAAGCTGGTGTGTAGAAGGTGAAGCTGTGTCAATGGTTTTAGGCAGTTCTTTAAGAATTTTAAATGCAGATGATGTTCAGTGGGAGAGCTTTCAAGGGGGACATAAATTATCTTGGTCTCCTGGCAGGCTACTGGAAGATGAAAATTCTTCTGGGGGTAAATACACACATAACTATAAAATACAAATTTTGTAACATACATTTTCATGGTCTGGTGCTACTAATTTGACAAGAAGCCATTACCATATTAGCTGCCAAAAAAGGGTTATGAGAAGGTAGTTTTAGTCACCATTCAAAAGTCATTGGCTTTTGACCATTCCCCCCAGGTCAGTGCCTGAGGAATTTGTATGTTGTGGTTGTGGAGCAGTAACTGGAAGGCACCAGGAGGTCCAGGCTGCTGGTACCTACTTGCCCTTGGTAGATGAGAGAGTAGCGAATGACCCAAGCAGCCTCGTTTGACCAAATCAGAACTGTCAGTTTGCTTGAATTTCCAACCCCGAATTAAGACCACAAGTAAATGAATCCTATAATACAAATGTTGTTGTCGGTGTTTAAAAGATCAGCATAAGCATTAAGCGGTTACTTATGGATATCCCTAACCTCGATCTTGGTATAGATCCAGTCTGACCACCACACTCATTCTGTGCCAGAAGGCAAAGTGGTTCAGATTGCCGTGGAGGAAGCTGAGTATTAAACATGCCCAAGCAGCAGAGCGTAAGGCCAAAAGGTGTCCTTGATACCTCTGTGCAGCCTCTGAAACTGCTTGGAGCCTAGACGTTCATTTGGGTTAATTTGGGCCTGTTTGGCTGAGAGAAGTGGATTGTCCTGATGTGATGTGTGAGTGCACATATTTCTGGCTTGCCAAGTATGTGTCCCGCAATGATTGCATCTGGCCTTCCTTCACAACATTTCAGAGTACTTCTGAAACTGCTGAGTCAAGCAGCTTGTTGAGGAAGACCCTTAGAGAGCAGAAGGCCCAGAGCGTATGCCAGCTAGACTTCATCACTGGGAAAAACTCATGTGAAAGGACAGCAAGAGTAAAGACTTATTGTCTTTGCCAACTGAAGCTAATATAGATGAGATGATCAGCTTGTACAAACATCTGGCGTGGCTGAAAAAAGGAAGGGGGAGAGATTACTGGGATTGAAAGAGTTGATAATAACCTCTTGATAGTAGCCTTGTGTGGAAAGATGCCATGTGGGCTAACCACCACTTGTTAAGGAACTTATGGGAAAGGCTCCACTCACCAAAGTGCTGAGTGCTTGAGGCCCTATTAAGAATACTTATGGTGCTTAAGTATCCTGCTGAATGGGAAGGTTTGGGCTATCAAGGTACAGGATGATAGCACAAAGGTGCTAGAACATAATTTATGGAGGGTTTATGAAGCAACAGATAGGTTTTGTTTGTTTATGTTATTGCTTGGTTGGGTTTTTCTCATAGGTGAAATAAAAATCCAGCCTTTCAAGCTGGCTGTCAGAAATGTCTGTGTCTATTTGGAGATCTGGAGAGGTTTCAAATTAGGGCAGAAGTGTGAGAAGTGAAATGTATGCAAGGTGTCCACCAGGTTGTCACTGAGTGGTGTCTCCCTCATTCAAGCTTTAGACACTGGTTCTTGTCCAAAGGATGGAAAGCAGCTACTGACACAGTAATAACAGCCCATATATGTATCAACTCTTGAGGCGGTGGTAGAAAAAAAATATTTCAGTGGGGAATTAAAGGAGAGACTGCAAATTCAGCTCTTTTTAAATAAATATATTGCCTTGAACTCACAAGTCTGGAGAAATGCCACTGAGTGCAGAAATGTGAGAGAGGGTACATGATAAGACCCTCTAGATTTAGTTACTCGTTCTGCCTGTTGAGCTGGAAAATCATCTACTGTCCTTGCCATAAGATCAGTATTGCCCTAAATTCAGTGTGAGGAGAAATTAGTATTTCTGTGTCACTTTTAAAGCTGGCTAGATAACGAGGGCTGTGCAGTATATTGAGTACTGAAGTACCAGGACCCATTAAGGCTTTACTAAACTTCAAGCTGCTGTTGTTAAGGGCAAAGGCAAAATTGTGGAGGTTTTGAATTTTTATAGACCTGACGCTTAATCCTCAGACCCAGTTAGACTTACAAAGCATAATTTTGATATTTCCTTTGTGCCAGCCAGCATTTGGAGAGAGCTCAGGTACCACCATAGATCAAGGAATAGGAAGACCAGCATGGAAAAATTCTCAGGTATATGTTGAAATGGGATCTTTATAGCTTGCAAGGACCCATATACTTTGGCCATAGGTTGGTGCCCAGGATCAATTTGGGTGAAATCCCTTCAGAGAAAAGCAGTGAGCCAAGAGATCTCCTTTTCATGCTGGCAATTTAAGGCAGTACCCTCTTTGAGCCTGGCTGGATTCCATCAACCTGAGAGACCTTTGAGCATCACCAGCTACTAAACAGCGTTCCTCCTGTTGGAAGTGATTAGCTTATTGAATTTGGCTGGTGTTCTTTCTGATATAGCCAGACTTGTAAGCATTTGTTCACGTCCCATTGCCTTCAAAGAGATGTGTGAAGAATGTTCTGTAATAGGCCTGACTGGATAATCTCTGCTCTTCAAAATTGTAAATTTAAAACTGGTTTGAATTTTGCAAAATAAGCTAGACCCTGATATGCATATGGTAGAGTGACATTCAGGTATCATTTCTTTCCAGACCAGGGGTTTACAGTTCTGCCTCTTCTCTTACTGGTTTTACTCTTTATAATCAACCATTTAACTGTCTCAAGAAAAAAACCCAGGAAGTAGTAGGACTGTACTGTCCAAGATTTTCTTCAGTTACTTTATTTGATTTGGTCATCTGAAGTCAATTTTTAGTGGATGTGAATGGTTCTCCCTGGGTTCTACTGAAACCAAAGAAAGGAAAAGGCAGAACACAACTCTGCTGATTTGCAGTTTGGGAAACCTCAATACCTTGTACTTTTATTATTGCTATGATCTGGTTTCCCCCTTTTCATAAATCTTATGCCATTTGATGAGGAAGAACATGGATGTAAATGAATCGTTCCCTTCTGTGTCTGTGACTTATACTGGAGTCTACATTAATGAAAATGGGGGTTAACAGAAAAGAGAAATTAATCCTTTCTTGTAAGATTCTGTGCAAGTTCCACTCTTTTAAATTCCATGATTTCTGAGGGCATTTCAGCATTTAATAGTCCCAAGTCTAAAATAGTTGTAAGTATCAAAGCTGTAGGTTTCATACCATTTTCACAATAGTGGATCTTTTTGTGTTTCACTCCAACTGTAGGATATTACCAGCTTGCTTCATACCATCTATGAGGTAGTTGACGCATCAGTAAACCATTCTCCTAGTTCCAGCAAAACTCTGCGAGTGAAACTCACTGTGGCACCAGATGGCAGCCAGAAGAAGAAGAGTATCTTGTTAAATCACACTGGTAAGGATGCACAATCAGCCATTGGAAAAAATAAAAAAAAAAAATCAAGAATAGCTTAAAAATCCATCTTTATATTTTGTTAATATGCAGAAATATATACTTAAAGGGAAATATTTAAAATGGCATATTTAAAACCCCATGAATCTGTTTTAAGATCTAAGGTGCAAAATTGCGTGCCCTCCTTTCGGTGTCTCTTGAGCAAATTAGGGTTCCCTCTCCTGATTGAATTAGGGTTCCCTCTCCTGATTGAATTAGGGTTCCCTCTCCTGATTGATTGATTCCTTTTGGCAGCAGCAGTAACCCATATGTTGTATAATTGCCTTTGTGTACTGCAAGGCAGATTTAAGGCCTTTTTGACTTTTGCCACTTAACCTGTGTTGGTATTACAGTGCCTGGTTTGTGTGGAAGCAGGTGTAGGGGTAGAAAATGTTTTTTGCAAGTGCAAAACTTCACTGCTGCTGGATAAGAACAGACCATTAAGCATAAGTAACCTTTATGAATCTATGCATAAAAATTTCACATTTTTCTGTACTGGCAGGGTCTGCCATTATAAAATGGCTTATACCCTGATGGCTTATTCACCTTATATTCATTCTAATCATAGTTATATCAGCATAATTACTTAAGTAGATCAAGTAGTACTAAGTTAAAATACTTTAAAGTATTTTTAAAAGTATAAAATTAATACTTGAGTAGAAACTGTGGGCACCTTATTCAAAAGGGGAGCCTCCTGACCTCAGTTTTAATACATACATCCAGTCAGTCAGATGCAGACGTAACCAAACCTGTGCTGCTGGGGAGCTGTGTGATACATTAGTACAGCATCAACCTCCAAACTCCTGAGCCCTCCTGAGGGCCAAGGGTAGCAGAGCCACTCTGGCTCCATTTAACTCCCCACGTGGCTTGCAGCCTAACCCTGACTAATGCCCTACAGTCCAGGTTATGTCTGCCCAAATTGTGTCGTGCAGACAAAAGCACTGTGGAGAAGGTCACACGCAATGATACATTGCATCTTGATCCCACCAACAAGAAAAAAATGTGTTTGCAATGGAGCATGTTAGTTATGCTGATGAGCTGGGACAGTAATGTGAGAATAATGTACTTTCTCTTGTTGGCAGATTTGCAGAGTGCCAGACATAGAGCTGAGAGCAAGGCTAATGAAGAAGCAAGAAGCTCTGAGAAGAAGCAACGAGCTTCTCTCAGGTAAGGGGAAAGAAACCTGTCTCCTGACAGGCCCTGGCTACCCCTGAGGAAACCTCAACCACTGATTTCTTGTCTGCTCACTTGTTTTGTTTTAAAAAAAATATGTTGAAATAGAAGAACTAAAGGATTTTTCACTGTGGAATTTGATTTGGTTTAGGATTTTATGTTTCATGCTAAGGCAGAGGCAAGTGTTTGCTGAAACACAAGAGTAATGAAACTGAATCACTAGTTGCATTTGTTTCTTCAGCTGCAAATTAAAAAAAAAAAACACCAAACAAACCAGTTTTGGTATTACTTGGACTTAGAGATGTTTGTCCCAATACATGTATTTAATTTAATAAATTTATCAGGAGAAGGAGCATTCAGTTTTATTAAAAATGACAATAAAACTGCACCTCCCTTTTTTGGATAGAGTAGAAATGCTAGTGAGTTATCCCAGTGAGTAAATCCCAACACAATTAAATTTCAGATTTAAAAAAAGACTAAAATGACTGATAATCTTCTGTTAGCATCTCTGTAAGAAATCTTTTGTGAACTAAAGAATGCTCCACGTGAATTAGACAAGACTCCATGGTTTTGCTTGCTGATCTGGGTATGATGTTTGGATTCCCTCTGCCCCCACAGGTTTGCCCTGTGTGAATTTATTGAACGGGTTTTGTTTGATAATCTATTGCAAATATCCCCTTGTGGTTTGCAGAATCAGCATCTGACAGTTTTTGTTGCATCTCATTAAATGTGGACAGGAGAAAGAATGTCCCCTTCCCATTGTGTATGCTCCAGGAGTGTCTGTGCATTCTGGCCAAATTGCTGACCCTTGGGAAGGCTCCCTGAGGCTCCTACTGGAATCTCCCCCTATTAACACAGAGGTTTCCCCATTGAAAGCAGCAATGAGGACTTGTGAGAAGTGCACACATTGCACAGATTCAGTCACTTAGGAATTCTAGGCAAGATGTGATTAATATTCAAGATAAAATGGATGGAAATGTTTTTATCCTGAAGGTGGGCTATAGATGGGTTAGATTTTTCATCTGCTGGAAGCTACAGACAGGAGTTTTCATCTGTAGGGCTAATACAAGTATCGAGATCAAGTAATGAGATTCATAGCTGTGCCTGGCGTGTGTGGTATGAAATTCGTGGTGGAAGAGCACTGGCAGACAACTCTGTGGATTGGGTATCTTCATGCCATTCTACTTTATATTTTATTCAGTGCAGCAGAGAAAAGATGATGCACACCAGCCTCTAAAACATCTTCCTTTTACCCACAAATAAACATTCTCACTCTCTCTTTTATTTCTGCTAGAAAGATTTCTCCCTTAGTGGCTTAAACCCTGTTATCAGGGAGTGTAGCCTTCAGGAAGTGTTCTTGCATTTTTCTCCCCTGCTCTCCATCGCTGCCCTGTTCCCTCACCTACTATATTGCTCTCTGCTTATTACCATCAGAATGACACTCCAGTGTGGGAATTTTAGACAGAGCTTTCATAGACTCCACAAACACTTTAAGCAGATGCCTTTTTTATTAAAAACCCAACCAACCAAACAAAAAAGTAACAACACTGTATATTTTTACACCCTGTGGTTGCTGCAAGGTTGATGCATGCCTGTGTCTTCCCATGTGTGCATGGGAGAGCATTGTGGAGCTGGGTGCCAGGCACTTCAGTTCTCAGAAGCACTTAAAGTTCTCTTTAACAGTGGAGCCCATCTCTCATCAGTATATAATTGCTTCTGTATTTGCATGAGTATTGCTGAACGTCATCTTGCATGCAAGAAAGCCTTTAGAATGCAGGGCTGTGGCATTTCTTCTTCACTGTCTTGATGAGAGATGGAATTTATTACAGTAACAAAAGAACAGGTTCCTTGTTAACTTAGTTTTCAACAGTGCTGTATACAGCGTTGCTTAATTGTGTTGGATCAAACCCAGTGATGTTTTTTCTGGGTTAACTGTGCATTTTCTTCAGCACGTGTGTGCAAGTCCCAGTGGTTTCTGTAGGCAAGTCATGCCTGGCAATTTCAGTTCACCAGGTTCTCACCCCAGAGGTCTTTTATGTTGACCTGCTGAAGTGTAACGACCTGTAAAGGTGTGTTTGAGGCAGGAAAGGTACCAAGTTGGCTATATATCCAAAAAAATAAAGACTATCTGGACATTACCTCTTTTTTGACACTACCCCATGTCACTTCTGGAGTTCAAAGCTGACTCAGAGCCTTTAAAGCTTACCTGCTTTCCAGGCAGACTCTCCTCCATTCAGGAGACTCTACCTCTATCAAAGTAGAGCAAAAATGATCTTCCAGGTAGGTCAAGTCTTGCGACTTTTATCAAAGAAACTGTAGACCTGTGTCTGACAGAGACATGGGGGACTCAGTTCTGTAATGTCCCTGAACAGCACTACGCTGGACCAGGAAACAGTTCGTGCCAAAGCTCAGTGTATCAGCAGCCTCTGGAAACCTGGAAATGGTTAATATAGTCTAAAAGCAGAGAACTGTGCAGTGCAGAGCCCATATTTAACAACTGGTGTAGGCTACGAGGCCAGTTTCTGGTCTTAGGTTGACATCAGTGCAATGGCACAGAGAAAGAGGGAAGCCTGTCCTCTGGTCTTGGAGACTGAACTATCTGGATGACAGGCCGTGACTTAATCAAAGGGTTTCTGCTTATCCTGCTTGTTATATTGAAAAAATTGTTCATATCTGCAGACATCCATTTAAATTGCTGAGTTTGGCATTATGGGCTACAATACTGTAAACCTCTGCCTTATTTTTTTTCTGCCTCATAAATGAATGGTATTTCAGATATTCATTCTCAGGAAATAGTTCTGTTATAAATAAAATTGCAAAGCTGAGCAGGAAAAGGAGTTGAGATTCTGAAACCAGCAGCTGATCCGACCTTATTAATTGTATTTTGGAAAGCAGTGGTTATCTCTGGGTGTCCTACCAACCTTCTCAGGCTCTCTCCTGTTACTACACCTGCACTGTTGCCTGTCTTTGTGAAGCAGATCCACGTGAATGTTTATCTGACACGAGGCTTTCCCCAGCGGTGGGAACAGCTGTGAATCAAACAGCAGGTTTTCTTTGGCACATCTGAATTAGAGAATCAATTGAATGGTTTGGCCTTAAGACAGAATGTAATAAAGCCTAGGAGGGTTTTTATTTGGTTTTTTTGTGTGTGTGATGCAATTTGAAAGCCTCCTTTGCTTTGCAACATCGGGGTCGATTTATATGAGGGGGAAAGAACAGTCAGTTCAGGCCTATGGACGTAGCAAATCCGGTCAGAATCCCAAGCGTTTGTTGTTTCTTTGTGAGCAACTCCCCGTCACTTCAAAGGGGCCATTAGTTGTTGGTTTGCAGATGGTGATAACAACTTTAAAGAAGTTCTGCTGAACTGTAATTTTGCTTCCTGCTGACAGATATCACCAGAGTGAGAACAATCCAGAGCAAAGTGGGTGCTATCGTCATTGCGTGGATGAGAACATCGAAAGGAGAAACCACTATTTGGATCTCGCAGGAATAGAAAACTACACATCAAAGTTTGGGCCAGGTAATTTGGTAATTTTTGTTGCAACCTTTTTGTCGGTTGCATGTTCCCCATCAGGGGCAGTGATTTGGGAACCTGTGTGATTTCTCTGTGGTGACTTATTGGAAGGAACAGGGCTGTGTGAATGCTGCAAGGTAATTACTGATGAAGGTGGTATCACAACAGCGTGGCTAACGTGCTGCAAGCTTTGAAGTACTTGTTTGTGTAGCTAAACTTGGAGGTGAGCCTAAGAGAACAATCTTTACATCTAAATTATTAAGTTTAGTCTATGGGTGAGGCGAGGACTGATTTTTGGATGTTAGAGCTCATTCCCAAGAATACCGGTACATATTTTGTACTCACTACTGACCCAAAAATTGGAGAATGTGGGTTCATACCTGGAATTTTGGCTTCTGTCCCCACATTAAAGGGCTTTGGATTTCCTCCCTTTGCCTGTCCTCTGCCAATATTTTACTATTCCAGTCTCAGTTATTTTGGTGAATTTTAGATAGACGATGACCAAGAGAAGGCAACGTAGAGGCTTTTATACACACCCCCACACAGACACAAGCACACACACTCTTGTATAGATATGTATGTATATTTGTGTGTATTATTTACGAGTCAGAATTATTAAATGTAATTAAACTTGACAGCTATAATTGCATTCATTTCCTTAGGAAAAATTCACTCTGCCGATAAATGCTATCCCTGCCAACTGCATGCTACTAATTAAAACTTTGAAATACTAGATGACTAACTCAGCTTGTTATTTCCTAGGATCTCCTCCAGCAGCTCAAAAACATGACCCACCAAGCAGAGTTGTGAATCAGACTAGATCCCGTTCTCATGAACCCGAAACCTTCCATGCTCACCATAGGAAATCTCAAGTGGTGGATCCAAGCCACATCAATCTGGCGGAGAGTTCCTACGCCAAGATTGCAGAAATCCAACAGAGGCTCCGGAACCAGGACTCAAACAAGCACTTTGTGAGGTCTCCCAAGGCCCAGGGCAAAAACGTTGCCCCTGTGCATCCTGGAAGGGCAGTAAGAAATAAACCTTTTCAAGGGGCACCCATGCCAATGGCTTCCCCCAGTGCTCGGGTGGGCCAGAATCTTCCTTACCTTCCCTTGCAATCTCAACAGGTTCACAAGAAGCATAAGCAGAGGGCGAAGGAGAATCACCAAATGTGCAAAACCTTTCAGACTCCAGGGACAGTTGTGGAAAAGGAACATGTGAGAGACCTGCCCACAGTCATTTTATATGAAGGCCAAGTTGGACAAATGATACAAAGACATGAACACCACCACCACCACGAGCACCACCACCACTACCATCACTTCTACCAGACATAAAGCAGATCCCACCAACATCCTCCAAGAATCATCCCATATGAAGGAAATGCGTTCTTGTGATACCAGAACTAAGGCATTACTATGATTAATATTATTGTTACTCCATTAATATTCAGCTAGCATATATTTTAGAGGTTATATGGAACTCTTGAAACTTACCCTATTTATATGTTGTGGAACTGCATAGCTTACTTAAACACCTTGTGGATTTTTTTTTTTTTTTTAAAGTGGCTTGTAAAACAGCAAACAGCCATAGCTTTTTGAGCTGTGATTTAATACAGGTCGTCAACGCACTTCTTTACAAGTACTACTTCCACTGTAGTAGGAAAGATACTTCAAACACTATTGCAGACATCTAGCTCACCAGTCTGCTCTATGTCGGCTGATCGCACACAAGCCTTTTATCAGGGGAGCAATGTTCAAAGGGTTGGACTCCAGAGATACTCAGAATAACAGAAAATACAAACAGCTGCTACCTCTAGTATTATTCAGATTTTATTTTCTTTTTATTGATTGTAATGTGCTATGGGGGGAGGGGAGGGATTTTAATATACTACATTCATGTAGCCTGTTTGTGTTCACATCCTTTCAAATTATCGTAATAATTACAAGTAAATATTAGCTATACTTGTCAACAGAGCTACATTTGTACAGCTTACACTTTATTTTCGTGGAGATTCTTCACTGACACAAGAACAGTCTGTTATATACTGGGTAATATTTAAATATACTTATTTTATTTTTGGTTTTTCTCTTGCTCACTCTACATTCTGTTTGGGGTAACCGTTTGAAAAGAGGAGGATGTGAAATGGGGTTTTCAAAGCATCACTAGACTTTAGTGCTTGGGCCATAACTATCATTCATGGGGGTTTGGGAAGGAGAGGGGTTGTTTGGGAGTTTTGTTTTGTGTAAGTCCACAGTTCTTTGTTTTGAGAAAGAATTGAGGAAAATATACTTTCTCACTTTAAATGTTGGCAAATATATATAAAATATAAATATAAATATATATATATATAAATATGCACACTCTCAGGTACATTTTGTTGTGTTTTAGAAAATCTGTGGTTTGAATATAAGCATTATAATTTTTTTTTTCCACAACAGTGACTTTTTACAAATATATGCCATGGCATTTTCTTTGGTGCCTCCAATTTAAATTTTCCCAGCACCTGCCAATTTATGCTTCTTCAATTTTAGAGACAATTCAACATGTGAAAAAAAAAACAAAAACATTTACCATCATTCTGTCCTTTTCTACTTTTTCCGTATCAAAGGGCTTTCATTCCATGAAGGAGAATGAGACCATACTCACAAGACCTTACTGGCTGATGAGAAATTTGAAGGTCAAAAAAAAATTGGAAAAGTGGAAAAAAAGGGTCAATACATTCAAGTTTTACTTTCTGTGGGGCCCAGATCTATAGTACCTTCAGTTGGGTTTTGTACAGATCACCACTTTGCAGGTAGAAAGTGACTGAAAAACACATACGTTGCTTTTGGAACGTCAAAGTAGAGAACTCCACACATAAATCCATAATTGTTCTATAAACATATTTGCTTTTGGTTTTAATTATTTTAAATGTTGTGGTATTTTGTCTATAGTATATATTGTAAAATGTAACTATCCCACATTGTTATAAGCCCTTTATGATTAGGGTAAATATTTTTTTTTCTGACTAGAGTTTTGATCAGTCCAAAATGGGGTGTTACCTTTCTGCTGACCAGTTTTAGAGGGACATTGTCCTTTCTAAGAATGTGGAGACATCAACTTTTAAAGAAAAGTGGAAAGCCTTGTCTTCATGTGGAATTGGAATAGAATTGCTGCTTCGTGGTAATTAGGTCCGTTTCTTGTCTCCCTGGATCAGCAGTTGTTTAGGCTTATTGTCCTCTTTAAAAAATCTGGTTTATTTTATTTTATTTTTTTTTAGCTGTCAACAGTGTGTTCTGTTAAATCTAACAAAATGTTTTCAAAATGTGTTTGATCTGTGTGACAACTATACTGTTCTGTTTATTTTTAAAATTCCTAAAGTCCAAAAATATTTATATGCAGAATTTTCTGTATTGAAAATATGAAAAGGCCACAAATTTGGTTAGTTACCACTGAGTTGTTCTAGTCTAAGCCTTTTTTGCTGCTTGTGTATCATTCTTTTTTCAATGTATATATAATTATGGACTGCAAAAAAAAAAAGGCATTTATATGTCTAGTAGAAGGAATAAGCTTATTTATATTATAGTGTTAACAAAGTCTGATGTATTCAAGTGACTTACATTATACCGCATGCAAACACACAAGTGTACATTCCATCTAAGAAGGGATGCCATGCTATTTGTTTGGAAGGTGTAATTAAAGCTGTTCTCTTTTCAGTAAAGCATATGCCAGAAAGACCGGGAGGTGGGAATTGTCTCTTAAGTCAATTTTTTTTAAATGCAGATTGTTGCTGAAAACCAGAAAACGTTCTAGAAAACGTTCTAGAGCGTTTTCAGAACTGTGGGCTTTTCGAAGAAGGGGCAGAAGAGGGGCATAAATGCTCTTTCAGCCAAAGATATTTTGCTGGAAAAGATAACAGCAGCAGTAATGAACCCCCAGCTGGGTGACAGGCGTGTGGTACGAGTTGTGCCGAGCGAGCTCCGAAGTGAAACACAACTGACCATTGGTTACAGCCTCGCATCGATTTGCTCTGGTTTTATTACATTTGGAGATTCAAAAGAGAAATTCTGCCTTGCTCAGATTCTGTGAAATACAGATGCATTTTAATAACGTGGCATCCCCCTACTGAAACTTTACACCAGCCATGTATGAACGTACAGTATCTAAATACTGTGTTGCAGTTGTGTTACGTGTATTAAGTGTGAATAACATGTAGCACAGTTTCTTTTCACACAACCTTAAATTTCCGTATCTTTTAAAAATGTTTGCTTTTCAGTATTTTGTATAGTAAATATAGATGGTTTTGACTAAATGCTTTATTTATTTAACAGCAAAAACTGTGCCAAGAGAACCCCCTGTTAATTAAAGTTTTACTAGTTCAGAAAGTATATTTCCTTCTTCTTGTTGTGGATTTCAGGGGCTCATTGCAATTGCTGTCAGAGCTTGCAGATCCCACTGATGAAAGAGCTTCCATTTTTGGGGAACAGGATCAGGCCATAAGGTATGGACTGGGCGTGCTTTGGTTTTATATTTAAGCTATCAAGTTTCAAAATTAATTTTTTTTGTCCCCTACTATTAGACCTGTGGTGAGTAACTGATTTTTCAGCTTGTTATTAATTCTGAAAACTTGTTTCAAGTTGCTCAAACCTGTGGCTGAATCAAAATTTAAAATAGATTAATTTCTGGTTAAACAAAACAATTTCCAAGAAAAAAAAAAAAAAAAAACAACAGAGTTGAGTACATTATTACTATTTTAAAGTAAAATGGAGTGGCATGAAGTAATTTTGAATAAAAACTCCAGGCTTTTCACTTACATTTTCTGTTTTCACGCAAAGAACTTCAGAAAACTAAGCTGATCAGCAAATTTGCACCATTTGCTGAAAATATTTCAACTGAAAAATTTTGCTGAGCTCTACCGTCTGGAGTTTTTGGGAAGCCCAGATTGCGAAGCCCTTCTCACAGTTTCATGAGTGCCTAACTCATGAAAAGTAAACTAAGCTAAAGATAGCAAAGTAAAATCTCTCTCCCAGTGAAATCTCTGGCGAGACTGCCAGATTCCCACTGGCTTCAGGGTGCCTATAATTTCATTCCAGGAATGTGGGTTTGAAGTCTACATAATGTGCAGACAGTGATTTCAATATTTATTTTTTTTATGCATCTCAGTGCTGGTGGTTTTGTAGTAGCCAACATCATTAAATGGCAGTTTTATTGTAAGAGATCAAGCTGGTCAATTCAGATTAGCAGCAAATACTGTGCTTTATACTCATGTCATTGTAGGACCTCGAGGCGCTTCCGAATGTCTTTGAAACATCCCCACGTCGTTAATCACTGATAGAAATCAAAGATGGGTTCTGCCCTTGGATGCTGAAGCGCAGGTTCTCCTGGAGTATTGGCAGACCAGCCCCTTCAGGCCACACCACACTAAAAAGCCACGTAGGTGACCTCTGTAACTGCCTTCCTGCTCGAGTCCTCTTGAGCACAGGACAGCAAAGTTTAGCTGGAGAAGCACCTTAAAGGTGTATGTTTGCGTGTGTGTACATATGCATATGTATGTCTATATGTCCTCTGGCAGAAGTTAGAGAATGGCACAGAGGTGATCTTTTATAGAGGGCTAAGTACTGTGTGTGCTCAGCAGTCTACAAGTTGCCAGGTAAATATACAGATATGATGAATGCTTCCTGTTCTCCATGTGTCATTGTGTGCCTCAATTATTGAATGGCAGATTTCATTTGTATTCCAATTAACAGAAAAGTTAGGCCCCTTGGGGCCTAAATTATACTTGAGAAAAATTCATCGTGCTAGAAAATTTGCAAAAACATTCACCATAATTCTTGCCCGGAGTAGAGGCAAGAATGTTCATGTTTGGAAATGTGTCAGCTAATCAAGTCTCACCTTTAATTACCTTGATGCATTCATCAAGATCTGAAAATACTTTTTCAAACATGACTTATTCATGGTTTTGCTGGGAACCAACTCATATTCAGCATCCTGTTAGTTGTCAGACTTCTTTTTTTTTTTTTTTTCAAATGTACCAAGCAGAAACATGTTTGAAAATCCATGAAATAAAAATTGAACTTAATGTGTTTTCTAAATAGCTTCTGGAAGAAGATTTCTTTTCTTTTCTAATGCACTTAGCAGCAAAACCAGCCTCAATTTATCACATAATGATTTATTTTCTTTGCATATTTGACAGCTGTTCCGTTGATCTGACTTGGAAAGAGCTGTTTTGGATTTTTTTGGCTTGTATACATTTAAAATGTGCTCAAAATGGGCTAAAAGAAACAGACATAGAAAAGCAAATAACTTTACATTGAAATTATTCAGTAGCCATTGAACTGCATCTTATTTGAAGTCTGGATTATAGCTATTAAATAATGAGGCTTTCAATGATGCTTTAATTTACTGTTATATTTCTCTATAATTCTAGATAATTCAATCTTATTGAGCTAAAATGATAGAAATCGTATGGGTGAGGTCTTCTAATTTGGTTTTGTTTTTTTTTTTTTTTTTGAATAGCAGAATTTAAGAACTATTCAGATGGATTACTGTGAGGGTTAGAGCCTTGAAGAAAGACTGTCAAGGGGAGGATGGAAAGATTTGAGAAGTGTAGGGATAGCACAGAACTGTCCAACAGAAGAGCGGCAGGAGACAGACCAGAGGTAGGAAAATTCTGTATAGAGAAACTGTATTCATATTACATTTTTTATTCTCTTACGGTTCCATTGCTCATAAAACAGCAACAGTAGTTCATAGAATGCTTTTCACTTGGAAAGTTTGAGAGACTTTCTAGAAGAGGTCAATCTCCAGTGTGCAGTGGGAGGCGTGAGGAAGGAGAGCTGTAGATAATCACCAGGTGGGCTGTGACAGAATGAGAAATGATGCCCTGGTTTCCTGGGTCCCTGTCCAAGCTGAGGGAAATTTTTCAGAAGCGGAGGTGTTTCTACATAAATTTTCTATATTCTGTAGAGCTTGTTTTGAATAGTAGCATCAGTTCTTTTTCTGTTAGATTACAAACACGTAAGTCGATCAAATGTTGCCCAAACCTTCAATATCTATCGTGATTTTTCTAAACACTAAGCATTAACTATGCTTTTGAAATCTACTGATACGAAGTATAGTCTTTAAATCACAAGAAATAGCAGATTGGACCTATTGTTTTTCTTATCAGGGAGACAACTGGTTTTCAGTGTCTGAGAGTAGGAAGTCCCAGAAGTTTTATCGAACATTGGAGACATAAGGGGCTTCATAAGGTGGCAGTGGGAAAACATTAACAATATCGGGTGGACTGGCAGTTACGTGCACTGTGCTTTCTGGGGTTTACAACACGCTTACACAGTGGGGTTTGTGTCTTCCTTTGAGTGCCTGGTCCCTAGAGACAAAGCAGCTTGTAATCGCTGCCAGCCCAGAGATGTATTCTTTTGGTGAGCCTGGACTTTGTGGATGAAGATAAGGGGTTCAGATCCTTCTGGTGCTGAGTGCTTATTCTTTCACTTAATCCTTCCCACTCTCATCTAGTCACAAAGTATAGCACGTTGGGGCTTTGTGAATTTTCTAATAAAACACCTAACAAACTGGGCCAAATTTGTCTTCAGCTTCACAAGGGGAAGCCAGAAGAGCCCCATGCATGTCTTGGAATTTGGACCTTCAAATGCAGCTTTCTATATGAGTCATCATTTTTTCTTGTACTAATTTCAGATATTTGATAAGCTCTTTTTATGGTTTACAAGTTTAAAAAGACAAATAAAACTTTGTAGATTAAAACGCTGCTTTGGAGGTTGTATTTTGTCTGTTCTCACTGGAGTTCTGTGAATGGTCTTTTTCTGTGTGCTTTAGCTTAAACCTACAAAGTGACTTTGGAGTGGGTGTTTATAGTTTTTCGCTTGCTTGTTCACAGGATAAGACTGTTGATAGATGAATAAAGTGCCACTTGAGGTTGTTAACAACCAGGACTGGTAACTCTAGTTCAACTAAGATAAACAGTGAAATGCTATGGCAATTAGCATTAAGGTCTCACTTGGCCAGTGCTGATTTTTAAAGTCGTAGATACAGGGCTTTATAGATTACTCATGGCCTTGGGGTCTGGAGATATTTATTCCACTCCTGTGGAATATGGGCTGTATGGGCTCCTTTGCAGTGCCCAGGGCATCCTTGCATACCCAACGTGCCGTTAGGAAGCAGGAATATGAAAATTGTAACGCTTCAGTCCGAAGCAATTAACCCTCTCACCCTGCAAGGAGTGGAGGGGAGGAAAAGCTCAATTAAAGAGCCTTGGAGTTTCCAGTAAGTGCAAAAGTATGAAGGGAAGAAAAAAGCAGCACTGTGGGCCTCACATTCCTCCTGTCTCTTTACAGCCTTCTCAGGGAATATTTTTTACTTTTGATGTCTATAATCACAACTTCTTGCTGTTTGAGTATGCCATCTGTTAAGGCTGTAGCCCTCAATGGCTCTGCACATGTGACTGCCGTGGGTTTCAATGGAAACTTTGTGCAGCTTAACTGGGTCGGCAGATGTAAACAGAGGTACTTCCATTTACACCCGCTTGGACTCGGGGCCCCAGGGCACTCCTGGCTTGCACTGATCAGGGACAGGGTTTTTATAAGAATTTTCCTGGTCTAATAAATGGATGCTAAAATCAATGAATTTAAAGATTACAATCTTGACAGCTTGGGAGTCTGAAATATGGAGTCATTTTAGCTAGTGACTGTGAATTAAAGGAGTAAGTCATGGTGATTTCAGGAGTGGGGCAAGATTTTCATACCTTACTCTGCTAAGTTCACAACCCTTAATATAATTGAATCACAAATTCAGCATTCACAGGATACTATGTGTCTGCTGATTTTTTTAACAATAGTTAATGAAGTTTATTTTACTTAGAGCCTTTGTTCATACCGATACTGCTTTTACTGCCCACAAATGTAAAGGGAACCCTCTGAAGAGCAGACCTCACCATGAGCATCCTGTATGCCCTGTTCCGCCCCTCCCCAAGGGGTGGAGTCACTCCACAGAAATGGTCTGAAATTTCTGCTTCCAGGCACACAAGAGTTACCTTCACTCTGTCTGTAACCTCGACAGAGAAAATTAAGGAGTCAAAGTGATTCTGAGGCAAGTGACTGTTCCTTTTCCTCAAGAGGGACATCAATGTCTCGTGCTGCTGAATCGCTCCCCTCAATGCTGGTAGGCTGGGTTGCTGCAGATGCTTTGGGACACAGGACAAGAGATGCTCCTATTCAGAAAGGCCTTAGATTCCAAAATGCTTTTCCATCCCTTTAGTCAGTGATAGGAAACGTTTGGAAAGATGTCATCGTGAAAAGAACTTGAACAAGACAATTTTGCTGTTGACTCTTTGCTGTGCCCTTTCATGGGTTTAAAATCCACTTATCTGAAAGTGTGCAGTTACATTTTGTCCTTTTTCATCATTTAAATGCATCTTCTTGATCTGAAGAAATAAAAGCAATTTTAAAAATTAGAGATTTTTGTTTTCATATGTGCTGCCAAGTCTGATACTGCAAAGTAACTGCTGAATTGGCACAAGCAGTTTGAGAGAGCCAGCAGATTTAGGAAGGGAGAAGATAAACCTTATTATGTTTCTTTGCCAAAGGAGAAAAGAAACGATATTGACTTAAATGTGGGAAATTTAAAAGGGGCCATATGTTCTCACTTTGTGCTTTGTTTCTAATAGATAGACAGAAATCTTTGAAGTGTGGATTGGCACAGTAGGGTGCATGCTTCTGTAGAGAAAAGATGCTAAATGGGGAGGATGTGAGGGGGCACATGAAACTCTATTAGCCATGCAACAGCAAAGAGAGAAAGGCAAATCCAATGATAATGTACATCTGTTTCAGGGAATTTATAAGCTTTGAACATTTTTTATGTGCAGATAAGTGGATCCTTTTCTTACCATAACTTAGAACTTCAAAGCAGATTGTGTGGATAATGCAAATTGCTGAAATATGAGATTTTCCTACAAAGAGGTTTCCAAAAAAGAAAAAAAAAAAGAATTAAGGCTAATTGATGCCACAGTCTTTTATGTATAGTGTAAAAACTCTACAAAAATTGATTTTTATGAACTAAGAAATTGATGAAAAAATATTGAAGTCTGCTGTTTGCATTCAGGGACTGTAGTCTGAAACTGAGGTTCTGTGAATTAAACATTTGTCTCCGATATCACTACAGCAATATTGTAACATAAATTAAGATATGTAGCTGAGCTGTAATTGTATCAAAGTCTGCCATGTCGCAGGAATGTAAAACTCATGAGTGTGGCATGATATGCAGCACCTGACGTTAACATCACTGTCAAGGTAGTAAAGCTGGAATTTCTAGGATATGAGAAAAAATGATTACAAGAGACAAAAACTAATGGGGAGGGGGGGAGGTGGAGGATACTGATATGGCAAATCTCGGGAGTTGATGAATGTGTAAATTCTTAACTGCTAAGAAAAATGGGTTGCTCTCTGAACTTGGGGGGGGAGAGCAGAAGGGGGTTGTGGCTGGGCTTGGGGATGACGGCTGAATTCCAGCTGGGAGATGTGAATAACCAGTTGAAAATGGAAGGCTTGAGATATCATATGCAAGAAATGACATAAGCGAAGGTATTCTGAAGACTCTCATCTATCTACTGCAGAGGTGCATTCCTCTCCTCCCTCCAGCCTCAGACTACAAAGCCAGCTTTGTATTTCTCCCTGGGCTGTGGCTGCTGGGCACAGGGGTGCTAAGGCTCATCTTGATGCTAAACACGTAGGCAACCAGAAGTGGGAGCTCCCGCCTCGTTGCTGAGTCTCTCCTCAAGCCTTGGCTTCAACAGCCAGCTTGGCATCTTCCCTAGATGTTTCCTTCACTCACCACGACCTCAGTCCTAGATTTATTTTTTTCTTCAATCTTTGCACAATTCTTGGTCGCTGTCTCATGGTAGGAGAGCTTCTGAGGAAAGTGCCACTCCTCCATAAGTCTTTCATGCTTTTGTGATGTGTTTTCACATCCAGGGCTTGTTCTTCTGCCCCAAACCCGCCTCAGCTGAGGTGGGAAGTGGGAGTTGCTGCCACTACAGCCCTGGGACCACACCAGCTCAGACCCATCACCTCCTGGTGGCAGTGAATCAAAGCATCTCCCCCTCACCCTGACAGGTATGGTCACCCTCAAAATGGTGGATTTTTAAATATTCTTTTCCTAGCATTTTTCTTGGGAGGGCAGCCTTGCAATGGGATGAGTTTTGTGAGGCTCAGGGATCCGTCCCCTGTGGTGGTGTCTTCCCAACCACAAGGAAAAGAAACTCCTGTGAATTAATGAAATAATTTACCTCATGATTTGGCCCAAAACTTGCTGGTTTAGGGCAATCGGGTGCAGTTACCCTCAAAATGGTGGATTTTTAATTTTCTTTTCTCAGATTTTTGTTTGTGGAGGGTCGACGTGCAATGGGGTGAGTGTCGCGAGGCTGAGGGATCCATCCCCTGTGTGGTGGTATCTTCCTAACCAGAAGGAAATGAAACTCCTCTGAGGTAGGGAAACTATTTACCTCATGATTTGGGCCAAAGCTTGCTGGTTTAGGCAATCAGCAAGGGCCCCGCCTTTCTGTTACCAGGTGCTTTTCAGGTTGATTAATCAGGCAAGAGGCTGGCCTACAGTAGCAATGGTACCTCCTGAGGCCATGGAGGGTCTCTCCCGGCACCATGCCATCTCTCCAGACCTGCAGCTCATCAGTAAGTAGAGATTGCTCTGGCAGAGGGTTAAACTTTGTCTATTTACAACAGTACCCCAACAGCAGGGAAAGGGCAGTAGGCAGTGATGTTGAAAAGAACAGCTGTATGCCATCAGACTAAAGATAGAAACATGAAGCACGCCGGCTAATTACGTTCCCAAGTGGCAGCGTACAGAGTGTACAGACCAAACAGAACAGTGCCTTCTGCTTGTTTTGATCAACTCTGTTTCTATCACTTTGATGAAAATAACTGCTTGATTTGTCGCTCCCCGTGGCTGCCGGGGGATCCCTCAGACGGTCTCGCTCTGCGGGTGCCGCCCTCATGGTGAGCGGCACAGCCCGGACACAGGGCCATTTCATAACCAGGGACTGACTGCGGCCTCTGTTGTCTGTGAGCAGGGCCGGTTGGCAGTACTGGCTGTCAAGAAAAAAAAAAAAGGGGGGGCAAAAACGTTCAGAACTTGTGAATTTACTTTCCTGCATTTTTTTTCCCCATCCAGCTATAATATTAGGCACTTTTGCCTTAAATAGGGTGTAGCGAGTATGCTCTGACCAGTTTAGCACAAGTATGGACTTTAGTTTTTTATTTTTTCCTTCTCTGGTGTCTTTCAGTCATTTTTTTTTTTTCTTCAGGGCACCCCAGCTGACTCTTAGGTCAGTTAGTTTGCTTCCTAATCTGTTTGTAGCTCTGGTAGCTTCTAATGGAGACTGCATATGAGCCAGAACCCCTCTCCCTCCCCCTGCTTTTTCATAGTTCTGAGTATTAAATTACCTGAAGGATAAAATGAAGAAAAATATTTTTCTGAAAATCATCTTCCATGTGGAAGATGTGTTATATGATGTTTCAAAGTCTTTTATGCTCCAACAGGAGGCAGAAGAGACACTTTGGGGCAGTAATCCCATGAACCTCTCTGGCAAGTTCAAGAGAGAAAGGCTTGGCTCAGCTGTAGTTCTGCAGCACATTATAAACTGAAGCTGAAGGGCTGTGACAGGTTTGAATTCTCTGCTTGTAATGATGCTCAGATAGAGGCTGAAAGATGAAAATGCTCAGTGTGAAGACATGCTCTTTCTTTCTTCTAAGTGTAATAGTCAGCTCTAAGTTTGCATTGCTAACCTGCTTCAATTAGAGGCATAGGGCTGACTTCAAATTTTCTTTTATTCAAGTACAGCTTCCAGTGAACTCTGGAATTTAAATTTAACTCAATTTTAATTCCAGACAATCTCTCAGCTGAAACCTTGAGTTTTCAGAAGATAGTATAATTGATGGCTATTTCATTCCTGATGATGAGTAATTAAATAATAATGAGATATACATCCACACACTTTAGTTTTATTCTGACCTTCCTTCCTGAAGCATTCCTGGTTTAATCTTTTAACAGTTCCATTTTTCTTTGAGATCTAAGTGCTCAGCCTGCACTTGTTTAACACTGCAGTCCACAATAATGGACTCCTGAGGGAATTAGGAATCAACAAAGCTACATCTTCATGCACAGGAGACCTGATGTCCTGTAAGCTGTCAGGCCATATTGTCAAATAAAATAAGTGGTATTCTTTACAGTAAGAGTCTAAATTGCTCATGTATTTTATCATGTTTGAGTTTCGTATCTCTATTCATAGAGGGTTAGACCCAGTTAAGTTCTTAATCATTTTGTTTGATATAGTAGTACTTCAATTAGCAGTAAGAGCGTCAGCTCTAATTTGCTGTATTGGACACTTGCAGTAGATTGACTTTTATTTTTTCACCCTCTTCCTTTTTTGGTTACTGCTGAAGGAGTGCACACATGTAATTCCTAATTCCAAGCTCCTCAGGTAAAGAAACTAGTGTGTAGATAACATTTTTAGATGAGGGGTGTAGTAGTGCAAAGCACGACAGCACTTCTTAGGTCTTTAAAGATAAGTGAACTGTTTTTCTCCCTTAACTGCAACAATAAGTGCAATTGGGGAAAGATAAATGAGAGTCTGACATTACAGTGACACTATGTACTGTAGCTGTAATGCCAAGTGAAAAATACAACATAGCCCTTGTTTTCTGGAAGGTTTCAGAGATGTTGGAAAGATTTGACAGAAGTGTTTGGGTCACTGCTGTGTAATGCTTGTTGTCTGATGCTGTGGAGGAAACGGACCCGTTTCCTTAACCAGAGCTTCCAGCTACATGAGATCAGTTAATTAGGCTAGTAACAAACTGGTTTATTTATGAAATTTGAAGTGATCATGATGCCTTGCAAAGGCATAAATATAAATATCCCCAAATTAGGCAATGCTAGCAGGTACTTTAGCTTAGCATTACATTTTTGACAGCAGCCACTGTTTAAGGAACGGGATAAAAACCTGAGAGTTGAGAAGTCGCTTTCCAAGGCTTCTGAGCAGTAGAGTTTGTCTTGGGGCCTGCAGCAAACAGGTGATCCTGTCCTTTCCAAAACTCCCAGTTACTTGTGCTGGGTGATGGTTGGATGATGGCTTTACTTACTATAATTCTGATGATTCTTTTTGCCCTTATTGGCTACGCCGTATTTAGTCTTCTACTTTTGCTTGTGGTTGTACTTTAGCCTTCTAGAAGGAGGTGGGATCTCGGGGAGGGAGGAGGGGATTGTTCTTTCTCTTGGGGAGCTACCGAGTGGGCTCGAGCAAGACGCTGGGCTGTCAGAGGGCCCTGGCAGGGCTGCAAGGAGGCTGTGAGGAATGTGGGAGCAGCAGAAGCTGCAGCCTTGCCTGAGGGGGCTGCAGAGCCATGGCTCAGAAAGCCCTGGGGCTGGCTGAAACCATGCCTGGATATAAGGCCCATCCAGAGTGGGGGGTTCCCCAGCCCGAGCGCTCTGGTGCTGGTAGAGAAGCGTGCTGCTGCTGCTGCTGCTGCTCCAGACAAAGGCATGGTTCACGTCAGGATTGCAGGCGTCTTAAACTGGAATAACTGCTGCTTGAGAATTTAATCGGCTTCCTTTACCTTTCGATCTCTAGTCTGCTGCTACACAGCTTTTACAAAACAAAAAAGGGCTTCTTTGCAGCTGAGTTCGTACTGACAATAATTTATTTAAGAATAGGCTAATGCTTAATGAGAATATTTGTGGTGATTTGTGACTTGACCAGGCCTTATTTCAGGCTCAAGAAAAAAGGAGGATAAATATGGCTTATAGATGGTAGGCTTTTCAGTGTTTGGGCCGGGGAACAAAGGGAGCACGCAGGCTTTCACCTGGCTGATCCTTATGCCTCCAAACGATTATTTTCAACAACATCTGACAGGTATCCCGAAAAGGGTGCTGTAGTATGATGTGTAGGTGCTAGCACCAAGGGGGGAGGGGGTATGAAGTGAATATGATGCTGCTAAACAGTTCTCAATAATGTACAGCCTTCAAGCACGACAGACTGCTAAATTGGCGTGATATTTCTATAAGTAGTAGAAATAATAAACATTTTAATCCTGGCACTCTTGGCCAGCTAATAACAGGTCCAAAACTAGAAAGACTCATATGTGTCTTGGAGATGAACAGACAGTTCTCTAAGGTAGGCTGAGTCAGTGCTTTGACAAGGAGGGAATCTCACTGGAATAATGTTGAAAGCAGAGAGCAGAATAACAATGAGTGTCAGGAGCACTGAGTCTACAGAGGAGTTGAATGCAGAGGGCAACAGTGACAGAGACAGAACTCCAAAAGGCAGAAATAAAAAGGTTAAGTCACACACACACAACTTCATACAGTCAGACAATGCTGCAGAAATCTGTCAAAAAAACCCCCTGTACTAACAATGATATTTTTAGGCAATATCATTCTCCTCAAAATCTGCATTAATTCATGAGGTTTTTTTTTTCCTGAGACTGAAAATATCTGCTGGAAAATCTCTTCTGTTCTTCAGCAAGTGCCTGGGAAAGGACTGATCCTCTGAGGCTTCCACTTCCAAACCTGGAGTGTTTCAAGAGCCACCTCTGAAAACTCTGCTCTTTGATCAGAAGCATCCCTTTTATTTGGTTGGCTCTATCAGCCCAGATAATTGGCCAGATAATTTTTCCTATTTGGTTATTATAAGGTCTTTATTACACAACAAAAAGAAGCATTTTTAAGCACAGTGTGTGTGTCTCTCTCTCTTTTTTTAGAATCTAATGGGTATTTTGTTTGTGTAGGCAGAAGGAACACAATATGCTGAACTGTCTTTCAGCTTTGGTACCTACAAACTTGCTAGTTCTGCTGCTCAGTAGGGGTAGCAAAGACAGAAACTGTAGCATAAAAAAGGCTCAGGGGTTTGTTTTGATTTAACCACTTGAGAGACATAAACTACCTTTCAGATTTCTTGTGTTATAAGGTTCATTGACAGTCTACAGGTTTGGATTTTTGCAAAAAGCCAAAAGGGTTTATTTGGATTGACCCATGTGAGTAATTTGTTCTTTAATCTAGGTCCATTTTTAGCTCAGTTTCTGCATCTTTCAAAGTAAGCTGCAAACCATCCATTAGTGGAGAAGGGCTTTCTCAAAACCTAGGCTTAATAAAAGGTTTATTTGGTGCAGGCTTAACTGGATAATGGTTGTTTGCCTTTTAATGAAGATAGGCTAACAAGGATTTTCTCTTGGCTGCCTGCAAACCTTGAGCCAGATGAGATGGTATGTTGTGAGCTAAGCTACTCAGGATTCACCCACACAAAATCACATCTGTGAGTTTTTGCAGACCCATCTTCACAACCACTCTCATTCTTTCAGAGGCAAGCATCAACGTGTTTTATGCCAAACTTAATTTTCTAGGTCAGTCAGAACTTCACAGGTTTGAATAAAATAAAAGCAAGGTAGACAAGGTTTAGCTATTAAATCTCTCTGTACCAGTGCTTAGTTGTCTGACAGAATTAGGATCACCTGGGCTCCACTGGGTAATCAGAGCAGGCCAACAGCCATATAGGTGCCACCTGAGTAGCAGAGTAATAGAGGGTCCTGGGGAAGCTCCTGTGGTAGTGAAGGACTGTGACAAGATTGGACACACAGAGCTTCATCCAAACTCCCAGTAAAATCTAGTGGCATCTTTCCTTCAACGCTGGCAGGAGCTGGATCAGGCCTCCCATGAATTGTAATGAATAGTTGTATTAATCCACTGCTATGTAGCTGTGAAAATCCTGCATCCCCTTCACTGGGATGACGGTGCAAGGCTAAATCACCATGGATATTCGATTGCATTCTGGCTCATGTAGCAGTAAGAGCATTACCAGGCAGCATTTTATCTAAGACGAGTGCTCTCTACAGTACTCACAACAAATCTCAAGTTATTGAAACTCCAGTGATTAAATGTTTTACAGACCCCTGCAACATCAGAAGACTCTGTGAAATAGGCATGGCTTCTTTCAATATGATCTCATAGGGATCTGATTACCATTTTGGCTCTCTTCTCACAGTCATTCAAGTGGACCTTCAAGGAAGTGTAACCCTTTCACTTTCAGACTTTTTTGGTATGCAAAACACTTCCTCAAGGGTAAAGCCTGGAGCGCAAAACCTATGGCACTGGAGCTAAGTAGTCAAATTTATCATATCTGTGCTGGTCTCCAAGCAGAGTACAGCAAGAAATGAAGTAGCTATACATGTCATTTTGGAAAATTTCAGGCCCTGAACTGAAAATGAAAGGTGTCTCTACAGCAGAAACTCTGGGCTAAACACGTTCCTGCTGAATCAGTTGTCGGAAATGCTTGACATATGTTCTGGTGTTGGCACCAATTATTGATAAAATTCCATTTGAAAGGAGTAGCCGACCCTACAGTGTGTGCAGAGTCTGCTCCCATCCAGTTGCTCAAAATACAGTTCCTGCAGATTAACAGTGTGACCAAAGTTTTCATTCCCCTCCTTTTGGAGCAGGCACGTTACACACGCACATCAAAGAAAATGTGCTTTTTCTGACTTACAGTCTAGGCATGTTCCTGACAAACCACATCTGATGAAGAATCTTAAAGAAATAGCACAAGCAACACTGCCGGCAGCAAAACAACAAAAGGGCTGGCCCCTTCCGCCACTGATGGGAGGCTGGTTAATCAAAGGATTTCGTACCAGGGAGAGGAACTGTGTGCTTTACATTGAGGCAATGCAGTCAAATAATACATATGCAATGACCTAGCTAGGCAGCATTCTAACAAATCCCATTTAATTACCTATCTTTTCCTCTTCATGATATTCTTCTCGGTTCCACTGCAGTCTGGGAAATCAATAACAAATGTTCATTTTGAATGTCTCTATTCTCTAGCCTCGGACTAATTAGGCACATTCCTACTGTCCTTATGAGGGCAGGGTAGCTCTTCACTTCAAACAATGAAAGAAAACGCGCCAAAAAATTCTCCCTTGGTAGCATTCAAAACAATAGGAACATAAATTGTGAACCAAATCAAGTGTTTGCTGTTGTGGTGTGCAGCACCTTCTGATAAGGTACAACTGGCCTTCTCCCAGGGTTGTTGGCACGTTTTGTGTCTGTTACGGTGCTGAGCACCATCGTCTTTGATTTCGTGACCAGAGTAAGCATCAGCAGAGGAATCAGGACTGCTCTGTTTTATTGCTGGCTATTTGCTCTCGTGGCCAAACCAAATTACGTCTCTTACTGCACAATTTCTTCATCCACTGCATAGGAGGGACCATGGTTTTTGGAATCCCTCTCAGTGACCTGTGAATGAAAATCACAGCACGTGCACTATGATTATCAGTATTAGTGAGGTGATGCTGGGGGTCACGACACCTGGAGTGTGTCAAAGTCACAGGTGCAAAACAAATAAGCTATTTAAATAAAGAGTGTGTGTTCCTTCAAGCCACTGTAGTTTAGGCACCAAGGCCTGTATTTAATGGACTGCGATGAGATGTGGCTTGTTTTTTTTTTTACTGGGAACAAAATTTTTATACAAGTTTGGTGAAAATGGCAAAGATTTTCACATTCAGGGGGAAAGCAGTAGTATTTCTTTAAGGGGAAAAAAGAGCAAACTACAAGTTCCCCTGGTCTTGGCAAATCATGAGGCGTTTTTCATTTTGTAACATCAAAGTCGGCTCCTCTTCTTTGATGTCTTCGCATGCTGTTTAAGGTAAAGCATGAATGAAGAAATGTCAATCTGCAAGGTGTCCATGTAGTTTATGCTGAACACTGAAGAGGACTTGTAGATAAAAGGCAAACACAAGGTTTGATAATGAATGTCCAACAAGGAGGTGTGCATATCTAAAAGGAAACACTCAGCTGGAGAACAGCTCTGCAAACCTTAAAACTCTGCTTAGCCCAAGTTTAAGAGATTAAGAAAAAGTGGATTTTTTTTTTTTTAAAGAATGGAACCAAGACAAGAATTCTGTAAAAATCCTGGTTGTTTTATATGATATGAGTGCTCTTTCAATGGTTTGACTTAACAATCATAAATGCACCACCCACTGTGTTTAATTTGACAATGTGTAATTTTGAGAAGATACAGAGTTAATATTGGGAAAAGTGTCAGAGAGGAAAGTAGAAACCACCATGGGATATTTTGGAAATTTATAGCAGTTCCTTTGTGGTGTCCAGTGTCTCAACACTGGCAAAAGTTGTATGCTGAATTAAACAAAGGAAAGTGTCAATTATTTAACTCAGTTTGTACTTATGATTTACAGCCTGTAGTGGAGTGATAGTCACTTAGGGAGGCTAAGCAGTTTTCGGATGAAGGAAAAGGTACTTTCTGGACCCAATCCCCACATTTTTCAGTCACAGAACATTCAGTGATGTCACTAGAAACTTAGCTGTAGAAGAGGGTGTTACTACTGTATCATCCTGCTGCTTGCACTAAATTTATGTTTCCTATTCATTATTTCTGAAGCTGGTGAAAAGGTCGGTTTGATGAACCGTGTGTGCTTTGCTTGATTTACTCGCAGACCAAGTGCACAGGGCGTCCTGCCCTGGGAAAGGGAGCACCCAAGGGGGCTCGGATGGGATCGTGGGCTCTGTGCCAGTCAGTCTTTTTCTTTGCTGAGACAGCTCTGCAGGGTTCGAGTCTGAAATATATTAATGTCCTAATGTTACCGTCTGTCTGCTAGAAGTGGGACTGAGACTGCAAAGTAGTTTGATTAATTAACAGGGCATAAAAACTCTGCAGTGGGTGGCTGTTGTAGTCGGGGTGTAGCTGAATAAGTAAAGCACAAAGGGGAGTTTCCAGACATAGCCAGGCTCCCTGTGTGTGAATTAACACTGTGTTACATGTATGTATGTGTGTATGACACTGAAATGAGCCTTGTCCATTAGGGTCAGAAATATTTGTCAAAAAATAGAGATGGCTGGATGTTTCACATGTAATAGTTGAGGAATGGATATCCACAGGAATCTAGGGGAAAAGGAGGTGGTAAAACTCCATAGCCTGGGGCAAGGCACTTAAATTCTTCTCAGTCTTTTCTTCTTTTAGTTGGGAATAATTATAAGAAAATTATATTTATTAGCACTTTGAAGATGGGGAAGAGACAATCATAAACATGGAGTGACTTTTTCTGTTTAAGAAACCAAATAATTTGGAACTGCCCAAAACTCCCTGGAAACTTTGCAGCCTTGGGATGCTAACTCATCAAAGCAAAATGTGGGTTAAAATGCATGGGAACACTGGTACCTTATCTGTTTTCATTCTTGCACGTGGGACATCTTGTGAGAAGATAACAATATTAGTAGAGAGGATGCCTATATTTTCTCTGGAAAGCTATCTATAACTCCTAAGAATCATGTCTTCTGTTTCTTGAATTCTCCCTCCCTGTTCTACTTCAACAAAATAATGTGCAGAGACAAAAAATAAAAGATGACCTCTTCTTTCATCTAGCTCTTCCTGCCAGATTCAGACTCTTTTGGCTGAAGAGGATGAGGTGTGGAAGAAACTTGGGGAAAGCCCAAAGTCAACAGCCAGAAATATTTTTTCTCAGTTAAGGTGGGACAAAAGTGAACAGAGGTTACTTGATTGTGAGTAGTGTGAGCTGGCTATAATACATGCTAATTTTCAAATCCATGGATATATGAAGGTGAGATCTGGCATCCTTTTAAGATTTAGCTGTTAAATCTTTTTCTAGGCTTGGATTTTTGCCATCAACCTGTGGATTTCATGTCCATTAAAGAAATGCCTTGGAAAGTTCAAGAATGGGGAATCTTCCCTGGGGACGGTGTGCAACTGCACTACCCTTTGGAAAGCTCTTGGAAAAATTCTTACTGAATACAATTGTACACAGGTAGAGCTTCACCGAGATCTCCCCTTCCAAATCTCCAAGACCTTGTTTTGGGGTTTGAACAGGCCATGGGCGCAAGAAACAGCGGGGACAGGAGCAGCAGCAAAACTGACCATTGTATAGGAACAGAAAGGTAGAGGGTGGCTTCTTTATTCTTGCATCAAGCGCTCCCAGAGTTCAGTAATCAAATCTCATGCTTTCAGGTTTACTTGCAGCTGCACAGTGGAAGAAATGCTATTGCAATAATCCCTCTCATTAGGCCAAACAGACTACCCATAGCAATAGGGGCAGCTGAAATAGGAGCTAAGCTGGTGTGCAACATCTGAGATCTTTAACATCTAAAAGAAATGGCTTAGGTCTCCTGTTGCCATTCAAAATTTAGGCTTAAATTGAAGTGCAAGTGGATTGAACAGTTCTGAAAAAAAAAAAGAATAATAATGTATTAGCTAAGAGATGACAGAAATATTCCCAAGACATTTTCAAGGACTTCAGACATATTTCTTGTGCAGTGAGGGGACTCCACACACCCTCCAGTTCACTTTAGCTACCTCTGTGGCAGGCAGCAGAGAACCTATCACAGAGTGGAATTTATCCCAGCCTGTAAAACCCAGCTGGGCTGCTGAGCACACTCGAGCCTCAGTTGTCATAAAAGCACTCAGCTGTACCCAGGCTGGGTTAAGGACAATTTGGTTGGCTGAATGCAGCTATCACGCCTCTCGTGGCATTGTAGATATTTTCTTCACTAAATTGCTGACAGAATCAATCCACTTTCATATAAACTCTGGTTCCAGCAGACAATAGCGTCAACCTTAATATTGCATTTACAGAAGTAAATTTTTAATTCAGATTTTTTTCTTTCAAGAATCGTAGTTGCAGATAACTGCTGAAATTGACACTGTTTTGTCTCGAATATCTTTTTAATGACATTAAGTCCCAATCTTTACCTTTGTGGTCAAACTGTTACAAAGATATGCTTTATTTGTCTGGTAGATATACAAATATTTGCTGGGAAATAAAACTTTTGAGAAGACAGATTAGCTTTCAAGTGCTGACTCTTTTAAATGTCATCTCTGTGAAAACTCCTGACAGTCAGTAGGTGGAGAGTTAGTATTGCCTGACAAGGATATTCGTAGGGAGCAACTTCAAAATGCAACACAGAAGAAAAAAATTCCAGGACTCTCAAAAGACTTTGGAAGCAAGAAAGTTTTACCCCTCAGCACTTGTGTGTAAGGAACTGTATTTGTTCTAGGAAGCTTAATCACTTTGTTTTGTTTTGATCCTCCCTCAGTTCAATTTCTGCAGACACAGGGGACTGAAATAGGACTGGCATGTCCTGGGCTGCATCAAGAAAAGTGTGGCCAGCAGGTCTTGGGAGGTGATTCTGCCCCTCTACTCTGAACTCGTGAGACCCCACCTGGAGCACTGCATCCAGCTCTGGAGTTCTCAACGCAGGAAGGACCATGGACCTGGTCCAGCAGAGGGCCACGAGGACGATCAGAGGGCTGGAGCACCTCTCCTATGAGGACAGGCTGAGAGAGCTGGGGTTGTTCAGCCTGGAGAAGAGAAGGCTCCAGGGAGACCTTATAACAGCCTATCAATATCTGAAGGGAGCCTACAGGAGAGCCAGAGAGGGACTGTTCACGAGGCAGTGTAGCAACAGGACAAGGGGCAATGGTTTTAAATTGGAAGAGGGGAGATTTAGATTAGACACCAGAAAAAAATTCTTTACAGGAGGGTGGTGAGACACTGGAACAGGTTGCCCAGAGAAGCTGTGGCTGCCCCATCCCTGGAGGGGTTCAAGGCCAGGCTGGATGGGGCTTGGAGCAACCTGCTCTGGTAGGAGGTGTCCCTGCCCAGGGCAGGGGGTTGAATTCAGTGATCTTTAAGGTCCCTTCCAACTCTAACAATTCTATCATTCTATGTAAGGGGTGATTTTGGCATTTGTATCTTGAAAAGATGGAAGAACCAGTGGATTAATTTGTTCTCTCTCTTGGGCTGTTGGACTGGAGTATTCTTAACAGGTGCCACACTGCTTCAGCTTCCAGTGGTGGTGATGATGATGATTTTTGTATTGTGTGTGCTGTAGTTGGGCCTAAAAGCCCTATTCAACTTCACTTGTGTGAGGCACTTCATACAAATCTTAGGCAAAGATAATCCCTGCTTAGTAGAACAGATCTGTTACAGAATCACTTTTGTGTCGTTCTTGAGCTCTGAAATTCAGGGCTGTTGTCACAGGAAGGTGGATGTCTCTGTTCAGTAGAAAGTGGGGTGTCAAATGGATCTTCCTTACACTTTCTGACATAGGAGATAATAGAAGGTATGGAACAACCAAAGCTGCCTCCCCCTGTCCCCTCCTGCCATTTGAAACTTTCTATGCATTTATTCCTTTTATATACATTTTAATTTTTTAGCCTTAAGAGCTTTGATCTGTTTTGACCCTCCCTAGAGAATAGCTCTGGTTGTGTTCTGTCCCCCCTTCTTCTGTCTTTATATCTCCTTCCTCGTTCAGCACAGTGTCATGTGTTGTGGTTCCTGAACCTGCAGCTTCCCTCCATGGTCAAAAAAAGCATTCTTGTTACCTGAGTGTGCACTGTCCCCTTTGCCAGTTCCCTGAAAACCTGCTGCAACTGCAGTGCAGTCAACTCCTGGGGAACACTTTGAACAGGAACCAGCTCCTGGCTCATCCGCTGCACGTTGCCTCCACGTGGTATGCTGTAAGGCTCCTTGGATCCCCCTCTCTCTCATATGGGGCAGAAAACTCTGACAGCACTTAACAAGCAATGACTGGTAACAATAAGATGAGTCTTCAAAGAGTTATATTTACATGTAGAAAGACACAGGGACATTTATGTATACCAGATGGCCCAAAGCAGGTGGGTAATATAATGCAGGTATGCCTTGCTGCAATGCCAGAAGAGGAGAGTGCATGTTGTTACTAAAGCAGCCCCTCAGGGTCCTAACCTGGGCTGTGCTATGACTCCTGTGTTACTGGCACTGTACAAATGTATCATGTCAATCACTGACATGAAGAGATCACAATCTAAACAGACAAGATAATTACAGAGTGCAGTGGATACAGAAAGACTTTCAAGGGCCCCGAAGCCTGTAAGAGGCAGAGCTGGGACTCCAGCTCAAAGGCATCTTAGTACAAACTGAGCCTCTTAGTCATTAGTCCTTGCTGCTGTTGACTAAACTGGCTGTTTTGTTTATTTGCCCTGGATCCCCTAGCCTGCAAGCCCCAGGCCCTTCTGTAAGCAAAGGGACCATTAGGAGCCAAGCACCTTAATCTTTTAAAGCCTCTGTATGTTATTTCTGAAGATCCTTGTCACAGTCTTCAAAAGAGACTGATTTTGGGCAGCAGTGAAGGTAGAAGACTTTGGGTTTATGTTGTACAGCCAGGTGGAGATGGAAGCTTTCTCACACCCTTTGCACCACTAACTGAGGCCACTGGATGCTGCAGATTGTGCTCAGAGACCGTTTGAACCTTTGCTGTGGCATTCAATGAGTATACTAATCCTGAAGCACAGGAGAAATTTCAGACTTCATCCGAGTGCTTCTGCCTGAGCTTACTCAATTGGTGTGTAAGTGAAATGCAAAATGACATGGTTGTCAAAATGATATGGTTGGACTCGATGATCCCAAGGGTCTCTTCCAACCTAGACAATTCTATGATTCTATGAGCTCTAGAGGGGACACTGAGAAGAACAAGACAGTGAGAGCAGAGTCTGTCCTATGGGAAAAGTTCAGTGAGTCCATAGAGGAATGTGGTGCATTGGGCAAGAGCTTCTGGAAAGGGAAGTCCTGCCCCTAACCTGCTGCAGTTCTGTGAGGTTCCAGTAAGCCTGTGCACATCAATAGTTTGAATTTCAAAAAAACCTTTTTCAAGGTTCCACACAAAAGGTTATTGAAGAAACTACCTTGCCAAGAGGTTGGTGGCTATGTTATTTTATTAAAAACTGGTTAACAGACAGGAAATAAAGGGTTGGGCTTAAGGTTACTTCTCCATTGCTGGAGACAGAATGCTAACATAGATGCACTCCTGGCCTAATCCGGTATTTCTTACGCTCTTGAATCAGACACAGTCTCTTTTCCAGGGTAAGTTTTTTTAAGTGGCCATATGAATGTCTTCTGCATTACCTAGAAGCAACTGGGAGTACTGTGTCCAGTTCTGGGCTCCCCAGTTCAAGAAGGACAGGGAACTGCTGGAGAGGGTACAGCAAAGGGCCACAAAGATGATTAAGGGCCTGGAGCATCTCTCTTATGAGGAGAGGCTGAGGGACTTGGGTCTTTTTAATATTGAGAAGAGAAGACTTAGGGGGGGATCTAATCAATGCTTACACACACTTAAAAGGAGGGTGTCAGGAAGATGGGGATGGTCTTTTCCCAGTGGTGCCCAGTGACAGGACAAGAGGACATGGGCACAAACTTGAGTATAAGAAGTTCTACCTAAACGTGAAGAGGAACTTCCTTATGTGAGAGTGGCAGAGCCCTGGAAGAGGCTGCCCAGAGAGATGGTGGAGTCTCCTTCTCTGGAGACATTCAAAACCTGCTTAGACAAGTTCCTGTGCAACCTGCTCTAAGTGGACCTGTTTTGACAGGTGGGTTGGACTAGATGATCTTTGTGGCCATTCTCTGGACCCTTTACAGACTGTCCACTTCTTTTTTGTGTAGCAGGGGCCAAAACTGAGCACAGTATTCCAGGTGTGACCTGACAAGTGCTGCATAGAGTGGGATAATGACTTCTTTACCTCTGCTGGAGATGCCCTTGTTGATGCAACCCAGCCTTTGCTGTAGCAGCACGCTGTTCACTCATATTGAGCTTGTGAATGGAGAGTCTAACTAAGGAAATTCTGAAGTAAACTATAAGTTCCAGCCCTGTTGGATCTGGATGTTGCTGTCTTGATCTTGGGGCACCTGGCAGCTAATTTACTTGTGGAGAGACAGTTCATTTTTGCTGTTTCTGAATTTTGCTTTAAAACTGCATTAGACTGTGTAGCTTTTTACCACTGCATTCATTGTATGCCTTACTGAAGAAATAATGGGGAAATGAGCTGTTGGAGACTCAAAAGGGATGATTGTAATTTTAAGTTTATTATGAAGAGAAAATACATCTGGAGTGATCAAAGGTAAAAGCTTTGCCCTCGGGAGCAAAAGCAGTGCCTATGATGAGCAGGCATATTGTGGCATACCTGGAGGTGAGCCATGGGTCGGATGCCTGAGACTTATTTTTTTAAATTTCCATTTAGAGGACAGGAGTAAAAATGAGAGCGGAGCTGAAAAAGAAGAGTAAAAAAGAAGAGGCAGGAGCTGAAAGGAAATAGAGTAGTGATTAAAACAGACCGAAGGATTCCATCCCCAGCTGGTGCAGCTTTGCTGCTGGGTCTCACGCGCTGCCACAAGTTTGCAAAACCAACAATCACCTTGTCTCACTACAGAGGGAATAAAACAAACTTTAGCTCCTACTCAGTCTCTCTTGGAACAAGAATTTTCAGTTCCAGTCAAGCTGGCTTTTTTTTGACAGAAGCAAGATTTTTCCAAGGTGATGGAAGAGAGGGAGAGTGATGCAGAATCAGCTGCCTTGTAATCTGAGGCTCTGGGAATTGTATTTTTAAAGTATGTTAGCCTCCCAAACTGGGAGACTGGGAGACAAGCAGAGAAGGAGCACATGGTTCTGTGATGCTAAGGAAGCTGGAATTGTAAATAAAAAGTAGTACTTTAAGGAACCTTAAGGCCAAAATGATCATTCGATACCACACCGTATCATGAATAAGGAGAATAGCCTAAATAACCTGAATGGAAAAATGGGGCACCCAGAGCTGTCACCACAGATCTCTGAAATTATAGGAGACAATTGAATTAAATAATTGAAGGTACAGAAAGTATTTGCTATCACAGAATGCCAGTGAAAACAAAGAAAAGGAGAAGACAGCTTTATTTGTGAGAATTAGAGGTCTTCTTGCTCATGATGTATTTAAGAGTTCTTAGGTAAATTCAAGCAGAGGCAGCATTCTGTAAGCCCATAGTACAGAACCAGTACAGTACCATCCTTGTAAAAGATGCATGTGAATGTCATTTAAGCTCCTTCAGGTCCAGCAGAGGAAAATCTGCATTGGGGAAGAAGGGTGATAGAATTAGAAAATACCTGCTCAGGATGATGAACCTTTAAGAGAATTGTCTTTTCCAATGTTTTCATTCCTTAAGGCATATACAAACCAGGCGCCTGAGGTATGTTCTGGGCTGTGATGGGTCTAAGAGTCCAGAAAGTGGACAGCTTTCTATGGGTGTCAGCTCTGATCAAAGGTGCTGTCAAGGAAGTTTGGGTTAGCAGGATGGACTGCAATGCTGCATAGACTCTGTGATGTACTGGAGTCTGTGTAACTCCAGCTTCCTGTGCTCTGTTGTTCTGTGGAGGCTCGGGATGGAGAGAGCCCTAGAGCAATCTGGGTTTAAGGGCTTAAGTGCATCTTGACTTGAGTGAAAACAGTGGCCTGTTTTCAGCCTGACCACCCACCCCAGGTATTTCTGCAAGACAGAGGGGTGTTGAGAACTAAATATCTGATAATAACTGGGTTATTGAATACTGGACATACCACACCCCACAGAGCTGCTGCTTGTGTCTCATCAGTGCTACCAGCAGTTCTGGCTCCCTGCACTCTTCCTGACTTCCAGTGACTGTAAGCAGCCTGAGGAGAACTGGTGCTTTAAACACTCTGATTCTTTCTCTTTTTATTCTGCAGATTTTGCGTCAAAGAAAAGGAAAGGTCCATCCAACTTTAGGCTTGGAAACTGGGGGAGGCATTCAATGAAGGTGTCATAATTTAAGTTCCAGTTTAAGTCACAGAATAAGGCTAAAATGAGGCCAGAGCATTCAGAAAAAGCTTTGGAGATGTTTTTCCTTTAGATGTGTTGTAACTTGATATTAAAGATGCTCTTAATTCTTCAAATACAGTGGATACAGACTTCCAAATCATTTGGGTCTATTCATGCTGAATTACTGCCACATGGGGTGGAAGCCAGTGAATAACTCCCTTCCCTTATTCTCCTCTTGTTAAACCTCCCTGGCCCCCCGCCTCGGTGTAAGGAATACAGCACTAAAGTTGCCTCAGGTCTAATGAAGTCTTGCCCTCTACAGATCCAAATTCAGCTCTTCCCCCCCCTCCCTTCTCTCTGAAGCACTTGGTAAAACAACTAAGCTGAATTAGGTTCTATTTGAAAATGGTCTGCCGCTGACAGCTTCAGTTCTACAAACAGTTGAAAATGGCTGGCAAACCTTTATACAAACAGCATGCAAAACATCACACAAAGCCTAGGGAAGAAATGGCTTTAGATGTAGGGATTATAAAAGAGTGAATACAATTTTAAGATAAAATACAAGTGATTAAGTTAATGATGGATAATTTCACCAGTTTGAAAACTATAATTAATAGGAATTAATTGTATATTTAGAAGTTTAGCATAGCTCCACTAAAAACACAACATCAAACATAATGATATTGGAAGCCTATATAATGAAGAAATGATCCAGATGTTCATAAAAGCTTATAAAGCTTTAGAAAAAAAGAGGCTGCATGAAGAAGCTCTAATGATAAAAAGATGCCACTTGCTGTTCTGCTCTTCTTTTAAATACATCCTTTCTGAAATAATGATTATCATTTGCACTTTCATCTTAAGTTAAATAGCATATGGCTTTGGCTGATTAAAGCCCCCTCCTGGTATTAATCAGCATCTTAGTATCATGTTTCTAATGGAGGCAGCAGTTGCCCTGCTGATATTGTAAGCTTTTTAACAACATCTAAGTCTGTGGATCACTGCTGCTGGCAAGAAATAGCTTTGAGCCTCCTATGTACAAGAGTATTGCAAAGATGTCACTTACAGGTGCAGTTTATATGAGCTTCTGCAACATACTGTATTTTAAACGCTTGCTGAAACTTAAAGTTTGATAATAACCTTAGTAAGTAGTTACCTTTTTTTAAAAGAAAAATCGGAGAATTTTTGAGCATGGTAACATTTAATACATATGGGCCTCACGTGACCAGAGATTACACGCTGCAGCATTTTGCTTTTGACTGTCTATAAATCATGAAGTCTGTCCGCATGGCCACCGTTCCAGGCTGAGCCCAGGCCGGCAGCCATGCTCACAAGCTCACCTGACAGCTGTGGCACAGCTTCAGGCAGAAGCAGCTCTGACGGTGGCTAAGGTCAGTTTAAGAATGTTGTAGATCTGTCACATCATCTCTGAAGAGCAAAGGGAGAACTGCAGGCAGTGCTTTGGTGATGGCGTAGCTGCTCACAGAACCAGTGGGGTGTGGTTGCTGGTTGTTGGAAGCACCCTGCTCCTACACCACCAGGCTGAAGTAGACAGGGAGACTCTGGGATTTAATGGAAATTGTACTGCTCTCCAGTTGTTCTGTGTTCTCCATCACAGAAATGTAGAGAGATGGGGGCCGGCTGCTTGAGTTTGGCATTTCCCACCAGGGACTCTGCCCATCCCATACAGCTTGGCTGTAAGGCAGAAGTGGAGCCCTGGGGCAAACCACTGAGAGCAGGATGTTCTACCATGCTTCCTGCATCTGGTTGGTTTGGGGGTTTTTTTCACTCTCTTGAGACTTACTTACCGTTGAGATTTAACAATGGCCCCCAACTCAGTTACCAAACTTGTTTTGTTTGTGCTGAATAGTAAAACAAAGAAGCAAACATAAAGCAGCAGGAAAAGTTTGATAAATCTTATATTTTCTGATTTTTGAAGGGGAGGAAAACCCTGTTAAGGCCGACAGGCCAGGCAGATCTTCAGCACCCCTTTTGCTGTGGATGAAACAGTTCTGAACACTTGTTATTTTGTGTATTGTAGTGATAATAGAATTCCCATATATGGGTACTTTCCTAGATCTGTTATTTCTGCCTTAGCACCCGGGAATCCTGTTGGACACTGCCTCCATTGGCTGTTTGATGCAGCTACTGTAGGGCATTGTGGGTCCACAAAATCCTACAACCCTCCACTCCTTTTCTGTTGGCACTGTGGTATTTAAGAACTGTAGAGTGTCATGCTTAATTGCATCTTACAAATGAACTTTAATGAAGCAAGCTATCATAACTCCATTGCCACCTTCTTCTTCGTTAGCTCCCATCTTTCTTTCCTCCCTTGTTGAAGGAATGTCTTCATCTAACAACTTCATATTTGCCAACTGGACAAATAGTCTCTGCCCTTTTGTAAATGCCTGTTAATAACATAATGTTTTGTCCTTGTCTTTCGGAGATTCTGGATGTCACCGTCTACCACGCTCATGCTAATTACTTACCATGGCTCATTAAAGACTTGGATACTTCAGCTGTTTTGCTTCATTTATCTTGCATATTTTTCCTGTAACATATCCCTATAACCATGGTTGTCTGCTGCTTCTGTCTCACAGGTTAACTTAAATTTTGACTTTTCGGCAGATATATTGGAACCTGAATTTTTTTCAATTCTAAAAACATCTGCAGTTATTTTACTTACTTGCATTCTTGATTTTAAAAGTAATCAAAGACTATGATTTTTAATCTACTGTTTTCCCACTCTCCATTTTGTTTTAGAATACAGATCTCTAGGATCTGTATATTTTTCTGTCTTCCTGACTATATTTTCTTGAATGAAAACATCTTTACATCTTTATAAATAATATTTGCCTTATTGATAACCACTGACCATATAAATACTTTAAACTATTTCTCTTTTGAACACTAAAGCATATGAATCATACTCATGCACTGAATACATAAATTATGCAAACAATTTGATTTCTTTTTGTTAGACAGAATTGGTGGTATTTGGGCCAGTTTACTCCCCAGAAGAGCTCCTCTTGGCAGCTTAATGTCTTTTTATTTAGTTATTTGCCATCTGTAACTTGTTTCTGTTCTATTTCTTTATTGGGTATTGATGAGGTCAAGATGGTGATTTGGCAGTTGCTGCCGACCACCTGTTTTTCAGCTCATTGGCCCACATGGTTGCCACAACCTCACGTAGATAGTGCAGTACCTGCCTCTGTCCAGGGCTTTACTCATCCTAGAGTTCCTTACAAGCCACAAGGAAGTCCCTTCTGCCACTGCTCCGTCTCACTGCCAGCAGTGTGTCTGAGATCCCTCAGAGAGGATGTTCCAAAACAACTGTCCTCAAAGGCCGTGCAAATTTCCATCAGCCTTTCCATAAGTAACAGGAGAATCTGCTTCCTGTTTAAAAAGAACCACTGACATTGTGTTTCAGTTAGCAACCAACCACACATGCCTTTTTGCAAAACTTCCTCTTTGATCATTGCAGTGCCTTCATTTTTCTTCCCCACTAATTTGCCATTGCTCAGTTAAAAGAGGAGAACAGGGAGTTACCACTGGCCGTGCGTGTCGGGAAGCGAGCGGCAGCTATTGCACCGTGGGGTGGGATCTGAGTTTGAGAAATGGAAAATGGGGACCACATTTCTCCCAGCTTTCTAAAAGAGAATTTTAGCAGTGGGATCACCATTGGGTTTCTAGCAGCTGTGTGCGTTTTCTAGTGGTGAGAATTATAGTTTGGGCACAGAAAACAGAATTGTCTTGTAATTTCTTTTCCCTCCCCCCTCTTAAATCAGAAAGTACTATTTTTAATGATTTCGTAGTGACATCTACAAACTTACTCATGAAGCATTACCACGCTCTGCTAAACCTGAACCTCTGAACAGCTCAGCTGAAGCTTTCTGCTCAGAGCCCAAATGGCAGGAGGACTGCACGTTTTCAGTAGTGTGTGATGGAAGGATTTTACTTTAAACTTCATTGTGCATGTAGTATTGAGAATCTGTTCCTCAGATTTCTTGTGGATTCCTCCTAATTTCTTCAGATCCACAAATGTTTCACTAATAATATACACAATGGTCCCGTCAGCCTCAATGCAGAGTCTGCATAGCTATAAATTGTATGACGTGATAATTATCATGCAATTTGGGGGTTGTGGGAGCTGTAAACATTATAATAATCTGATTTAAATACTCAGTGCTCCAACAAATTAGGCGTGATTATAGTGAGTTGAGCTCTGCCTTGAATGTAAATGCAGTCTCATCCAACTCCAATAGCAATTCCATAAAAGTACACAGAGAGAGCATGTGGCTCATAAAGTATTTTTTAAAAGGAAAATGTTGTATATATTAATGAACACAAAATAAAACCTAGGGGGAAATATAAATATACTGTGTGATGCTTATCTCAGGGATAATTGTTTAGATTTTTGTGTCTGGAACAGCTAGCATTTCAAAAGCTAAATATTTGATTCATACAGTTTATTTTATTTATATTAGACATTCTCCACGTGTCTGAAAGTTACCCCTTTGCTCTGGACCTGCATTACTTGCACCCTTTTCTTGTAAAATGAAGCTGCAGGGCTACACAGGCCTTGCATGGGCCCTCTGCACAACGGCAGATGCCACGGGCTAGTAACGGGCAGGCGTTCAGTGTGTCTGTGTGTGTCTGTGCTTCTCTGGGTTGCTGCTTGTCCCCTGGAGTGCTGTAGCATGGAGGAGCTCTAATTGTGAGCTGGTAACCCCAGATCTAGTTCAAAGAAAGAACAAACAGTCAGTCCGTTTGCCAAAAGCTGACATTTTTAAGACAAGAAAAAGCAGATGAATGTGGACAGGCAGGGGATAAAGAGAAGCAATGACGGTATTGATCTGTATGACTGTGCACTCTGCTGTGTGTTGTGTTTAGCTGTCTCCTTCACAGTGAGTGAGGGCTGTGGAGAGGGAATCTTTATGCAGACTGGCTTAGTTTTGCACGGGGATAGCTGGCTCAAAGCTGAGGGCAAAGGAAGGATAAACTTCCCACTTGGGTTTAAGAGATAAAAGTGCCTGTGGGTAGCCAGCAGAGCCTGTCTAGAGATGAGGGAGAAGCGCAGATGAAGTGTTTTTAACATCCACATTCTACCTTCTCAGCTTTCTTAATTGTGTGTTGGAATCCTACAGATAAATAGAGAGCCCATCCTGAAGCAGAGCGATGCACCACGGGTTGCCTGCGAAATGGCAGGAAGAGATCCCTGACTGTGGCTGACAGCTGAAGGACAAGACATGGTGCACCCTATCATCCTGATAGAGAAGGAACTTTGCAGCGAGCACTAGAAAGGTAAATCTGAAACAGGGGAAGGCACTGGGTACTACCATAGACAGAACAGAGCTGTCAGTGCAAATCCAAGTAGTTCCCAAGATACTTCTTTCCTTCCCACACCATGTGCATATACACACTTGCGACTTTTTATCCCTTTTCACATTTCCTTTAAAATATGCTAGTTGTGATGGACAAGCCTAGAAGTGTGGTTGTGTATTTCATCTTACCATCGGCAGCTGAAACAGTGGGATGAGTAGGTCACTTTGGAGGTGATGCCAAATGGCATGTGTTAGACAGTCCAGCAGCAGCAGAACAGCACAAACACCACTCCACTGCTGAGACACAGA
>BJBW01002438.1:73921-144708 GCA_004320125.1 Scolopax mira
TTTGCAGTGATCAGTCAGCAGTTTATTGGGTAAGATCAACAACTCAGATAACTACAAATAAGTGGCTTTGCAGCCTTTTCTTCTAGCATGTCTTTTGCAATCAGTATGAATTATTACAGTGGGTTTCGAGAGGTACAAAGAAAGTTCAGCTAACAAGCAAATAGATATAAAAGAAAAGGATAAAGGGAAAGCCAATGTTAATGGCTTTTCCTTACCAAGACAGCTGGAGTTCATAACTGTATCACTATTAGTCTGCACAGTATCATTGTCAGTCCAAAGACAAAAAAAATCAATGTACTGTTTTCTTTTTTCTTTGAGAACAGAAGAATGCAAGAACTAGATTAGGATAGATTAGTTCAAATATCTGGTCTGATGGCAAATAACATTGGAATCAGAGAAATGAAAATGTCGTATGAACTCTGGCCAGAAATTCCACATTTACTAGAAATCCAGTAGTGCTGCTGTTCTGATGGGATTCTGTGATCATAGGTGCTGATCTGACTGCTCATTCTCTATGACATGGAAGAGGTTTCAAAGGTGCACTCTCCTGCAGAGATGGCCCCCATTTTAGCCAGAATATTTTGTACCATGACCGCAACTGCTTTCATTATTTAATTTAGTTCTCAAAGAGTCTTTAGGAAAGAACCTAATTCTAAGCTAGTGCTTACTCATGGCTAACATCCCAACATGAACTGAGGAGGAACTCAACTGGTGATGGTGCTTTTGAATGATGGAAAACCAAATTCTCTATGACTTCTTTTTAAAAATCTCTTAGTATTTTTCTAAAAGTAGGGAATTCTTGACCAGATTTCAACATGGATAATGTACATTGTTAAATTCCCTTTGCTGACCTAGCCATTACTATAACCAAAAGGGTTATAGAAGATTGCTGTGTCCCACTGAACAGCTGATGTACATGGTCTCAGACAACACCATTCCATCAGTTCCTGGAATGCAATCTTGCCAACTCTCGCAGGTGAAATGCAAACCTCACAACATTTCTTTACAGCTTCAGTTCCTTGACTCAATCATTAGCTGAAGATCTTTTTCATAAAAAAGTAAGCACCTCATTTTATAAAGATGTACGTATAGAAAAGCTTGATTACATATAATTTTATAGGATTAAGAAATATCAGGCACAGAAGCAATTGAGATGTGTTACATATATTTGGAACACTCCTGAGTTTTTAGACCTGACCTGCGTCAAGTCTATTCTTGGTCAAATTCTTGGTTTTACATACTGAAAGTGCAGAAATTTAAAATTATTTCTTTGTACACTATTTCATGAGATAGTGCTGTTTGAATCCACTTTATTTAATATTTAAATAATTTGCTGGACTGAAATTCCAAAAAAAATAATTTTTTTGTTTATTACTTGTTAGATAAAAGATGTGATGGGAATTCATCATATTTTTTTTAGATAGTTAATTAATAAATATCTGACTGCATGCAATGTAGAAAGCAGACTTTTCAATTCACTATTAATGCACATATTTCTTCTTGTCCTAAGATAATTTATCTCCAAAGGATGAGAGGAAAAAAAAGGTGAAATTTCAATATTTTTCCCACATGTGAGAAAAAAGCCCATAATCTGTTGATAATGTAGTAACTGGCCCTTGAAGAGAAAGAAATGACATGTCTAGTTCTGGGAATGCCTTAGAAGAATGTCATTAGCCCATGGCAGGCTGTATGACTCCTTAGCAGGTTTCTGTTGTCCTTCTCAGAGGTTTCTTAACAAGATTTTGGGCCATCACTATTTTTGGCTGCATCTTTGTCTCGGTTCTCAAGCAATATGTTGCTGTCTGGTATTGAGTCGCTGGAAATTTCCCCACCTCATCAACTGGCAGTGGAATCACCCCTGACTTTATTATATGTGCTTTCTCACTTCTATTTATGGATCAAAATTAAAAAAGAAAGAAAGAAAGAAAAAAAAAGCTTGTAAAACAATTACTGCCACCTAGTGTCGTACAAAATTCAGAAAATCCCACACAGGCAGCTTAGCCTCTTCCCACTAGAAAAATCCTTGGCAGTAAATCCAATTTCCGTTGATTTTGATTGGCATTGACTTCCTCAAACATTAACATTACAGATTGTAGAGAAAACCCTATATATTTTCCATCACTCTATCCAGGGAAAGAGTTTTACATGGGATACCAGAGAATCCATGTCTGTGCATTGACACGATGACAAAATTTAAATCCATTTTGTAGCTTTACACTAATGCTGAGAGGGCCATGACTTGGCAGCCTGTGGCAGGGTGACAGTCTGTGACACTGGTCCTGCAGGTTAAGAAATGTGTCTACCTGCTCATTTACTAGCTTCAGAAAGCTGGCTCTCAGCAACATAAAGCCTTTTTAAAGGTATTTCCCATACTAAGATAAATACACCACTTATTTTAGTGTATTTTACTGCACTGTAATGAGTATTTTATACCTGATTTTCTTGTGGTGGAAAATCCTTAAACTGGAGCTTAGCACAAGGAATTTGTGATGCAGCGTTCTCTTCAGAATGATACAATTCCTAATGATCTTTTGTGTTGAATAAAAACTTCTACGAGACAAGGCACACTAGAAGATATTAATTCCACTTCTTGGAGCTTGTGGCAATAATTCATTTATTGCAATTGCATCATTTATTACTGTGAGGCTTGGTGCACTGTATGCAGTTAAATATCCCTTCCACAAGCTGAATGCTCAATCAGAGCAGTGTTATCACCACTCACCTCTAATGGCTCTCTATGCTGAAAGCCAAGTAAGATTATCTCTGTCTGGTCTGAGGTTTTACCAGCAATAGAATCCACTGAGATTCCTGCAAATACTTTGGGCTCAACTAATTCCTGAGGTCCTCAGTGGTCTTAGAAAATAAGTAAAGCTCAAATATTCCTGCATTAAGTTGATGCATTATTGAATACATTTTGTAGACCGTTAAAGCAAGGTGGAAAATCTGACACTGAGAGCAGTTCTATGGATGTTCATGGGAACAGCACTTTGAAGTACGTACTATGTTTCAGTGTTAGCTGTAGATAGGCCCAGAGTCCAAAAGCTTCATCCATTTCCTGTTCTTGGATCAGCACACTTCTCAAATTACTGTAGCTGGTTTTAGAGAATGAAAGTTAATGGGGTACTAATACTCAGGACTGGGAAAAGAGCAGGAATTGTCAAGAACCTTGAATGAATGCTCCTCATCAGTCTTGGGAAGTTAGAGCCAACATGACACAGACACATTCTAGAGCAGCTTATGACTCTTCATTTATGAAAAGCTAAAGTAACTGAAGTTATGAAGGAATGTTTGATGATCATCTTCTTGCACATCTTAGTGATCCTCAGCAGATCTGAGAAAGTTTAGAACTGCAACCTGAGAACAGCCTTTGAACTGCAAAGGGCATAAAAATGGGCAGAACTCCTGATGCAGGAAAATGCTAAGCAGCTGCTTAATTTTCAGCACGTGAATATTCTCTGAAGTTTAGCGTGTGCTCAGTCTTTGCTGGATTGGCACATTAGCACTGAGAGGTTATAGGACTATTTTCCACAAACCCTTAATTCCCAGTGCTTTGAAAAAGTATGATACATTTTCTCTTACACAGCATCTTTGTCCGTGCTGCACAAAATGTCCTATTATTTTGGTGGCATTGCTCACAAGAATTTAATCTGACCTTGTGTATTAGTCTTATACAGACTAATACAGGCAAAGCTTTTGCAGTTGGAAGAGACAGGTACAGCAGAGGTTAATGCTAAATTTATTGCCTTATCATCTTTCCATGCCTACCAGTAAAGAAAGAAGAGTGAAGATGTATCTATTCTGTTTGTCTTAACGAAAAACAACTCCCAGTTTTTAACTTTTTTTTTCATCCTGAGGATGAGTTTAAGACAGTCTTGAGCTTATTGAACAAATATCTCCTTACTCTGCTATGCAAAACATCCACAAAAGTTTTAACCCCCTACTGTTTTTATCTTGACATATCTTAGACACATACAGAAACAGGAGGTTTAACAAATGATCTTTTTTTTTCTGTGAAGCACATTATAAATAATATAATTACAATATCTGTCCTTCAGATTTTCCTGATCTATGGATCAGCACCATATTAGCCTTGAAAAGAGAACAGCTCTGATATTTTTGGATGAATGTCTGCAAATCTGTATGAGTAGTTTAAAATATTTCAGCTACAGGTGTTGCTAAACTTTAAAAAGAAAAAAAAACTGTGTACATATGTAGAGCTAATCATAATATCTGCAAGGTGTTTCCTGGCAGCCTGCCAAAATAAAAATAAAATTACAGCATTGGTGTTCTCTGCTCAGCTGTAAACTTACAACCAGCCTGAAAACTGGGTTATAACCTTGTTTGAACATCTGTCTCACCTATTGTATGAAAAAGTAAATGAATATAATTTTTATTTTGCATCACTATTCGTATGCTGCACATGATGCTTGAACAGCTGTCACAGAGTCATCCATCAGTCAGAACACCTAATTACATCTTGTATGTATTACTAAGAGTCGCTGAGTGAATTTAAAGCCTCAGTAAGCCTGAGCAATCAAAGATGAGTAGGCCACAAAAATCATAAGGTTTTGAATTGGGAGATCTAGAAGAGTCATATTGGGCTCCTCATTCCTTTCTTCTGGAGTTTATGTTCTGCCTTGCAAGCGGGAGGGATATAAATGAACCCTTTTCCTTTTCTTCTTTTTTTCTCATTCAGTAGACTGAAGCTTTAAATAACTAAAATATTACAGGACAAATAATGAATTATCTGGAAATGGCAACACTAAGGCAAAGAAACTTGCTATTGTTCTGTACAGACATCCCTCTATTTTTTGGAATGCCTTTAAAAATCAGGGCCAGATTGTGTTTTGCACATCCAAACAGTATTGAATAGTGGGGAAAGATCCATCAAATCCTTTCCATTCTTTTCTGTGGTCAGTGATACAAAGGGAGACCAAATGATATTACATGAGTCGAGTTTTTGCTTGTTTTGCTGCATTGTAGTGATTGACAGTCCACTGAGCAGCACTGAGTAGCCCTTAGGGTACCTGTTGTGTTTCAGTCTCTTTCCCTGCTTTCAGAGTGCATTTTTACTTCAAAATGAGAAGAATTTAAAAGCCTCAAGACAAATGAGAGATTTTTTTGAGAGGACTCCTAAGTGTCTAACTTCTAGCTTGGACAGTAGTGTGTTCAGTGCAGGCTGTGCCCTGGCAAACGTGTTTGGGAGGAAGAAGGGATCCTGCAAGCACTTGGGAAAGCACTACTTTGACAGAGTCTGGGGGTAGTGATTTCCCATTATGATTTCTCTACAGTAATGAGTTTTGAAGGAAGTCACTGCATCAGCATTAGTGATGGTTTGGACAACTCAGCTTTACACAGAAACATTCTTCAAAAAATGTCCTCTTTTTACTATGTTCTCATATTTTGACCTGACAAAAAGGAAAGGCAAAATAAGCCATGTTTCTACTTTTTTTTAGCAGTACCCTCAGATTTTTGGCTTAAATTGTACTTGCAACCTTCAGCTGCAGGACATCTATTTTGTTAGTAAGAGCAGAAGCCTCAAGTTCTTAGAGCTGTGGTATTATGGGCTCTGGACAGACTGTTAAAAATAAACACTGCCTCCTTGAAAGAACTTTAAATCTATATAGATTAACACGGAGCAGAAGAAAAACGTCTTACAAATAACTGTTTTAACATTTGTGATTTTAAACATGAGCTTTATGATAACTACAGAGAGGTGAGAGCAGAAGTCATAAATGGTGATGTCTCACTCTTCCACGTAGCGTGGCAGTGGCGAGAACTAATGCTTCCTGGCTGGGTGGCTCAAATGAGATGCCTCAGAGACACGTTTCTCAAAAGGCCTGTGAAAGAAACGTAGTTCTCCATGGCCATGGATTTTTGTATACAAAGGATCTGGGCCCTTTGCAGGACGTGACACCATTTGTAATCTTGAATTGGACATGTATGCGATTATTGAAACTTGGTAGGGGGTCTTCCGATACGGTCCCTCTCTGAGTGTTTTCCTGGGTTTATTCTGCCTCCCTGTCCCTGGTGTCTGCCTTCATTCTGGTTTAATTCTCAGATGCCTGTTCAGACCAACCTCAGTTTGGTTTTGTGTGGTTTTATTTCACTTCTTGTAGCAATTGAATGATAAATTATCAGACAAAGGTTGCTTCTCTCATTATGTCTATTGATTTCTATTTTGTTAATTTATAATAGAAGTTATTCATGGCAGCCCTATTCTAGATTGATTCAGCAGAAAGCTATCAAATACACTCTAATGAAAAAGCTAGATAGAAAGCATGAACTTGACATTTCATCACTTAAACTTACATTTAACTTTTAAGCATGAGTAGTCCCATAGGCTTCCTGTTGGAAGTGCCTGTGTTACCCGAGCTGCAAGTATTGGAGGTTAAAATACTATACAATTTAAACAACATATTAAAGACAGAATTAAGGACAAAAGGCTACAGGAGCCTTGTTCCAGAGACATTCACAATTGTCATACATTTGTTAATTACCAGAGAGCTATTGTTTTCCAAGGATTTTTTAGCCTGGAATGAAATGAAGGGACTTAATTCAAACATTCATAGGGAGAAATCCAGGCCCCGTGGAAGTCAATGGGAATTTTGCCATTGATTAAGAGGGCCAGGATTTCACACATAATCTAAATACAGATGTCTGGAAGAAGATGGGAAGCAGACATAAATTCAGCAGTGACACTGGGGCCAGACACAATGATCTCCATAATGTCGCCTTCCAGCAAGATGCCTACCAGTAGTGAAATCCTAATGAAAAACATCTTTCAAAAGTGCTTTCTGCAACATTCTTTCTCCACTAGTGCATAAGTCAATATGCTGGTAAGAAAGGAAAGTTATAGAAATTTGCTATTGCAGTCATAGTGATTCATGACAACGTAGCAGAGTTTAAACTGAAATACTTGAGCTTAGCTGGAGAATAATGGGCTCTGCAGAGGTTCTTGTGCATTTCATAATCGGTGCTGACAAACTATAGAAAAAGGCATTTTGGCTAAATCATCATCCATGCTAAAATCATACACTATGATTAGTTACTTCTGCCTTTCTAACTTCGATGAAGTAAGGACAGGGGGACTAATGTAATTAGCAAAGGGGAGGGGAAATGGCTTCACATTATCTTGGAAATCTTTTCCAAGTCACATAGACATTTGGGTGAAAATGGCTATCTCTGAAGGCAGATTTTTCAGAGCTCAAAAGCCGACATCACATTTCTGTTCGTAGTTGAACTGTGTGAAACATAAAGATCAGAAATATATTTTCTATGATTTTTTTACACACAAATATCTTCTAATATCTCGTAATTGTTATCAAGAGTTTGGAAAGGGAGGAATAATAATATTGATGAAAGGAGATGGCTGATTCTAAAGGATTAACAAAAAAATCTGTTCTTGCAGCTTTCAGATTTTATAGGCTTGTGCTGATTCAGTTTCAGTTCCTTTCTGAACTGCTCCTTTCAGCTCCTTTCAGTTAAAAAAAACCAAAACCACTTTTTAAATTAAAATATTAATTGATGGATTTGGGCTAGTGACTATTTTTCTACTGGTTCATCTGAATCTGATCAAAAGTTTCTTTTATTCAATCAGAGAAGAGCTGCAAAGAATTTAATCAGTGGCTCTGTCAATGTGCAGAAGCTGAGGAGCTGGCTGAGAAAATCGTTTTCTCATTTGCTGCACTTAACCTTGGGAAGATCTCCTCTTTGGAAAGCTTCTGCTCTAAGGAGACTTTGGCAGCAAGGAAAATTGGTGAGTGCTCTTTCTAATGTAAAGATTATTTTGGTTCCATGCCAGAAAGCATCTTACTTTGTTGTACCACCTACACGTGTTCATTTGGGACCTGGGTAAAGAACAGTTCAATGAAGAAAAGCAAATGCATTTAAGATCTTCTTTCTTTGCTTTCCAAAGACGAGGTTCTTGTATGAGTTTTCAGTATTAGCCTTGCTCGTCTTCCTTCTCTTTTTTGATGCCTTACTAATATATTTTGTTCCTGAACTGCTTTCCATACTGCCATAGGGTACTGAGCAGTGCTGGCTTTGGGAATTGCCATGCATACCTTCTGGTACACAGATACGACAATAAATAGGTTTACCAGGTCAGCTACAACCTCTAAAGCTGCTGGAAATGTGAGAGTCCTGCTTCTCTGTGGAATGCAGAAGGTTCACTTACAAGAGTGCATTTTAAAGCCCCACAAGTCTGAGTGGGTTTGAAATGTCTGCAGCCTTGGTCCTAATGAAAATATGCATCTGGCAGCACTGAAATTCCTGCTTTAAAATAATCCCACTCTTTAGGGCTTGTTGACTTAATAACATTATAGACCCTTCTTCTCTCTCCTAGAATGCCTTTTTTTTTTTCTGCTACCACAACAACCAGTGACAGATATTGTATTCTACTGCTGGTTTATTTCTTGTTTCCTTTTTAGACCATTTTGAATGGTTAAGGCATTTCATAGAGCTTCACGATCAATGTAGTTTTAATGAATCATTCTCGTTCTAGCACCCTCCTCACTAACAGACAGTCCGATCACTCAGCATTGCCTATATCATAATCTTTCTGTCTTCTACAGCCATTTATTTAGTGCCAATTATTTTTACAAAATTTTATATCAGTGAAGCTGTCCTTCTACCACCTAGAAAAATAATCAGCCTCACCTGTAACTTATTAACTTCCTCACTTAGCTTCAGGTGTGTTCAGTTTTCATGGTTCAAAGATCTGTAGCTCTGCCTGCAAACTTGAAGCATTATCCCATTATCACTAGGGATCAATATGTAATTTTACCTCCAAAAATGCTTTTCAAATGTCTGTTTTTCCCATGGCTACTCCTGTGTATGCTCCTAATTGTAGTCATGACTAATTTTAACAAGTTAGACAATATTAAGTCTGGATTGATATGAAATATCTTTCCTAGCCGATTTAGAAAATCGGGGCGTTTTAACTGTAGCTGTTCAGGTGAATTGTTTAAAGAACTGGCACACGGCCACAGCTGGATGAAATTACACAATCTCAAGTTTAAACTGCTAGCACACGGTGCTGGAGACAGCTTGGAATAGCCATATGAAAAAAACTGCAGGCTCTCTAATTCATCTTTAAAATATCAGGTTTGTATTAACTGATTTCTCCTCTATTGTTCTTTACTTACATTTCTAGCAAAAGCTGAAAAACTCTCTTTTGAATCTGCCTGCTGTTTGGCATGCCTGAAGCTTGAGCTCTGGATTGGGCCAGAAATTTGGATTTTAAAGCTCTAATTGTTGAGCCTGCATCTAGGTCTTAAATATATCAAAATCTATGCGTTGTTAGATTTGAAAGACTGATTTACTTTTTGCTTCTCCTTGGAGTCCTGTATATACTTGAATTTCTGGTGATTTTCAGGAGGTAAGCAAACAGTACCTTTTTCTACTCAGCAGGTTGAAGTAAAAACAATCCTTACTGCTTTTTCAGTTAGGAAGAGGTAGCTGAGGAAGAGGTCACTGAGACACGAGACTGCTTTTTCACTGCCCATCTGGATGAGTTCTTCCTTGTAATAGCCTCCTGCCTTTTGGTTGCCTTTTCTGAGCACCTCTCTCCCTCCACAGGCATAAGTCAGGGGGGGTTATCTCACTCATGTTTTCCATCACTGTAAAACATAATTATCTCAACCATCTGGTTAGCCTGGGTTGTCTGACAGTCCCCCTAAGGGTACTGCAGTCTCAGATCCTCTACCAGCCCTTGCTTTCCCAAGAGCTGGTGAGAGATTGCTTCGTATCCTAAAAATATGCTTTGACTGAATTTCCAGGCACTTTACAAGTCATAGCTACAAGCATCCCAGTTAGCAGGAGCAGGCAAACATTTTACAATCCTGCAGACTAAGTTTAACTTTTTTATTTAAAAGAAGAAAAAAAAAAAAAAAAGGAAAGAAAAAGTTGGTTACTCAGCTTTTTATCACTGTGTGTATTTTTTATTTTTTGATTTACTCTGTTCATCTTCTATTTATTTTGTATAGTGGCACAACAAAGCCAGCTTTTTCTATCTTTACACCCTTTAGGAAGAGAGTATGAAGATGTAATTGTTATAGTAGATAGTTTGGGTTTCTTTCTAATGTGTGTGAGGAAAATTCCTTGTGATGGCAGATCTAGGGAAGTGGAAAAAGGCAGGAAAAGAGGTAAGTACTGAAGAGATTGACATCTAGTTATTAAAAAAACCCAAAACTGGTCTTGGGAATGGGAGAGAAAAGCCATGTTCTGGGCAAAGCTCTAATACTGCTCTGTAAAGCAGAAAACCTGAATTAACCCTGTGTTTGTTTTTAGATTTGTGGCCTAGAAAGGCTAAATGTACTATTTTATGTTTTCTCCTTTCCATATATGACAAACTGAAGCTAAGGCCTTCCCTCTACTACCTTTAAATAATACAGGCTTCCCTCTGAGGGGAATCTGGTAGATGTGCAAATGGTCCCTCTGCACATAGAAATGTTCTCTGGAGCACTGTGAGATGACATGACTGTGTAGGACACTGCCATCCTGCCAAGAGCACCAGCCATTTGTCCATGGCCCATGAGAATTTCAGGTAGGGTCTGCTGTGGCTCAAGCTCTGCTCTGTCCTGAGAGCATGGGAGACCCCTGCCCTCCCTGAGCTGGCCACAAATTAGGACAGCCAGGCAGCTTGTTCACGTGCAGCTGGGATGCATATAGGCACATCAGGGCCTCTGTGAGAGCAATTGTATCTTTCTTCACTGTGTAGCATTTAATACCTTTCATCACTTACATCCATTACACTCTTGAGATTTTGATGAAGTTTTCATGTCTGCCTTTTCTTTTCTTCTGCCCTCTTTGCTCCATGCCCCATTTTTCATGAGAGCAAATTCCTTCCCTCCCTCTCCTGATCCCTTTTTTTTTTTTTTCCATTTCATTTTTATATCATTTGCTTCTTGTATTTTCTTTGCAGTACCTGCGGCAGCTGCTTTGCAGGTCCCCTGCTGTGTAAATCGCCCTTCACAGAGGAAGATCTTCCTGTCAGTGACTGACAAGAGGTGCCAGGAGCAGGCAAGGAGACTTTTAAAACCCGTGAGTTGGCAAATCAGCAGGTACCTGTGTGCAGTTCTGTATACGCCCCCAGCATTAGTTCCTATCTTGTATCAAAGGCTTTTTGGGATGATATGGCCCACAGGCAGAGTTTCAGGTTAAAAGGAACGCACTCATAGTGTTTGGCTGCATCTATCATCTTGATTTTTTTTTTTTTGTTTTAAATATAATGACACCAGCGGTTTGTTCTTGGGGAGTGTTTTTTGTGTTTTGTTGTTTTTTGTTTGGTTTCCTTTGTTGTTTTTTTTTACAAGGACTGTGTTTACAACAGCTTAAACAAGGAGAAAATGTTCTTAGTGCTAAACAGCTCCTGTTTTTCTTCTCCAAAGAAATAAAGATGCCTTTCATATTTTCATGGGCTGACAATGTTGAAGAGACTAAGATACATCAAAGACTGAAGGGAAAGAGGATGGGGCCTGCTCTACCTACCAGTTTCTTTAGGGAAAGGTATGGGATTTTAGGTGAGAGTGGGAATGTCCTGGACAGTCCTCTCTCCTTGATGTACAGGAAAAGGCAAAAGGTCTGGATGAGTTTAGAAACTTGGTTTACCTCCTGAACCATATTAAAGAGGCTTTAAAATCAGTCCTAAGTGAAAGCACTTTGCACAAGAAAGTGTAGCTTTCAGGCAAAACACCACTTGAATCAAATGCAGAATAAATAGCCTGAATAAAGGGCAGAGAATTTGGTCCACTGTGATCATTTGATCTGAGTGGCTTAAGGCTTTGCATGCTTCATACTTGCAAACCAGCTGTAAAATGCAGGAAATACAAGTAGCCATGGTCTGACATTTCCCCATCTGTTCCCAATATTTAATAATTTGCTCTCTTCTCAGAGCATATTAAGTTTATTTATAAATTTTAAAAATATGCTTTATTTTATATAATGAGCTTAAAGCTATAATGGTCTTTTTGCTCCAAATTGCTCAAAGCACCCTCCTCTGCCAGATGCAGGGTATTAATTTTTTGGAGGAATTTATGTGTAAGGTACAGATGGAGAAGATGCACTTTTTGGCATACTAGGCTTTTGCCTTGCTGTTTGGTGTGTGTTTCTGTTCTCTAGGACTTCTGTGTAGTAAGGGACTGTTTTGAAAGGCCTACATTCCTTTTTGCCTTGCTCTAAGGATGATGGAGAATGAGAAGTAATCTCTGGTTCTAGCAGCTGAGACTAGGGTTTTACTAACTGGGGAAAATCCCTTCCTTTGAAAAGCTTGCTAAGAATTATGTTGGACTGGGTAAGAATTTTGCTGTTGAACTGAACAGCACTAAACACTACTAAATGGCAATTCAGTTAAGAACAGCCTTTAAAAGGTTTTAGGGAAGGTTTGTCTTCATGTATGAAATAACAAATGTTGTGGGTGGAAAAAACAAACTGGATCTACATAGGTACCTAAAAGGTGGCAGAGTACAATCTCCTGGATTTGTGCTGATAGTACCTCGTTGTGGTTAATGCTGTGTCTGTGCTCGTTCTGTGATGGGAGGTGGCTGTATCTTCAGACTGCACACACCAGGATGCTACCCTGAGAAGAAATGCTGACCTAAGTTCCTTCTTCTGGGCTTCATAACTTTGGTTTATACGGCGCAGCCTCAAATCTTTTCATTCCGTAGTGATTATCATGTTGAGGATGTTTCCAATAGAAATTTAAATAGCTGAAGCAAAAATATTCCACAGGCTGCCTCCTGCACCTGCTTGTATTTATGTAGCAGTCCTGTGGAGTGAATGAAAATATGCCTATTTACATAAAGATCGAATCTTTATGTAACCCAAAGTGGGTTCTTTTTCACTTAAAGATACAATTCAGTAAAGGCAAGTGGGGTTTTAATTTAATAATATTTTGTGTAATTACTTCATTATAAAGCATGGGTTGATTCACCATACTTTTGTCTCCCAGCCAACTGAAGACAGAAATGGTGGTTAGATGGGTAGCAATGGACTGTGTAAGGAAAAGAATCCCTTCTGGAATTTTGTTTCAGATTCAGTTGCCATCTGTCAAGACAATTTTGTTTATAAATTGGTGAGAATTTCTGCTGGTTATAAATTAACCTCACTTTTACTAACATTTTCAGCTTTTAAGAAAAGTTACCGGGCTCCCACCTGAACTGAAAATTAGTAATTTGGGTAATTCTGTTGTTCTCAGTGATTGGGGTAAGCTGCCAAAAAGCACAGTCCCCATAGAGGGACTATGAACTGGGAAATGTGTTTGGGTACCGCGGTGGGGAAGCAGCTGAGCGTGTGAGGTAAGCAGTGCAGTGGGAAGTGGTGTTAGAGGTCGTGCATCATGCACAGCACTTCTCAGGTGGTACAGGACTCTCTAGCATGCAGCTCTAGCGTTAGATTTCCAAAATTATACCAAGAGTTGGCAAGATGTAGGGACTGAACAGTAAGGGAGACGAAATATAGGTTCAGTGTATCCAAAACAACAGGATCTCTAGATCCTGTGTCTGTGGTGGTATATGTGTCCGTGTGTCTGTCCACACAGCTGTAAACCAGTTTTTTCTGGTCTTTGTTTTGGCAAGAGCCTTAAGGGACAAGGACTCCATCTTTGGAGTTTTGCGTTGTTGATTTTTATGGTAACTGCGTCTTACTCCTCGTTTCTGTGCAGCACTAACCAAACTATTGCTCCGCCTCATTGCCTTGGGTCTCTCAAGATAAAATCTAAGCAAAACTTAAGTGAAACTGAAGTGTTGATGCTAAAAGCAGTATGAGTCTTCCGATTTGAACTATGTTGTTAAAAAATAATGACTGCAGAAGTTGTGGTATGACCCAGCTACATCCTGAACATCCCTAAACCGTAGTGCACTGCAGCCTGTTAAGCACTTGTCTGTGTGAAGGCATTTGGGAATGTTAATTCACAGCTCTACAGCTCATTCTAATGAACTTTCCTGAAGTTTGCTGTTTAGGAAAGCCTAAATTTTATTACAAGAGGTCTGGTTAACAGTCCCAAAATGGAACTTATCACAAGAATAAGCATTTCTATGACATTGCTGTTACAGGCCCTCGCCATTAATATTTTTTCCTTGAACTCCCTGTCTCTATATCCTGAAAATAACACAGGTAAATCCCTAGTCTTCTGCATGTACTGAAAAGCCTACTAAGTGAAAGAAATACAATAATAAATAATCAAGTATAAAAAGGTGCTTGGGCTTAGATGTTTCCCAGAAGTGATATGACAAAATTAAAATCGATGGTTTCCCCTGGAAAAACACTAATACGTGTCACTGCAGCAATTCCTCAACATGTTTCTCTAAGTTTAATACAGTTTCTGGAATAGCTTTTTAGAATGGTTTTCACAGAAATTACTTAAGGAAGGAGACATTACCTGAATGAATAATAACAAGAATGGCAGGCAGATGGTACAGAGATCTAGGATCTGATTTCTGCCAGACTTCAAAAGTGGCCGTTGAGCTGCCTTTATGTTTTCTGTGACAATAACAAAACCAGCTTTGGAGAACTCCCAGCTCTCTCTATATGCTTTAAGCAATTTTGAAGCAAACTTGAGATTTTTGTTTTGTTTTGTTTTCTTTTGACAAAAGAAAGTTGTTGTTGTTCTTACAGTTGTCTAAAATATTTTGATGTGGAGCTGCAGTACAATTTTCACTTAAAAAATTTAATTTCATTTAAGTAGAAAATCCTTGCAGTTTGTATGGGACTGAGAATTTTCCAGTTGGATTTTTTTCTTTTTTTTGATGAAAAGTAACATGAAAAGAGTAATTTCTTGCTGAAAATGAGTAAAGATTGACATTAAATTTTTGATTCATGGTGCAGCTTTGAGAAAGATGGAAATACAGAATGGCTAACGTACTACAATAACTGAGACGTGCATCTTATGTTAGTCATCTCCTTTACTTTCCCTTTTTGTTATTTCTATAACTGCCCTCTTATTTTTCTTTTTCCTCTGCACTTTGGTAAATTTTAATTCTATGTCAGCATTTCATTATTCTTTTAAATCCCTCTCTTCCTCCCTTGTAATTTTAAACCTCTCTAGATTTGACTACTTTCTTTTTTTCTTGTCTTTATCCTCTTTTTTTTTTTTTTCATTTCTTCTTTCATCTATTTTTTGCATAAGCTCCCTTTCTGAAAATTCTGCAGTTTCTCGTATGCTTTTATTTCCTGGTAGAAGACTGAGAGTCAAGGCAGGAGACTCTTGGTACTTGCACACGGGAAACTGCTCCCTTGGGAGAGAGGATGCTGATGGGTGGGATCAGGAATATCAAAATGCAGGCTGTGCTTGAGCAAAGCAGCTGTCTCAGCTAACAGATATTGAAGCTTTGGTTATTTCTTTTTGCAGAAATTATTTTATTTTAATTTTTTTTTTTTTTACATTTAAATTCTGCATATCTGGGTACTATGGCCTTAGCTAGTAGAATTGGAAAATGTGGATGGACTGGAAGTCAGGGGACAAACTGACCCCTGGACATCAAAAGTCACTCGGCTGTCTGAGTGCTGGACAGGGTTAACACATGCAGCAAGACATTTCAGGAGACACCTCTCTTCATTCTCTGAAGAACATTATTCTTATTGCTATTTCCTTTCTTAATTTGCATGTCTGACAGTCAGTTTTGCAGTGTAGGTATGGAAATGACTTCCATCAAACAGTGTCAGGGCTCTCTTCTCTTGATATGCCCTGGAAAGTTTTGGCAAATGAAATAGAGCTAAATACCAAGTGAAAACCTGTATCTTCCTGAGGGGGCCCTAAAACAGAGTCAGTATTTTTTTCTACAGTTATAAACATTGAAAAGCAGCCCCTTTTTTTCAAGAATTTTAGAGCTTCCACTTTCAATCTTTTGAGGCTACAAACCTTAAAGTCATCACTGACTCCTGTACAGGCAGTCACCTGTGAGATCTTTGAGAAATGGCTCTGTTTTGGAGCAGGACTGGATGTTATAACCAGCTTGTGTTGCTGAAATTCTCTGAGTTTCAAGCTCTACAGGCAAGTTGCTGCTAAATGCCCTTCCAGTACTTAACTTTGAGATTTCTAAATACGGGCTAAAAATGTGTCTTGTTATTCTGGAGACCATACTGTTTCTTTAGTAAAATGAATGAAATGGACAGTTCATGTGGAAAAAACCCCACCATAAAAGATCTATTGTTTTGAATTCAAGAGGCACTGTTTCTCTGCAAGTGTTTTGCAGCAGGGGAAGCTGCAAGGACAGCATTTGTGAGCTTTAAGTAACGAGTGTAGAACTGTGTATCTCCCCCAACCGATGATTCCTCCAGTGAATATGTTCATGAAGGAAATGGAATGAAAACATCAGCTTATTCCCATGCTAATTACTGTGCTCTCTGACTCTCTCACAAGATAACAGTAATCCAGACTGAATCAAAATCAAGAGCAACTTCTGTTGGGTTTTGGTGGTTAACCTTCTAATTGTACTTAGGTTATTACAAATAGTGCTATTCCAGAAGAAGAAGAACACAGCCCTGAGAGTATGCGTGATTGTGATTTTTTTTTTTGAGGGACCAATTCAGGGCTGGTTTTAATTGGTGGTTCAGCCCAGCGAAGCTAATGACGATAGAAGCTGCCTCAGGGTGCCTGCCTGTTTATGTAGTTTCACTCTCCCCTAGGCTAGTTCCCTGGTTTAATCCCTCCCCTATCCAGCCTAGAAACACTTTTTCTTTTTTTTTTTTCCTTATTTAAGATTCCATAGACCCTTCATATTTAATATTAGTATAAAGGGGAAACGGAGCCCCAGGAGAAAGATCAGAGTTTCTGTTCTGTTGAGGCATTGGAGTCATTCTTCCCTTAATGAAGAGGAACAGCAGGATGGATAAAAATCAATGACTTAAAAAATAAATTGGATTTTTAATTTAAGTTTTAAAAAATTTTTTCTTGAGTAAAACTATTTAAAACTAAGTTTTAAGCCTTTATTAAGTCCAATTTATTCTGATGTATTAAATCATTCAAAGTTTAAAGAAAAAAATCCAAACCCGTGTATTGCTGGCAAGGTTTTCACATTGGGCCGGTGAAGCTCTACTTCTTAATAACGAAGAGAAAATAGGTCTCTAGGTTCCATTTGCTCAATTTCATTCAATGACTAAAGTCAACAGAAAGAAAATAGAGATATTTGTTTTCACTGTATACTGGTCAGCTCTTTTCCTAAAAAGAAAGTAATATTACATTATTTTCTTGGAATTAATTTATTTTCCATATCTGGTACTTCGCACTAATTCTCTGAAAAAGCAGTGTTCCTTTTTTCCTCTACCTCCTGTGGTTCAAAATGAAGAAGATGAGATCTACTAGTTTCAATATCTTGAATGACATAATAGTGAGAAACAAAAAAAACATTGCAAGTCACTTTAATAAGCCTCCTTTTGTTGATTAAAATAATGAGTTTGAAAAGCAAAATGTATTTTGATAACTTTACGCTTTCCCCTTGAGAACACTTACGTTAATTTGTATTATAAATTTAGAATTTTAGTCTACATTTTTTGAGATTATTACCTTTTATATTTGCTTTAATAAACATGTATAGGTAGAAAACTATGTATGCAGACATAAAATGGCTATATTTTGTCATAAATCAACCTGTTTTAAAAGTTATGAGCCTGAGATAATCGGTCTATCTTTAGGAAAAAAAAAACCAACACAACACTTTAGAAGTATTGATACAAGACAAAAATAAATCAAAGTTTTCTGCTTGCTAACTTAAAGATCATGATTCTCTATCAGGTCATTCTGTTCCAAGCCTTCAAACAATTTGCTAAAGAGCCCCCCTGGTCTAGCTAATTGGGGTTTAACGTTCAATTGGCCAAGCGTGTGTGGTAGCACAGGTTATTCTCAGGAAAAATCAGCGCTACCACCTTTTGGCATGTCTGTGCCAGTCTTGAAAAGCATGAGCACATTCTCTAGACATCTGCCACAAAGGAGGTGTTGAAGGGGGGTTGTGTGTGCTGCTGTGGGGAGGGGGCTGTGCAGGAAATGAGCCCGCTGTTTGATTTGCCTGCGTCTTTGGTTTTGCATTTAATTCAAAGAACTGAGTCTTCCCGCCCCACCTTAGCAAGATACCTATTTGCATTTGACCATTATCTGGGTTAGAGAAAACATACATAAGCAGCCCCTGTGGATGAGAGATTGGTCAGCAAATCTGCAAAAGCAAATTAGAAACAGGAATGGGAAGAGGAATTTGCTCGGAAGGCTGAGCAGCTTTTCACAGCACAAATTAAAATCTTGAGACTTGTTTGGGACTGGTCTCAATGCACTTCATTTGATCCATGGGGTTTATTCCAGTCATTTTCAGTTGGAGTAAATGGAAACACAGCCATGATTTTAGGGCCTGAGGATGTGCTAACTGCCTTCAGTCCTCATTGGAATGAGGGCCTTTGCACTCCCAGGCACTGGAAAATCACTTCGAAGCTGGAAAGGGTTTTGTTCTGGAATATCCTGGGAAAAGTAATGTAAATTGTCATTCAGCACTGAGGGGTAAAGGCCTAATCTGGATTTGGATTCTGATTTCTAACACTGCTGTATCATGGGGCGGGAGGAAATGTATGTTACATTTTCAGCATGTGCAAGGCTGGGGAGGGAAGCAAATACTATTGCACAAGGAAATGAAGCTCCACATTTGCATACAAGTGGTTTCAAAATTTACCCCAATACAAGGGGTTATTGATGAAAATAATATTGCTACTTACTCATCACTATTCTGTCTTGTTTCTTGTACAGAAGCTTTTTTCTCCCCTCCTCCCTGGCTCCCATCCCCCTGTTGTCTTTGTGCCTTATATTTTTCCACACTTTATTTCCTAAAAGACTAGCAGGTTTGACGATGCATTGTGATTTCTTTTCTACAGGGCTTTATGAGGGAGCTGGAGGCAGTTCTCATTAGTCTCACTGACATCTTTTATCACTTATCAGAGGAACAAGCAAACGGAGAGCAATTCCTTTGATCATGGCAAAAGTAGAAAGAGTATTAAAAACCCTATGAAGATTCACTAAGTAGAAAGTGGAAAAGACAGTCTGTGGCATGTTTCAAAGAAGTAACATGATTTAAAGTTGCCAGATTTGCTTGTATATATTAAAGAATTGTTAATGATGCTACATTTTACATGCATCCTTAGGTTTTTGTTTTTTTAAAAGAAACAGGCAAAGGAGTTCTTAGGTAGAATGAATGTATTTGATCAATTGGAAAATATCTATAGAAGGTGAGCTGTGTCAAAGAGGAATTCTGTGATTCAATGAAAATTCTTGAAAATAAAAATAAGGTTGTAACGATGGCACAATGGATTGAAAAAACTTACTCTCATGGGAGAATGTTAAGAAATCTTAAGAATTCCTTTTCTTTTGGAGGCATTCTGTGGCAAATCAATGCATGTTTGTGAAGACTGCATATAGGAACCACAATACTTGCAATTACCCACACATACCTGACTATCTAACTCTGAGGTCATAGTGCCCTTGCTTCTCCATTCTATGGAAAAATAAGATTTTTCTCAGTGGTTTGGAGTAAGGATTCACCTAGCATGGTGCCCTCGACATGTGCCTTGCATTGTTACCAGCAGGGCAGGGAGAAAAGAGAAGTGAATACAGACTCCTACCCACAGCTATTGAGCATTGTGTAGTCTAGATCCACTAGGGCTTTTCTGTACATCTGCAGCTTGATTATCTTCTGCTTATAAATCCCTTCTTGATTTCTGCATGTGATCAGTTCACATAAACTTAAAGCATAAGAGTCAGATTGCCTTGAAGGCCCTTGTCTTACCCTGTGAAAATACAGAGACCACAACTATTTAGGCATTTTCTTTCAGCATAGACTCTGCCAGCCTTGACCCTGCAGCGCTCTTTACTACCATAGCTAATTTTTAACTATGTTGAATTTGATCTGGATGTGATGCAATGTAGTACATTTCTATAGCACCTTTTATACAAGCATCCCCAGAGCGCTTTCTGATCAAGCTAAAATTAGCTCTGAACTACATACTAATTCCTAAAAGATTCGTTTAAAAGAAAACAAACCAAACCCCACAACTGGTAAAGAGAAGGAATGCATGCAAGCACTGAGTTCAAAGTTAAAATGGGCAGAGGGGCAAGATGGCTGTTACACAGAGGAGGAACTAATTCAGTGTATTGCTTCTTAATAGGCTTGGAGTGTGATTCTCCAAGCAGTGCAATGCTCTAGCAATACTGACCAGAATTAATTGCATGAATGCTGTAAGTGACCTGAAGGTGGGAGGTGAAGCAACGCTGAGGTGGGTTATCAAATCTCCCTTTACGTAAGCATTGTTCTAACATTTGCTGCTTCTGATAAGAAATGGGAAAGCCATGCAGTTCTTTGTGATACATGGCCTCAGTCATCCACAAGGAATGACTGGGAGGAATAAAAAATAGCTTTGAGGGATGTGGATCATGGATCCAAAATGAATACAAATCTTTTTGGTAGAGCAAGGCGTGTGGAGATAAAGCAAACTACCCTTGGAGATAAAGCAAACTCCTCTTCGAGTTTTTTCTCAGGATTAAAAAAGAAGATTTTTGCCAAAAGTTGTCAGGAAGAACAGGCTGACACAGGGTGACGTGCTGAGGAAGGAGGCTACGAGTGAGGTCTTTTCCTAGACCTAGTAATCTTAATCATACTACCATATGATCTATTTCATTATTGTAAGACTTTCTTTTGATACTTTATTTTTAAATAAATAAAATGTTTCTTTAAAGCATTAGTTTGATTACCACCATTGCTCCTTCATGGAAGAGAATTGTAGGGCCTGAAGATGTACCAAACCTGCTGAGAAAATGAGAAGAAAGATTGCTGTATGAGACAGGTGGTGGTGGTCTGAACTAGCCAGAAGAGAACTGAACGTAGTTCAGTCATGAATGTTTGTTAACTGCTCTGCCTGTACCGAAGCTGGTAGGCAGGTTGGTGGAAGTCCACCTCCAAGGCTTGGCCCTGCTCTTTCCAAAGCAGCAAGACAAAGGGCATCACTATGTTATGATGTGGCAATCTCAAATCATGGCAACTGTGTGACCAGTACAGATGCTTGAAAGTTGTCTGCAACAGGCAGGAAGGGCTTAAATAGCAGCGAACAAAAGGAAGAGAATTCTTTTTTATAGCCAAATTGTTAAGAAAGATGGTATCTGAAGTCTGGCAGTTGTTACAAAGAACAGTGAAAAAAAAATCTTTAGAGAAAAGTCAGATTTTTAAATACAACTGTACAAGGAGGCATAAGCTCTTGTAACCATAGCTAATAGATTAAGCATGTGAGCTGCATTTTCTGTGGAGATGTGCCTTCTAACACTTCATGGCCCCAGACCATAGTGGAGAACTTCCTGTGGGATGGAGCTGAGCTGTGCTGCAGTATGGCAGGAGAGACAGGAAGCCTACCTGTCTGAAAACTTTATCTTAGGCTGAGCTTTTTAGATCTCTAAGGCCATATGTGATTTTGTGAAATTAAGATCTTTACCAAAACAGGAAGCCAAAATGTGGAGAGGGTGTACATTGTTCAGTGAATAAATCCCATCTGGGCCTGAGGAAAGACCAACAGTGTTGGTCAATTAGGGAGTTAAGGCCAGTCCTTTAGGCTGTGGTGAATCAATTGTCAAATGTGGCAACAGCGAGGTGAGAGATGGTCTCTCAAGTACATTGTTTCCAATTTAGAGACCCTTCCATAGCTAGTAAATTGATCTATTTTTCTCCAAATATAATTGCAGTGTCTGAGGCAGAGAGAATGTCTGTGGACACAGTGACATTGTGAAACAGATGTAAAATGGTGGCTATAAATACATCCCGTGGGAAGACCGAACCTCTGGACTGGCACACAAACAATCTGCTCGGCTCTACCGTGTGCTTCCTCTGCCTGTCATCAGCTGTGTGGTAGTTCTTTCTCTGGGCATTCCACTTGTTATTTGTTTATTGTGTTTACTGCTCCCTCATCCTCTCTGGTGGGAGCATCAGTGCCGTGCTACAGGGCTGCAGAAATAGGGAAAACATAACGAGATCAGATAAAGTGTCTCTTTTTCTTAGATGAATGAACTTGGGTATTGAAGGTTTTTGGGGTGGCAGCAGCAGACCAAGGCTGTTTCAAAGTGTTCTGTCTTCCCAAAGGGAAATGAATTCCCTTCCTATACAAGAGACTTATATGGCGAATTAGGTCAGTTATCATTAAGCTACTGCACAGCAGGACAAATCATAATTTTAAATACATTTAAAATGTAAGTATGGTTAAAATACATTCTGATGCAGTACAACTCAAGCCTCTTACAGTTGCTATGCAGACCCGTCAGATGAACATGGAGCATAATAATCAAGGAACAAGTTAGTCTTCATGAGCAGCAGTAAACCCAGCTATGTAATTTATATTGTTTATGTTTACTTACAACCAAGTAAGTTGCTATCTCCTTGGGATAAGAAATATGTAAGCGCATAAGCAAAAAACCAGTTCTTCCTGTCAGTCTCTCTAAGTTACTGTTTTCACCTTAAAAAATCTGTGTGGCTCTGTTCTCCAGAGATGAAACGCACAGAAACTTAGGCCCTTCCTTTCCCAAAGTTTCCCAACATCAGCCCTAAAAATACAGCCATCTGTTATGCAACTGACCAGCCATTTGTTTGTGTCTTCTCACATTTCTTTTTTTTCTCTTCATGATTCCCAAATAACAAACTTTCCTTCCTGCCTGTGCTTTTTTTTGAGCCTCCTTTTTTTGAGCGTCACAATTTAGTTTCATGGCAGACTTCATAATCTCACAGGCACCAGAGCCCTCTGCCAAGGTTTATGCAGATTTAAAGCCTGGATTAATCTGGCCCGGTATTTATAAAATGTTCTGAACATGTGAAGCACTATAAAAGTACTGTATATTATTACTGAGCCCATGGAAGTTCCCCCTCCTACCCCAGCACACAGTTAAGCTGCTGTTCCTGGAGGTGAGGTGGAGTGACAGAAACAATCAAATCCATGTCTCGTCTTCTGAGATTGTATATCTCTTTTTGTTCTTTCACTCTCTTTGTCTTTTTTTTCTTCCCCTTTTTCTTTTCCTTCCAGTATTTTTGGAAGAAACTGAATAGGAAGGAGGGAGACCCTCTTCAAAGATTTCACCTCCTGAGGGTATTCTTTCAAAGACTTTGGCATAATCTTCCTGCTTTTTGCTGCTGCTGGACTGCCCAGTTCCCTCATGCTGTTTCCCAAGCACATTTAAAAGCTGGCAGCCTCTGCAGAAACCTCGGGGGGGAGGGAAGAATCTTGATGCAGGGGGGAGGCTGCTTCCAAGCTCTGGCCTGCAGCTGGCACTCAGTGGGGGGAGAGGCCAGTCTCGAATCCAGGCCATCCCAGTAACTTGATAGAAATCGTTAGCACAACTCAGGGAACTGTAGGGCCAGGTCTGCCATGTTTTCCAGGGGCTGCTTCCAAAAACACTTCTATGTTTTGTTACTGAAAGCACAGATGAAGGAGATGACTGTCAAATACAGCCCAGGTTTAGTCATCGTGCCTTCCTCTTCAGCATTATCACCAGGGGGGCAATGCTCAAAGTCACGTGTGTGTACGTATAGCGTTTGGAGTATATTTATGCCTTTACATACTTAAATTAATGGAGCTTTAAAATATTTTATAGTAGTTGGCCTCAAAACAGGATCAGCTCTCATTTTCACACTTGGGAGTGTGGCTATCTAAAATGGAGTCAATAACTTTCCCCGGCACCGTTCAAAAGGCATTATGGGTCCATTTATTTTTCCTTCCCTCCCCCCATTATTTGATAGTTCTTTTAAGAGTTGTGAGTTTTACTTGGTTCCTTTTGATCAGAAGGAAAAGGTACTGCAGGAACTGAGATGCTGCAGTGGCTCTGGCTTTGAACTCCCCAGGTCTAAAAGCCTGCAAGAACATTTTCTCTTTCAGCTTCCCAGCCTGCTCGGAGAGCTGCCTGATAAAGGGCGATGCTAAATTGTCCTGAAGGACAGCTAGAAAGCGAGGCACTACAGTCTGAGCTCACAATGGAACTGATAGATAGAGATATTTAGTTTAATCGTATTAAAATTTAAATGTTAGACTTTAGAGTAGACTTTTTTTTTTTTAAAAAAAAAAATCAAGTCATTAAATCCTTTTTGTTAAAAAACCCCGAAAGTTTATTTTCCATTCAGTGCAGTTCGCGGGGTCCCACGCTCCTGCAAAGGCTGCAGCTCCATCTAGTGGCGCCGCGACAGGTCTCAGGGCAGAGGCCGATTTTTGGAAATGCTAAAAAAGTAAACATCAGGATTTTAATTCTGTATTTTCTGTAAAATTCTTCAAGATTTCCTTTCGGTTATCACAATTAGAGTGTACTCTAGCGCTGTCTGAAAGGAAGCAATATTTAAATTACACTAATTTAGAGAGATTAGTATGTGAAAGTCCAGCCAGTCTATTTCTCTTTAGTGTGATTCTTGCCTGAAAAATCACAGCCCTACAGATCAGTTCCTATTTCTAATAAAAGAAGGCAGTATATTCAACACCATGCATGTATATATAACCATGTGGTACTTGTAAAAGTAGCTTTGATCTGAGTTTCTTAAAACACTTGGCAAACATTTATTAAGCATCAAACCGTTCAAATTTGTTTGCTCTATCCACACATCAATCCATCTGTCCGTCCACCCATCTATTGTGAATAGAGATTGTGCACATATTTATATAGACAATAGACCTTATTCTGATCTCAATTACATTATAATTTATTTTGCTGTTGTTACTCTCAACTCTCACTGGTCTGATGTGAAAATTAGTGTTTTGTGTATCTGTGTATAGAGCAAATATATACTCACAAAGTGTGATGAACATATGTTGTAATGTGACCTTAATGTAAATAGGTTGGTTCTTTGGGGTTCTCACCTCATCCAGACGGGAATTGACATTCAGTATTTTACACCACTACAACTGTGTTTAGTTTTTCAACATATCTTGCTCCTGCCTTTGATCTAATCAGAAAATAAACGTTCTTGATTTGATTTGCTCAGCTGCTGTCTGAGCCACAAAACCTAGATTTCATCTTGTGTCCTGAACTCGACTCCCATGCTGTTTGTACAAATCTGTTGAATTCAATAAATGTATTTAGCCTCATTAAGATTCAGGAAAGCAAATATTATCCTCCAGTGATGCAGCAGATAACAGGAGTTAATAACAAGTATGTGATAAAGATCACAGGATTCCCTGTAAACAAGATGCTGAATTGCACAGAGAGTATCTTGTCTGCATATGTTTCATAAGTAACTAGGCATCCTCATGGGCTTCTTTAGTTATTTTAGAAAGTTGTGTAAACAGTATTATCTACTTAATGCCCCAAATGATATAATAATTGATATGGAAATGGGACAACGCTCAGTAGATCGTAATACAACTCTCCATGGACTCTTGGAGATGATCTGCCCAGATTTTATTTAAATTTTCTTCTAGCTTGTATGTATGCAGCCTGTGGTTTGTTAGACATGCTAGGCAGATATTGGTTGGACAGTATTTTCTTTCTTTCACATTTTTTTCTGGAAAAAACTTTAAATGTGAATTTATACTTGGATTGTTATCTGTTATAGGTATACTTCAAATGTGGCAATGACAATGTGAAGAGTGAGATCATACTGAAAAGCTCTGATGCTTGTGTGCTGTTGTTGAGAAAAGTGGGTAATAACAGATTGTTCACATATATGGTGCTCTCCAGTGGTTGCATGATTCTTCTTGTTTAGACTACAAGAGCAGTGGAAAGAAATACCAGAATTCTAAGAAATGCTTAAAACTGGAAAAATGTATTTCAAAATATTTTTCTGTTCTTTCTTGTGGAAAATGATATTGAAACCTTGAGGTTTTTTTTTTTTTATATATATTTTCTAAAAATCTCTTACACAAGACTTGCTGCTTTGTTATTTTTATAAAGTAGCGGTTAAAATATTTTCCTTATTCAACCACTTACTAGTTCTTAAAATATATTAATTAGTCAGACCTACTCAAATGTTTTCTCTTCCAGAGACATCACATGCAGTTGTCTCAGGTGTACGGTATCAGGCAAAAATTGAGCTGTGTTGTGGTTGTCTGTGCAAGATGAGCTTAAGAAAATGCAACTGTGACATGTCTCTGTTTTGCAAAGTTGAGATGCCAGTGGTGATCAACTATTTCTCCAGACAGTTAGTGTGGGCTCCAGAAGACTGCAGTAGACTTATTTGTACCACAATTCCCCCAGCTGTAAAATGTGGAAAAGGATACGTTGGAATGTTCTGATAAAAATATAAGTAAAACACAGCTTTATGGCAGAGAGCAAAGGAATATTGGTATTCAAAAGAAATCTGAGCTTTGATTAGACTTGATGAAGGTCACTCAGTGGGCTTGTGATGTTGCCAAGTGCAGAGCTTGGGTCCCCAGACATTCTGTCTGTTGACTCCAGCTGCCTTCCAGGTACAGAGAGTGGCTGATGAATGTTAATAATGCAAACAGGACAAATGCCAGCAACTGCTCATTTCCATTTATTTTGTTAAATCAAAGACAATTTGTTTTTTTGTGGAAAGCACAGGTTGTTTTGGGAGACAGGAAATGGATGAAATGGATTTATTTATAAAACAGGCTTTTATCACTCAAATATTGTACAGCAATGAAGAGCGAATGTAAAATGGCTGTCTGGAAGCAGGAGCCACCTGCTTGCTTACTTTATGTTCCGTTCTTGCATATGTGATAGTGCCAGAGTTTTCTTCTTCCAAAATAGCTTCGCTGATGCAGTGCTGTTCCCTTTTGCTGGCCCTGGAAAGATGGGATGTGGGACAAGCCCCAGGGAGAGCACGCAAGTATTTTAGTCACTGGTTCTCCAATGGCTTCTTGACAAGAGTTAGGGAAGGGCAATAGATAACTGGATTAAAATGTCCACTCTTTCCTTTTTTGAACCATTCTTAAAACATTGTTCAGAGAAAAAACAAGATGTAGTGGCAGGTGGAGAGCACCCATTTAATTCTTATACTTTTGATGAAAAAGCCAGGACCTATTCAATTCATGAATGAGGGCTCTGCAGCCCCTACTGTATCCCAGCACTGGGCAATGTCAGTGGGCAAAGAGACTGCTCTCTGACTCCCTGCAGGAGATCAGTCCTACCTGGCTACACATTTTGCCTGTGAAAGAGAAAGTTGCATGCACAGGCAGAGGGAACCTGGTCCTTGCAGGCTGTCATTGCAAGTGGAACACAGTAAGGCCAGTACGGGAGCAGAAATGCCATCACCTTTTAGCTTGGTAGCATGTAACTGCTCGATACTCACTTTGCTATAAAGATCAAGTGAAAAAGAATATACAGAAGTTGTCTTTTGAAATGTGAGTAAATGAAAGAATTCTTTTGGCAGGTCCAACCAGTCTCTGAGAGCACACAGTTAAGAAATCAGAACTGGCCGATGGCCTACGGAGCTGAAGGGCCAGCACAGTCTCACTGCAGTCCAACGCAGTAAAAAGAGAATACTGTCATTTCTCTAGTGTTTAAGGAAAATAACACCTGATTAGAAAATAAGACTGCATTAGTAAGAAACTGTGTAATCAACAATAAGCACACAGGTTTGGCAACTTACTGTCAACTTACAAGGTCTCTTCTGTTTCAAGAAATGAAATAGGCTTGTACAAATCAAAATTGCCTCTATCCCAATGCACATTTCTAAGCTAAATGTTGGAATTAACGTATTTGGTCAGGTTTCACAGCTTTTCTGTTTACTGAAAACCTGAACAAGGAAACTTTACCGGGGGAAGTACTGGGTGATGAAATAGGGGCACAGAGGTTGTTACTTGTGCAAAGTTCAGACCAAGTCTCTGGCAGAGCTCCAGGTGAAATCCAGGCCCTGTGGGTCCCCATTTATTGCCATCACCACACTAGCTTTCTCTTTCAAGGGATTTTCCATGTCATCTCTGAGGAGATTAATAAATCTGAAGGTCACAGGCTCTGCATTTGTAGGAAGGCAACATGTACGTGATTTGCTTCGGGGAGGTTGAATTATTGGAGGAGATTTTAATTTTGTCGTATTGTAATAGTAATGAAATCCCAAACTGATTTTATGAATGCTGCACTTGACCCTTTGTTAGGTCCTGGTCCAATTGTTGGTCTGGGAGGGAACCCTTTGATAACAGATGCTGTAGGCTTTGTGGATTCATACATGAAGTGGCTTGACTGGAAGTCTCAATGCAGCAGATACTGAAATCTGCCCTTTGAGTGAGGGAGGTGATATGTTCTCCCCAGGTAGCTCTGAAGACATTGTGGATGACTGGGTTCCAGAGATGCTCTGCTGAAAAGGCTCCGTTAAAGTAGTTCAGTGTAGGGGGAATTATCTGACACATTGCTCTTTCTTCACACCATTCCTGTATTTATTTGGTTCATTTCCCCCTATAATACAAGGAGACTGACCTCTGCCTTCTGGTGCATAAGGACAAAGTGACCTATTCTAGGACTCTTTTGCTGACAAAATTCTGCCACTACATCATATGGAAAAGCATTTCCAGAAGTTTGGCTTATACCAGCAAAACAGTGAGGGGTTTTGGCACTGTTTATTTTAGTGCCTTTTGAATTCTGTAAATTTTTCTCTTAGCCAAATAGCACCTCCTCATATTCCTAATGTGCAGTGCCATGCCAACAAAGATTTGGATCAGTTAATCCTTCAGAGGTGGAAAGTTATAGTACTACCATGAATAAAGGTTAAGTAAGATCTCTCTGATGTGCTGCTTCCCTGGTACTTATAATCACTAGACAGCATGTACTTATGGACTCTCTAACCTTGCAGTCAGCTCTAGGTGTGGGTCTGTGGACACGATTAGCTACTCTCCTACAGTCCCATAGGAACCTGAGGAGAATCCAAGGCAGCTGAGCCTCAGATGCTGCACACAATGAGGGGAGGGAGCAAAAGGGGGAAAATTATTTTTCCTTATTCTCTTGGTCTTTCACCAAAAACTGCTGAAGAGATAGAGCAGCACAATAGCAAAGCTTCCCTTCTGCCTTAACTCCAAGCTGCCCAACTGTGGTGCAGACCTCAGACGTGCTTTTTCCTTCACTCTTTGTACCGATTCAGACACGATCCTCTAAGTAGGTGTTACTTTTGATCCATTTTAACTGTCCTTCTGTATGGTACGTTGTGGGAAGATTAGTCCTTAAGTCTCTTAATTTATTACTCTTAATTCTCTCACGTTTGGCATAACTAGAAAAAATAGTAATTGTCAAGTAACAAATAGTCCACATATTTTGAGTTTAATTCCTAGCTGTTAACAGCTACTTACAGTATTAATTTTCCACCCTAGACACTCCCATTATTCTGTATTTTTAGTAAGCCATCCTGGTAACAATGCACAGCAATGTTTTTCAGGTTCAATGCACTTTCAATTATGCAATTCTTTTATGTGTCTGGGAGGTAAGTTAATACAGTTATTCCTAATTTATAGACAGTGTCATTGTGATGCATGTAGTATCCGTGTCTGTAGTACAGGCCTGAAAGTCCTCAGAGAATAATGACCCATGCTAGCATGACATGTTAATTACAAAATTTATGAGAGTTAATTTACCAGATGATTAAAATAACTGTATGGGAGAGGTAATAGAGTTGAGGGAAATTACAGAAGCAGGAAAATAGAGACTTTTTCAGCTCTTAGGAAGCTTTCATAGGAATGTTAGGGCCAAGACAAGCGTAGTATTGATATATGTGGATTGAATCCTTGAAAAAATCAGCTATAATATCTCGGAGACACCAACATGATATATGCATGGTGTACCAGGAAAGGCAACAGGGAAGCAAGCACATGCCTAATGCAGACTGTTAACCATGTGTCTCACAGCTTGATAATCAGAATTAAATATAGCATTATATTAGCCAGATGTTCTCTTCAGCAGCACTCTTCTGGGGTTCCTTTCCATTATGTATATAGAGCACGTGGTATGAATTTTCTAGCCCAGTTAGAGCTGTACTTAAAGATCACCCCAAACAAGAATGTACCGTCAATGCAAGTCATAAAACTGTATCAGCTACAAAAGGGAAATGAAGCATTCCCTCATCTCTGATGGAATGATCATCACTTGTATTTTTTGCTCTTAACAAAGTTGATTGTAAACCTCCCCACCCACAGCAATTGACTTCAGTGGGAACAAGACCAATCCCATCATTCTCAGAAATGGCAAGTGATATTTGACCAGGTTTCAGCTGGAGGAGTAAAAAGCTATATTCATTGTCTGAAGGTGCATCCCTTAGATTGCATCGACAGAAGATATTTCTCTTTTTGAAAGGAAGTGCTTTCCATATGAGCAAGCAATGGCTCTGTTTCTGCAGGTTCATTACTGCTTTTTCAATTGTCTTTTCCTATTCTGACTTTTCACACAAAATAGGCTCTTTTCAAAGTAAGCAAATCATAAATGATTTTTTGTTGCAAACCTCTTTTCAAAAGCCTTAATAAGCTTGGGTGCTCCTATTAGTATATTATAATACTGAATATAGTATTTTCCAACATAAATGGGAATGTCCCTTTTGAACATGAAAGATACTTGATATTTTTTTTTCCTATTAATATTAAGTTACGTTAGCCAAACAGGTAATTTCCAGTTCTTACTCTTTTAAGAGTTTGTGTTCAGGAAAAGGAGCTGACAGCTTTGCTCTTTAATGAAACTGTTCCTTGTGTTCATTGTACATACTCCCGAACTGCAAGTTCTTTCAGGGTAAAAACCCGTATGGGGTCTTTTTTTGCCTTCCATTCTTCCAGTTTTTCTTGCAAAGACAGAAAATCCTTGCCAAGTTCATATGCCAAAGTGATCATTGTTTCTAACAGTGGAATATAATACCTGTGGCTGGTATGCACATGAAGGCGTGACAGAGCTTTTTCCCCGTATTCAAAGGCACTTGCTGGGTTTTCCAGGTCCTTGTGGCACACCACGATGGCGCAGAGAGTAGGGACGATGGCGACGGGGTTGCCTCTCGTCAGCCTTTCCTGCAGACCAATGGCTTCCAAAAGGATTTCCAAAGCTTTGGTGTAGTGGCCACCCCGCAGGCAACCGTATGCTTCCTGAAGCTCCCGTCTTGTTAAAAAGTCAATAAACTTTTTTGATCTTCGGATGTATTTCATAGAATATAGAAGTCTCAGGTAGTCCTTGAAGGCTAATTTTCTCTCATTGATTATTTCTTCTGTGAAGTTCCCTGTTAGAGTTTTTTTGGGAAAGGTCACATCTTCCATTTCTTCATTAAACTCCTCCAGCAAATTTCTGTGCAGTTTCTCAAAATCTGAATAGCGCCGTTCAATCACAGACTTGTTGCTGTCAAAACTCCCTGTTTGCAAAATGATGATTTTATACATCTAAACACAATAAAACAGAAAAATAACCATGAAAAGGATCATAATATCCCCGGTGCAGTCAGATTTTTTTCTGTTATTTCTTTGAAAATACTTCGTCTTTGTATATTCCACCATCTGAAACCTTCCTGCACCAATTTAACGTGTGTAATCTTGTATACTCCTGTGGTTTATAGCAGTGCTGCTAAATCAGTTGCTGCCTGAGATGATGGTGCACGGTCAGTGTAGGCCTGATCTTTGAAATCTGCAGCCATCAAATGAATAATTCCCACTGTCTCGGGACTTTAGTCTCCAGACTTAGCCTAAACATGTAAGTAAGTTGTAGATAAACGATACACTAACAGATCCCATCCTGCGAGGTGCTGGGAATGGTCAACTACCAGCAGACTGAAGCACGTAAAATCACTTAGAAAGCATTTCTATAGCTGTGCTTTGTTTATAACAGCCATGGCTGCTGCCATCAATCATCTTCAGTGAACTAAATGGATTTCCCAGACTTAATATTGAATGTAATCTATTTTACATTGGTCGTAATGCTCAGAAATGTTGTTTGTATCAGGCATTTCTAGGGATTTGGGGGTGTTATTAATGCTGTGAAAGAAGAGGGAGTATTTGGCAGTAATACTTGGTGTGTGCAAAAATAAGATGGAGGAACTCCAAACCCTTCTTTCCCCTCTAAATCACTGTCCTGTTTTTCAAACTTACTTGGCATATAAATAATAGAAAAAATGTGACATTTCTACAAAAATCTGTTTGCTATCCAAAAATCCCTCACTAACAGCAATGCTGTTCCACATTAGCGGTACTCAAGAGTATGTCTTCCTCAGCTCTTCACTAGCCTCAAAATGACTATAATAAATGTGATATTAGAAAAATAACTCCAAAATAAAATTGTGTATTATGTGTTGTACAAATAGATTCTCTTCTGGTCCTGATCCAAGCGTAATGATGTTGAGGAAGGGCCAAATCTCTAATGTGTGCAAACCAGTGGAGCTCCACTGAGGGCAGCTTAACTGTGTCACCGTACACCAGCTAAGGACACAGACTGGTGACCTTGCTGGCTTTTGGATGATGACTAAGTTCACATTCAACTTCACCCTGTTCCCATTGAATCATACAGGAAATGGAGCAATTCTACTAATGCCAGTTGTTTCCTTCGCTGCTGTTGAAGGGTGCAAACCCGTACCAGCACTAGTGTCTGTCTGATTATAGTCTCTGTTTTTCCTTAAAAAGAAATCCTCTCTTTTAATCTTCGTAAATGATCTTTACAGACACTCCTTGAAAGGTTTCTAAATTTCATCTGACTTCTCTGATCTCTTATCATTTGTAAGCATGGTGACATTTCCCCATACTTTGTCCTGCTCCCTGCTGAAAAGTGTATATATGCCTGATGCATATCCAAAACAATCATAAGAGCAATTTTTTAAGCTCTTACCAAGGGTAGCTAAGTGAATAATTTACAAGTACGTGTTTTTTTATTTGTGGAGTGTGCATGAAAAAGCAAGAAATACCATTTAATTATACTATCATTTCAACTCAGCTTGATTTTGTAGTAATATAAATCTTTTTGCCCAGGTGTGTAACCTATGACTAACTATCTGGATATACATTAAATGATACTCGTGTTCTCATACAGTTATACTAAAATAATTTTTAACCATTCAACAAGCTGGATACAATTGACTGTATGCAAGAATGGCAGCATCTAAGTTGGTGTGTATAGCATGCAACAAGATCTTAGGACAGTTTCCAGAACATTTATCTGCTTCAAATTCTGCTGCATCACCCAGTATCAGCAATACGAGCGTGATTCTTAGCATTTTTCACCTACAGATCTCAGGGGTGTAAAAATAAGGAATCTCAATTTCACAGGAGTACTGGAAAGAGACTTACTCTAGATGAGTCCTCCTGAAGGCCAGGAGCAAAATCACAAATAAAACCCAAATGTCAGTGAGTAAAGATACAAAAATGGAACCCGTTCTGTTGTTCCTGTACCTCATATTTCCGTTTCACCTTAAAAATATGACAAATATGCCATCTAATGGAGCTCTAGGTAGGGAAGGGGAACAGTCCCAAGCAATCTAGCTGGAGGATGTCTTAGACGTTGTCAACATCAAAGAATTTTGCACTTGTGCTACCATAAATCTCTGATGGGGAATTTATACAGATGCAATACAGCTTCTACAGCAGGCTAGCTCAGTGGAAGTATAATTGTATCTTTATACTTGTGTGAATTTCCTTAATTTTAACAAGCCTCTGGGTATTAAGGATACTCGAGGACATCATTTACTTCATATCACTTTGCCAATATCTGCTGCAGATTTTGTGAATTGATTGTCAGAGGGATTTTTTTTAGGGGCAGATTCCACCAGCTATGCCCATACAGTCAATGAGAACAGGTTCTACTCGGTGTGATCACGGGTTGAAAAACTTGGCCCTCCATCAGGCTTTCATGTAGTGAGGCATGCTGTATGCTGTGCAGACCCCTGTAGAGTGAATAAAAATTAATGATCATCTTACATATTCATTTCTTAGCTTACCACATATTTAGATAAGTGGTGCTCTACAATTCTGGTTGATGGGATTTCAAAAAGGAGTTTGACTTGTCTGCATTGGCGTTTTTCGTTCCTCCAATACTCTTGAAGCTCCTTTGTGGTCATTGAAGAGTTGGGACTTAGGGATGCACTGGAATCTAAAAAAAATTTTTTTTAATATTTCAGATTGTAATCTTTACATTTGGAAAGGCAACTCTCATACGTTTATTGTGAAAGGAGACCCTAGACTTTCTGTTGCTTTAACAAGAAAACCTAAAGACTGATAAAATAAGGAATAGCAATACTAATAGAGGTGCAGATTCTTTGAGAAAAGCTATTGTGGTCTGAAATTTTGAAAGACATCAATCAGCCACAGAATACAAAGTTATAGAAATAAATACTGACAGGAAGTATTGGATGTCTAAGTTGTAACTTCAGGCACAGTTTGAGCAGGAGGTATGCTTTACCAGCCCAAATGTAACCCTGAAAAATGTGGACTCAGTCTTCTGAATCAGAAGCTGCTTTGTTGCTAAAATGAGGAGATAGTACAATGCAGCTCCAAATTCAGACATACATTCAAATACTGACCCTATTCAAATATTGGGTTTGTGCAATAACAGGTGGAAGCTGAGAAAACATGAATATACTAACCTTAAAGGAGAAACTCAGATAACCAGTTCAGCTGAAGGAGGAATTCTCACATCCTCTTTTTCTTTTGTAGCTGAACTGATACCACAGTTCAGCTACAAATATTCTCTATACCTCCCTCCCTTCCTCTCTCTTCCCCCACACCCACACCAACATATATACATATGCATATATTAAAATGTAGGACAGCTGCTTGAAGAGTTTGCTTACAGGGGAATTTGATGCAGCTTTTCAAAAGGGTGATTTCTGTCTGTGAAATCTACTGACAACAGTTTTCATCAGGTGGCATATAGGCTACAAAAGTGGATAAAAGCAATGGAATATTTGTATTTCAGTGGGCACACCAGTCCCAGTTTCCAATCAATAATATCTCTGTCAATGCAGTCAGCTGAAGTCAGTCTACACTGTATCTAACATTCAGACAGTGGAGGGGAATGACCACAAATGAATGATAAGATAACAGCTTGATGCAGAAATAGAATTGTAAAGGCACCAGAGTACTCCTTCAGTGGCCCCACTTTTACATGTTCTTAATCATTTGGCCATACAGTTTCAATTATCAAGGTTTTTGGGGTTTGGCTCAATCTCTACAAAGCATGTATTTCCTAAGAGGGGTGGTGTTTATGACATCTTTGCAGGCTGAAAATCTTGATGAGATTATATATATTTTGGATTATATATAACATTTTATTTAATAACAGATGACAGCAATCTTAGGCGTAGTAAATGTTCAATGTTGCCTCTTCATAAGGCATGTGAGGGACTACTGCTGGACTGTACAGATAAAGCAGTCCTGAGACAGGCCATCTGATGATCAGTGTGCCCAAAATGTATTCCAGATTTAATTTACACAAGGGATTTAAAAGGAAAAGTCTGTGTAAATACATACAAGGATGTGCATCTGCATCACTATTGCTATGTTATTACTACAGGTTTAATCAAGGCTTATTTTCAGTGGAGTATAGCCCTGTAAATCTGGACTACTGCTGCAGTAAATAAAGCAAAGTTTGTTATATAAAAGATAAACAGCATAAATAGCTACATGAAAAATAAAATTAAAGAATAGCATCTACCTTGCAGATCATCTTTTTCTGGGTTTTCCTTTCTCTCTTGATGTGAAATTTCAGCTTGGGGTTGATTTTGTTCTCCATCAGAACGGCTTGTAGAAAATGTAGTAATCCTGTTTACAGCTTCCAACAGTTCCCTTTCTGCTGTGCAGTGTGTGTCTTGGTCCATTGCAAGCTACCATGAAAGATTACAAAAAATATGACATTTCTTAGTAGCGTGCCTCTAAAGCATCCAGTCTGGGAATCTTTTTTATTGACTTACTCATTGTTCTCTGTGAACTTGTATGAGGGCAACTGTAGTTTTATAAAAACTGTAGTAATAAACAGAAATATCTTCATAGCTATCAGCGAAGAACCATTCCTATTGTCATTACCACTGAAAGTGTTTGGAGATCTTTTTGGCAGATTAAAATCAAACATGAAAACCATAAGAAGTTATGTTGTGTAAGATTGGGTGGGGAACTCTGTTCCCCATTCTTATCTATGACAATTTTGTCATAAACTTCAGTGGGGGCAGATTTTTTTCTCCTTGTAGTTTGCCCTCAAGCTTGCAAGTAAGAGTTCCAATAAACTAAAATCTTGGAGATAATTACTATAACTAGCAGCCTGGCTCTTTTATACTGCTAGAATTTACTGTTCTTAAGACTCCAAAACTTGCCATCTGTTTTTAATTGCAACCTGTAGGGAAAAATAGGGCGATATCTAGAATAGTACAATACTTTTGGCATATTTCAGTTTGAAATTCTCCCCAGAGACTTGTTTCTGTACTGTGAGAATAAAAACAACTGAATCTGACAATGGCTAGGTGGGAGGAGAACTGAGATTTCTAATTATTATAGAGAATAATTCTCCTTTTACTTGCCTTTTTAACCTATATGCTATGCTTGTAGTAGATCTGTTCTACCAGAACTATTATTTTACCACATACTGATAAAACGCCCAACACAACATACTCCTGCTCCATAGACCAGCATGGCCGTTCTGCTGCATAAATGTCTCCCCAGGATGTTTGGGTTTTTTTTAAAAAAAACCAACCCTACCCATTAAACTATTGTGTTATACTAGCAGTTGAAAAAGTTCTAAGAGCTTCCTAGCAACTTGGCCGTGGTGCAGTTATCACAGGAGGTCACAATTCAGCCAACAGGTGAAAATCACTAAATGGAACAGCCTACTTTAAAAAAAAAAACTAAGTCTTCCTGCTACAAATGTAAAAATAACGCCCAAGCAGTGGTTCTGAAGTAATGAGAGGGTTTAGGAACAGAGATGTCACTACATATCTATTGCCTCCGCTCCTCTTCCAGGCTGTTATGCAATGCAGAGGTGAGGAAACTTCTTCAGCAGACCTACTGATTTCTAGCAAACTGCAAGGCTGTGAAAGAAAAGCAATTGCTTTCCCCACTGGAAATAATGGAAGCGTAAACCAGAAACCCCTCCTTTGCCTGGTGTGGTTGAGCAAGTCCACATGTGTTGTCATCCTCCTTCATAAGAGCATCAGGGCAGCCCTTATTTTTGGACTTTAGATAAGGGGGTGAAGGTTCTCGGTGTTCTTCTAGTCTTCCTTAAGTTGTGAGGAGGACTAAATGCACTTATATTCAAGACATATTTCTTTTTATATATAACTTTATATACATAAAATATATATATATATGTGGGTATTTATATAAAAATAATTATTTAAAACATGACTTACCAGAGAAACACAACACACTTGTAAACAGAATAATGCAGAAGTGAACATTATGATACGCAAGTCTTTTGCCTTGAAAGCTTCATCTAACGTCTCATTTTCCCAGCTAAAAATCATTGTAAACTCTTTTAATTAAGCTACAATTTATTTTTATTTTTTTTTTACATATTAAAAAAATCCCAAACAATACAAAACCGCTGCAACAAATTACACCATTTTACTTCAACCAGACCACTCATCCTGTTCCGTTTCGGGGTAAATGCCACTCCAACTGCTTCACTGAGCTGCAAGTGACATTAGAAACCAAAGTGCACAGAACACTCACCTGCAGACTCCTGAAGAGCTTTCAGTTGTGGTGCACGTGTCGTCTGGCCCAAGCCCTGCAAAGCCTGCTTCGCATTTTCCAAACGCAGAGAAAGATGTCTGTGTTCTCTCTCAACAGGCACATTCTGTGTTTTACAAAAAGGAAGGAAGAAGCCTTGATTAAATCAGGCTTCCTCGTCCAATTGGCTCACTGGCTGCGTGCTGACTGATTACGCATGAAGTTTCCTATCTTCCTCCACCAGCACTCACGCTCTCTGCGGGCCAGGCACAGACTGTGCCCACTGAGCAGCTCCACAAACCCCAGCCTCAGGATGACACGTGCAAACACCAAGTCTTTGTGGAGGAGAGGGTTCGACAGTAAATACAATTGCCTGGATTTATGAAACTAAAAAAAAAAAAAAAAAAAAGCCCACACTTAGCCGAAGAGAGATTAGGAAAAAAAAAGAGCAAAAAATGTACATATAGTTATGTGGAAAAATATGCCCTTTGGGACATCTTTAAAATACAGACTTACCATCCAGTTCAGGAAAGAAAATGCAGATGGTACCACAATAAATAGCCTCATTCTATGTAAACTTGCACTTCTGACAGAAATCCTGATTCGGTACAATGCTTAAACATATGATTAATTTCAAATATCTGCTTAATTAAAGTTCAAAAAGGAGCATTATCATATCTGACGTGACTACTAGAGTTGAAATGGGCTTATGTGTGTGCCTAAAATTAATCCCGTGCTTAAATTCTTTGTTGAACTGAGGACAAATGAAAAAGAATGATGCATTAATCCACATGTCCTTTGGCCCTGATGCTTCCCTTTTCAGTTCACTTCACTTTGGAAATTTGCTTTAAAGCATCAGGATAGCTGTTTCTGGGGTGAATAATATGGATGCTATCTTTTTTTAGTAATGTAAGTTTCCCCATTGCCAAAGCTCACTCACTGAAAAACCAAGCCATTTTAATGCAGCACAAATGTGGGAGGCAAACATCCAAAGGACCACATGGATCCTGCCCCACACATTCCTTCAGAACAAACAATTTAAAATAATGTAAAACCGGGGCCATAAACTGGCGACGCTTCTCTTCTGCTTTCTTTGCAACGTAAAACAATGCCAACTTTAACTTGGACTCAGTCTGAATGTGGAAGTTTTGCCAAAATAGCTGTCAGAATGATGAAAAATCACTCCCATGCAGCTACAGCCATCCTGGCAAAAGCCCGAGTGTAAATGCCATTCTATTGGCAGAGTCCATTACCCAGCTTAGCATGTTCCATGCGGAAAGAGATTTAAGTTACACCAGAAAAGAAATCTCTGCTTGCCAATACAGCTCTAAGGTGTAGCTTTACCAGCCAACCCTTTTAAGTGTAGACAAGGCATGGGTTTCTGGCTCAAGTCTCACTCCTTTAAAGTTAGATTTATGGGTTTGGTTACAATTGTGAGCAAAAATCAAGGGGGATTTCAGTGCTTTTCACTCAGGCTGACAATTCACAGATGTATCTAAGCTTTGAATTCTGAATCTGTTAATTTATGTGTTGCCAAAAGTTTCTGATGCTTCGTGCTATTGTCCTGCTCTTGATAAAGCTAAAAGAAAAGAGGAAAGTGTAACTTTCAGTATATTAAGTATGACCTCTATTCTTAATTATTTCAGAATAAGTAGGTCCTAATCAAATTAACCTGGATGATAAAAAAAAAATGAAATCTGTTATTATGAGGATGATTGACTGATATGAAATAATTATTAACTCAGGGGTGTTCTGCCTAGTAGAGCCAGCGATTACAGTCACAGCTGGTTCCTGAACGGGTTCCCTGTGCCCAGGAGCTGTGACACCACAGTGGGTTTAGCAGGCTGCTCCTCCTCATCCTGCTCCCACGAGCTCAGGTTTGGTCCAGACAGTCCCTGGCCCTTCACGGGGACCCAGCGTTGTTAGTCTGGCAGCATTTCACTTTCCTAAATGTCCACTCAATTAGCACATTCAAAAAAAAGTCTGGAGTATAGGATGGTGGTTGCCAGCAGAATGCATAACTAGTATCTTTCTTTTTACATTCTCTGTTCTACTTCCAACAGTCAAGTGCTGTGTAAAGGGTTATGCAGTGGAAAAGGGGAATTTTCCCAATGGCAGCATACCTTTCTGAGAGATCAGCAAGTGCATTTACACCATTGACTGATCTGACTATTTGTAAAATGGGTAGATTTTAATGGAAAAGCATATTCTGTCAGCGGTGGAAAAAGGGATCCTCGTGCACTGGCTTCCTCAGAGTTTGCTTTCTGTGAAAGCTCTGATTTTGTCTGGCATACATAAAGAGCACACTGTTAAAATGCATCTACCAAGGGACACGGAGAAAAGAGTGCTCTGCAGTAGAGGAGCAAGGCAAAGTTAAAATCAGAACAGCACAGTGCATAAAAGTGGCCCTCATAGGAGTTAAGTCCTCCTTAAGTCCTCCGTACCGACTTAAGATGAAAGGACTCACTTTAGGAAGACTAACCTGGAAGTTTGTCTAAAACTTGGTAACCAAAATGAGCCAGACTTGCAATGCTGTGTTAAGGATGCCTGTATGGAAAGACCATGTATGGGCTTCTGATAGTTAAAGGACCAGAAGGGACTGCTGCAATAGTGCAAAACCTTGCTTTATCCCTTAATTTGGGCAGTTCACATTCTCCCAATCAGACAGATTACAGTATTTACCCAAACAGACACAGTATTTAACCAAGCTGGTTATCAACTTGAAAAATTGTGAGATTGTGAGATATTGTGAATCTCACAATTGTGAAAAATTGTGAGATAAACCAATGTTATATAGAAACTGCAGTTTGCTCCCAGATTCTATTGGCACTTTAATATAGGCACAGCGAGGTCTTACTCTTGTTCAAGAATGTGGGCTGTAATACCCCTATTACAAAATACTCGTCAGCTTCTGCCCTAAAAAATACAGCTTTAGGCAACCTCAAAGAGTCTGTGCTGCTTTTCCCTCACTGTGTAACTACGAGGGAAACTATGAGGGCCCCAAACTATGTAACTAAACCTTATTTATTTTACCAAATTATTCATTACAACTGTAGATAATGAGAGAAAACAAGAGGAGGCAGAAATACCTAACATATTTTCCAAGTCCCCTTTTATCACATAACTAATATTTAGAAAGTGCTGTAATGTTGTCATTGATGCTTCTACAAGAACCTTTGGTCTCTTTTTGTAACGCAGCTGGATAAATACCTACCATTTCCATGTTTGAAGTAGCTGTTCTGCGTGATTATTCTGCACTTTTGGGGTGCTGCTGTGATAAATGAATACCATACCCTCATCTTGGCACAGCACAAAATTCTCTTCTCTGCCATTTATACAATGTTTAATTGCATAGTGTTGTGTCATTTGAAAGTGGAATTTGTTTATCCTACTTTGTTATTACAAAACACCTCTCTTTCAGAAGGAGTGTAGTTTACAAGAAGTAATTCGCCGTTTAATGGCAAAGATCTGGTGCGGGTGTTACTGACAGGGTTTTCAACATGAAAGAAACGTTAACAGGCCCGTTTTACGCTGCCAAAGCCCTGTTATCACTCCCCAACTCCTTTATACTTCTGAGGGAGTATGAAGGAGCTCTAGAGCAAACAGGAGCCTTGGCCTGCCTTTCATCCGCGGGCTGCCAGTGACACACAGCCCCGGCGGGTCCCGGGGGTGTTAACTGGGGTTGCAGTTCACCAGCACGATTCTGTCTGTACAATGACAGGCTTTTAAATGGTCCACATCGGTCAGTTTTCCCTGCTGAAATGATAGAGGGTTAAGCACGTAACTACACGGAATACAAAAATGTTTTTAAATATTTGGGTTTGAGTTATGAGCTATATAGCCGGTGTAGTGATTCCTATCAAGTATTTCGATGTTTCCTTCTTATAATGCGTCAGTCCCCTTTTCTTCTGAAATTTAATTATGGTGTACTTAGGATAATACTTACAGTCACGTTCCACCTGTGATTTATTTATGCCCAAAATGTAAACATAATGAGATTTGGGATAACGGGGTGTGTAGCAGACAGGCTAAGGCACTGTGTGGTAGCATCAAAGGCGGCTGCAGAGCTGGAGGGAACCCCAGCTGCTGAGCAGAGATAGCCACCTGGAGGATCAGCAGGGCATAGCCTGGGCTTGGCGTCACCCCCTCTGCAAAATGAAGGACGTAATGCATAAATCTTAGTATCTTTTCCCTGCTATTTATTCTTTTAAAATGAAATACGACTCTAAAATGCAACCTTGCTCATCTGTGGCTAAATACAGTGGTTAGTGCGTGCGTTCATTCCGTAGTAGATGGAATCTCCTCGCTCCCTCAGGAGTTCCCAGTAAACTCCTGCTGGTTTCCAATGCCCAGAATGTGCCCTTTCCCCCTGGCCCGTACCCAACAGAAGCCCCCAGGTGCCCACCACAGGCCCTGGTGGGGACCACTTCACCGCAGAGTCAGAAGGTGCCCTGGACCTGCTGACCTGCTCTCTCGAGGTCCTGTGGGCCTGCAGGGCACAGCCTCTGCTTTGCCAATGGGGAACTGTGTGTTACTAGGGACATGGAAACCCGCTCGAGGAGCATTGAAGACGCTAAGAAACTAGGAAAGTGTTTGTTTTTATGTCAATTTTATTGTAACCACCTTAGGTACATGATCATATGCTCTTTTTTTTTTTTTTTTTTTTCGAAGATGCTTCTTTGCAGGGAGTGCATTCTAGCAGTACCAAATTCCAGAGGTGGTTTTGAAATGCCATTTGGGGCACTGGTTTAGGAAATGACAATCTTCTCTAAAAGTAAACAATTCCATTTGTCTTCTGGAAACACTGAATGTGGGAATAGAGCCCTTGAACGTCCCCCTCCTGTTCTACTGCGTTCCCTTTTGTCACTGAAGGGGTTCACGACACGTAACCCCCTGATGCTCGGGGGGTGAAAGCAGCGTCCAGGGGAGGGGCGGTTAAAGAGGAGCTTCGTTCGGCTTCAGTAAATCAGCGGTTCGGTGCCGTCACTTGCTCTTCTGCAGCGCGGAAGGATTTCAGAACAGGGTACGGAAGCCAGGCCAGCTCCGACTCCCACCAGCGCTCCCCAGGCGGCCCTGCAGCCGCTGGGGCTCGCCCCAGGGTACGTGTACCGGGGCCGCGGGGCGCTGGACGCCGAGCGGTTTCACTGCCCGCCAGGCTGCCGGCCGCCCGGGGTCTCACAGCACCCCGCCGGGCCGCGGTCCCCGAGCCTCAGCCGCGCTGCGGGCCCGGGGCCGGTCACCGACCCGGCTGGGCCGCTCCTGACACCCCGCACCGGGCGCGCCCCGCCCAAGGCCCACGGGCGGGACTGGCAGCCCCGGAGCCGGACGCAGGCCCATGCCCTGTCCGGAGACTGTCGGAGCGGCCCCGGCCCGGCCGGCTGTGCCCCCGGCGGGAGCGGCTCAGGGCGCGGGGAGGAGGCGCAGCGGGTGCTGGGCCGGTGGCCGCCGCTGAGCTCTCACAAGCCCCGCCAGCGAGGGCATACGCACGCGCCGCCCAATCAGCCCCGCCGTAGCTCCTGACGTTCCGCCTTCGCACTACGGGCAGCCAATCAGCGCCCCCGAGAGAGAGAGAGAGCGTTGAGCTGCCCCGTTCTGACCTCCCCCCCCGCCCCTCCCGTACTCCCCCCTTGCGGTTCATACAACCATGATGGAGTGGAAACCCCCGAATACCTCGTCACCTGGCGGCCCTCTTCGCCAATAGCATTACGGAGCGGTCGCGGCGGCGCACTGTGATTGGCTGTGAGAGAGGCCGGGGGACGAGAGGGCGGGCCTGCTGGGGAAGCAGGGAGCGTTTCGCCGTCCGGAGCGTTGGGCCGTGAGGGGAGGATGGGGGAGCGGGCAGCGGGCCGGGCCGCCGCGGGGCCGTGAGGCGGCGCCGTGAGAGCCCTGCCGGCGGGCGGGGCGCTGAGGCCCGGAGCCGGGGATGCAGAGGTGAGCGAGGGGCCGGGCGCTGCCGCGGGACGTTATTCGGTGCCGTCAGGTAGGGGCGAGGCGGCTGCGCGGCCCGGCCCGGCCCGGCCCGGCCCGGCCCGGCCCCGCCGCCCTCCCCGACCCTTTCCACCGCCATCGGTCCCACCGTGGAGGCGCGGCGATCGCTGCGGGCCAGGCCGCCCCTGCGGCGGCGGGGCGAGGCCAAGCGGCGGGGCGGGGGCGGCGGCAGCTGCGGCCGGGGCTGCGCCGTGCGGTTCCGATCGCTCAGCCTTTAACCCCGGGGCAGCCCCTGGCTCCGGCTTAAAAAGTGTTTGGGGGCTTTTCGTTCCCTGTCCTGCGGGCAACCGCGCTGAGGGCGGAGAAAATGCCCAGAACTGGGAGTGGGGGGAAGAATTGTTCCCCAAAGGTTAGAACCTTAGCCTCGCACCGAGCCTTGTCCCTCGCAGGTGCATCACCGGGGGCGTCTCACCGGACGCCGGTGCCCTGCAGAGAGAGGGCTCCGTCTCACGGTGGCAGGAGGCTGGCTGCGGGGCAGCGACCCTGGCACTGGTGGGTACCTGCCAGATCTCCTCATGCCCCAGCGCCCTGACGCTTGAGAATGATTTTTGTTCTTCCCCTAAAGTGGAATATTTGTATTAAATTGATAACGCCGAACAAAATTCGGTGGAGTTTTTCAGCTGCGTTTTCTTTTAGGAATCGTGATACCAGTATGAACTTATTTGTATCAGACGGTATTTCAGCTGCTGTTTTGGAGAAACAATTTATATTATTTCCACTCCGGGCTTATATTTCAGTCATGTAATTCTGTGTACATTGAGCTGCAACTAAATTTACCTGCTTCTAGTTTTAACCTTTCCCTTGAAAATTATTTTTGGATGGCTGAAGGCCATAACTTTTCATCTCAGCTGTTTAAAACTTCGTATTTAAAGTGAAAGTGCTGTAAGAAACCGTACAATGTATTTTGGCCTCTTCGTTTTAGACTCTGAATCAGCCACAGGCTTGTGTGTTCATGTTGAAACCTGATAGCTGATTCAAGCATCTCTGCATAGTTCATCTCAGCCTACTGCAGGGTAGAACAAAGTTCTCCTATTTCAGAGCAAACTGTTTTTAGGATGAGATGTCTCTGTAGTGACAATAGTGACTCAAGATGGGGGAAAAATCGGAAGTTAAGGAAGCTCTGAAGTTAAGGTGCGTTATTATGGCCTTCCTCTTAACATTTTTTATTTATTTATTTTTAAGTATGTATTGTTGCAGTCATAACCGTGTTTTGCATGTTGCTTCCCAAAATCCTTTGATCATGAAAACAATTGTGGTAGGTGGAGTAGAAGGCGGCGATTGCTCAGTCTCTGACACTTAAAGATCCAGGTGGTGATGGTCCAGTGCTCTGTGGTTTGCACAGCTTTATAGTCACTGCTGTTGTGCAGCGGAATGATGAATTCTTGGTAGGCATGATTGGTTTAGTTCCCCAGTTGATTTTTACTGAGGTCTAATAGTTTATTCTGGCCTTAGTCTGATGTGTGTGTGCTGTTTGTTAAGCAAACAGCTGTTTGTTCTTCACTCGCAGAATAATAAATTCCATGGAAGATGGCTGTAAAAAAATAATCTTAACATCCGTGGTTTACATACATATATTTCTGATTTATTGCCAGAACTTAACATGCTTTTTAGCAAGCTGTTAAAATACTTACTATAATTATACTAAAAGAAGGGGGCTTGTTTTTAGAACTGTATATTTTCTTACTTTCTTTGGCGGGGGACAGTGGTGGGAGAGAAGTTTTTAGAGGAAGGTGTTTTATATAGTGGTAGTGAACTTTTTCATAATGGAAAACTGTTTGGTACTTTATTTGGTGGCTTAATTTCTGTGGCTGGTGAGAACTTTGAAAGGGGGACCATGCACCCTGTAAAGTTACCTCTATATGATCTCAGTGCAGCTGTTAACGTGTTTTCACACAGAATTCTTCTCTACTAAATGTGAAAATTCTGTAATATTGCAGCAATGGACCAGCAAGCGGGGTATACTTATTAAAAAAAAAAAAAAGATACGATAAATAATTATTTTAGTAAAAATTAGAAATTACCTTTACTTTAAGGTCTTGAACAGGGTTGTTAATTATTAACATATTGTTATTATATATTGTTCACATACTGCTTTTATACATACCTATTCAAACTTAAATGGATTATTTCTAAAAGTGAAAGAGGGAAGGTCACGATCCCTGATATGTCAGAGATACCTGTTCGCAGTGAATTGGGGGTTCATTAACTTTGTGGAATGGCTGGCAAAAAAAAGAGTTAAGTGAGTGCATCAGCCTTTGACAGCTGAGAATGTAAAATGGAACTATGAAAAACAAGACATTATCTTTTTTTTTTCCCCAGTGTCTGGAAAAAGTAAGGGGAGGGAACTAGACAGAACTTGGATGGAACTCTATTTTAATATCTGAGTAGACTTATGAAAACTAATGGGCATTTAATCGTGTTTCCTTTGCGAGGGGGAAGATCCTGTTGTGTTCTTCATCAGCTCCCCTATAAAACATTACTCTGCCAGTCTGATCCTGATAGCAGACTTTTCTGTTAATCATCAACAAACATTAAAGCCCATTTATGTGTATCAAATAAAAATGTGAAAAAAATATTTTTTAACTCGAAAACAGATTGACAGTACGGATTTTATCTCAATGAGGTCTGTAACTGTCCAGATTCCGTCCCTCAGATGTTAATTACTTTGCAGATGGAAACACTTTAAGCCACGTAATTGCTGTGAGCTGCCAGAGTGTGGTACTGGTGTTGACACCCACCTGCAACATCTGCGAGGACCAGACACGTGCACGAGAGCCTCACTGGGAGGCTCAGCCAGCCCAGGGATGAAAGATGCTGTTTTACATAAATTCTGGGTCCTCTGTGGTTGTTATTACTTCGCGTTGGGGGAAAGAGTTTTTGTCGAATACTCTTTTTGTTTAAAAACAGATGATGAAAATAATTTCAAATCCATAACTACCGGATTCCATTGCTGTCTGATAGCTTCTGAAGCAGGATCAATTTGAGTAGGAGAAATAGCAATAGGTTTTGTGGCATTGGAACGCCATCAGAGAAGAGATCTGGGGAAACGGGGTAGCAAGAAGAGGCACAAGGACAAAGAGTATTTGCTTTTTACTTAGTGAAGTTAAGTCCACAAGGAATCATTGAGATCCTCCTTTAACTGAGTACTTTAATGGTGGCCTCAGGGATTACTAACAGGAAAATTTGCATGATGATATATTGTTAACTTGTATTCTACCCCTTGCTGTTATGTTTAGAAGAACAAATCCTGTTAAGGTGCTGTAGAGCTTTTGTCATCCAAACTAAACAAATATACGTAGGGATTTTACTTTTGTATCTGCCACCGTGTGCAATGAAGTGTTCATTCACATTGTTCTTGTTTAGTTTATTGATTGTGAATTATAATTCTTAGGATGATGTTCACAACTGAGGTATTTTCTTCCAGGGTATTTTAATAACTGAAAGTTATGTATTTTCCTACTTTGTTGAAATAATTATCTTTCTAAAATAAGAAAAGGCTTTTCTTCAGAATTGCATGTTGCAATGCTGGCACAGTTTGGTTTTCATACATTGTTTATTGCTTACTGGAAATTTACATTTCTATTATTTGAAGAAATGCCTGTTATAAATTACTAAATTTTCCATTTTCTGTTGTTTTATTGCATTGACTCAATTTTCTACTTCACTAAATCAAAGTGTTACGTAGCATGACAGGTACAGTACAGTTTGTGAGAAATAAGTAGTCACTAAGCCTGGGGAAAAAAATCTTTGTAGTGGAAAGCTTCCATAAAATACTGTTTGTAAACTTGAGCAGGCTATTTATTCCTGTTCACCTGAAATTAAGATTTCTTCTTCCTTTCCCTTATGTGGGTGTTCCTGCATTTCATTACACTTTTCCCATAGCCTCTCGCTTCCAGGAACTAGAGGAGAGAAAACACAGAGTAGTAACAAGTGGAAACGGGGAGGTCTGTGCTCAGCAGTTCTGTGGCTGCTACGAGACTGTTTACTCTCTCGGGTTTTGTGGAACTATTTTTACTCTGTAGGAGGAGTGGGGCTGGCCACAGTTTTAAAAGAAACAACAGAAAATCATTTAGGACTAGCTACAGTTTGCCAACTTCTTTTTTCCTTTTTTTTTCCTTTTTTTTTTCTTTTCTTCATTCTAGGCTTTCTGCTCTGGATTTGGTTCTTTGCAAAATGAATATTGGATTGTTTCACAAAGGTTGGGCCCTCCAGTAGAATTCATCAAGATCAGTGCACATAAATCAACAGCTTATTTTTCTTGAAGACTTCTGCACAGCTTTATAAAGTTTTCATCACAATGAATTCGGGCTTATGGAGTCAAGAAAAAGCAAGTTCATCTTACTGGGAAGAGCGCATCTTTTACTTGCTTCTCCAAGAATGCAGTGTCATAGACAAACAGACTCAAAAGCTCTTGAAAGTCCCCAAAGGTAGCATTGGGCAGTTTTTTCAAGACCGTTCTTCTGTGGGACACTCCAGAAATATTCCTTGTAAAGGCAAGAAACTACAGATTGGATTAAAGATTCTGGAACAACCTCATGCCATCCTGTTTGTGGATGAGAAGGATGTTATAGAAATAAATGAAAAACTAGCCGAGTTGCTATTGGCCATTACTAACTGTGAGGAAAGATACAGTCTGTTTAAAAGCAAAAGCAGGTTAACTAAAGGCATCCAAATAGATATTGGCTCCCCTGTTAGAGTACAGCTGAGATCAGGAGATGATAAATTTCCTGGAGTTGTTCGCTTCAGAGGACCCTTATTGCAAGAAAGGTCCCTGACAGGGATATACTTTGGAGTAGAGTTGCTGGTAAGTTCCTTGCTAAGGGGGAGCATCATGTATATTTTATAAGATGAGCTACAAATGTTGTATTTAAAGAGGCAATCATAATAATTTTCTTTTTTTGAAGCATTATTACCCCTGAAAATTTTGTAATCAGCAGTCTTTTCATAAGCATTGTTATTAATTACCTTTCAACTCACAGTATCACATTAGCCTTGTATTCTACATGTTAAGTGAAGCTTTTTGAGGTGAATGGGCTGGGAATATACTCTGACTCTTCCAGCCTAGAAAAATTTAATTACTTATGTCCCTATTGTGGCAAATATCTGACTCTCAGATTTCTGTGGAGTACTTTGGTTTTCTGTGCATGTGGCAGGATACAATCCATAAATGCAGGATTTTAGGGTGGCTGGTTTTGTAGAGCCCTAAAAGTCAAATGGCAACTAGTTAACATAATGTTGCTGTTGTGTGCTCCTAGTGAAATATTTTGCAAAATTAATGTCAACCATATGTTTTTGAAGGATTAGATTCAGGAGATTGCCACTCTTGTATTGGAAATACATTTTTCAAAGTCCTCTTTGAACTTTTCACAAATTCTTTTCAGTTCCCACTGAGAACTTCAGGGAATATCTGGGCCAAGTGCTTCTGAAAATCAGTTCTCTTTATTTGGCATCTAAGTGGAATTATTGAATGCTTAGCATTATGTCTAGTATGAAGTAGTCTGGTCTTGATCTGGCAAAAATTTGATGATGGAAGTAAGATTTACACTTGAAGAAAACATGCTTCTGTGAGTAAAAAGGCTTCTGCCTGCAGCTACTCTCTAATCTAATGACAACTTACTGTTTATTCCCTTGAGATAGAAAGTCTGTACATTTGCCACGAATTCTGGCAATAGAATTTTCCCAATATAATGATAGTGTGTCAGGCAAATTCTCCAAAGCACTGGATTATGTTACGGTGGTTGTAGTAGTCTGTGTTTGCACAAGATACACTGCTTTTTCTTTTTTTTCCTTTTCTTCCCCTCCACTTTCTTCTCTGACACTTAGGAAGAAGGTCGTGGTCAGGGCTTCACGGATGGACAGTACCAAGGCAAGCAGCTTTTCAGATGCGACGAGGATTGTGGGGTTTTTGTTGCTTTGGACAAACTGGAGCTGGTGGAAGATGATGACAATGAACTGGAAAGTGACTATGCAGCTCCAGTTGACGCAATGCAGGTAGAACTTCCTCCTCTGGAGATCAACTCCAGGGTTTCTCTGAAGATAGGAGAGAGTATAGAGTATGGGACAGTTATATTCTGTGATGTCTTACCAGGAAACGAAAGTTTAGGATACGTTGTTGGAGTGGACATGGTAAGAAAATAATCTGACTTTAATAACTTCTGCATGTGTGTTATCTAGTAAATGACATGCAATATAGAAGAAGAACCATTATCCACAAGCTACTTCAGCGGAGGCTGACCTAAAATGGGAAAAACACTTGTGTTCAAAGATGCCCCTTGGTGGGAATTGGGTTTTTTTGGCACCAGGTAAATGGTATCCTATTTGATGCTAAACGGTTCAGGAGAAATACTCTGGTTACTCTGAGGAGCCTCCACTGAGCTACTTGCAATGTTCAATGTCAGTCTTGAAGTCATAGAGTTGAGTGTTTGTCCTGTGAGACCACCTTCTTTCTGCCTTTAAAAAAAAAGTAGTCTGGATGCCTTTTTATTTGTTAGCTATTTTTAAAAGCTTTTGTTTTCATGTAACTTTGGTTTGTTTGACTTCATTCCACCTTAAAAATACTGAGTTTTAAGTATAAAAGTTGATCTTTCAAGAAAATGTGAAGCTTGTAATTAAAAATTATTTCTAGCAACTTGAATTTTAAACGATGAACAGGTGTTAAATTATTGGTAGTTAAAGGGTGTTTTGGTTTCGTAGATCAGGTGCTTTCCATTTTCTTGATTGCAGTAGCTGTTGCCTAACAGTGCACTGGAATTGTTCTAACTTGTTTTAAAACAATGGACTTTAGTAGAGGAATGCTTGTTAAAATAGAAACTATTTCTCAAAAAAACAGTTTAAATTTGTGTTTGTCTTTAAAGACTGTAATGTTTGACAGTTCTAAATGCAAACTTTGTCACAGGAAAAAGTAGATGTTGTCAAACCTTTCATTGTCCTAATTTTTATGTTCCCACATATGTGTGTATTTTGTATGATGTAAATCTTCTCTTGGGATACATGTAATGTGGTTTTCTATTTTTAGGATAATCCTATTGGAAACTGGGATGGAAGATACAATGGAATACAGCTGTGCAGTTTTGCAAGTGTTGAAAGTACACTGCTCTTGCATATCAACGATGTTATTCCAGGTATGCACAGCTTTCTTAACCAGAAGGCAGGCTTTGATAACACCTCAACCTCGGCACAGTTATAGGGTTAAAACAATACTGTGGAATTAATATTCTAAATTCACTTGAATTACTTTAACCTTCTGTGTTATAGTTCTCTTCACTTTCCTCCTGCTGTTGGTTACAGTCTCACTGATAGTGAAGGTTTAATATTGAACCTTTCATGTCAATTTGTGTCAAATTGCAAAGTATTTGCAATACTATACAGTTAGTTTTTATGAATTTGTGAGTGTCTGTAGTGGGAATCTCTTTATTGAATGTTGTTCAGTTTATTCCAGGAGTTTAAATATCTTGGATCAGAAAGCTGTTCTTTCTGGGCTCGAAATGTATTAATAGTATTATTTATGCATTCTGTGAGTAAATACTTGAAAGTTCATAGCAAGAAACTGTGGAAATATTCACTATCCACAGTAATTCACTGAGTAGTATCAACTTGTAACCACTATAGTCACAACTAATTTTCTCAAGTAGGATATTAATTCCTTTACTAATGAATTTAATAATTTAATTCCAAGTTTAGGTTGTGCTCTATCTGAAGAGGGGTACTGATGAGTGTGCAGTCTTGTACAGTCTGTAACCATTGCCCTCTGGCTTCAATTGGGCTGACTTTCCTTATGTCTACCTCCCTGTTGGTTTAGTTGAGATGCATGTTTTTGCATGGATTGCCCTCTGTTTTTCTGGACAATTAATGGGGACTTCCTCATTTTGGGGAAAAGAGCATTTGTTATAGATGTGTTGGTAGGAGACAACGCTTAGAATTTCACCCATCTGTTTCCTGCAGTGGAAGCACGCAGATACGTTGAAGAACATGAAGCTTTGGATGTATTAGAGAAGTAATGGCAGACTTCAGAGTCAAGTCCTAAGATGCCAAAAAAGAGTTTTAAAATGATGCTAGACCTCGGTTCAGTTAGTTTCAAGTTGAACTTGTCTGTGACATAACGAAAGCACAGACAAGGGAAGCTAATACTCTTTTCATGTATCACGTCTTAGAGACTGTGTCACAGGACAGGAGACCTCCCAAACTGGCCTATACCTCGAGAGGTGGTGGTGACAAGAGCTCATTCAATCATAGTAAGCCAAAGGCTACAGGTACGTGTGGGAATTGTGGTTTTCTTTACCCTCACAAATTGCTGTTGGTTGGGAAAAAGTGTTGCTTTGCATCTTCTGTCACTCCATTTATCATTGCAGTTACATATCAAGTTAAATTTCTCTGGAATATTTGTGTGGTTTTGTTTAATCGTAATAAAGAGGGGAGATAGTTTAAGCCAAGACTGCTCAAAATACTTTAATGAAAAACAGTTTGACACTTAGCAAAAGTTCAAGGGGATGTTACCTGGTTGTGCAGTATAAGCAATTCAGGGCTGCATTCTGTTTTCATGAAAGCATGCTGTGTATTTGGTGTTTTTATATATTTTTAAATATAGTTTGCTGTTCTTTTCCTTCGGCAGGACTAGAAAGTACTGATTTTTAGCCCAGGTACAGATCTACTTAAGAGTGAATATTTTAATTTTGCTCTGATTGTAAACTAAAATTGTATTCCTAAAATATAAACTTTCTTTGACTCTGGTTTTGGGCAGCTCTGAAAATCCTCCCAGAGTAAACAAACTGGATGGGAAATTTTTTTTTTTTTTTTTTTTTTTTTTTAAGGCATAAATCAAAACTCAGTGTTTCTGGAATTTACTATTTTGGGCTGTAGAATACTAATGACAATATATTCTGTAAGCTTTCATTCTACCTGGCATTGGCTGCTGGCAGAGATGGTTTCTTCACTGCAATAACTGCAGTTACGTGTTGGCACAAGTTACAGCTGTGTGGAATTGGATGGGTGATTTATTTTCCTACTCTGAATTTTTTTTGCTTTAAAAACAAAACATACCTGTTGTTCACTCTTTCTTAAATACTTTCTTATATTCCTAATTTATAGCAATGAAAAATTTGCACTTGAGGGGTGCTTTCTGCTGCCTACTCAGGTTGGTGACTTTAAATTTCAGTTTGGAAGGTGAAGTTGGTTTGGGATAAGCTGCTGCCTCGTTGCAAGCTCAGAACTGTGTTAGCTCTGATGGGAGAGTTTGCTGCTTTGTGGAAAGGCAGTTCGGTCTTTCTGAAAGTGTTTTAATTCATTCTATGAAATCAGAGTGTAGCTATCCTTTGCAAATAAAGACTAATCTCTTCAGTAAAACGTGTTGTTTTCCAGGAACTACCTCTGAACCTGGGAATAGAAACAGATCTGAAGTCTTCTACACATTAAATGGCTCATCAGTTGACTCTCAGCCCCAAACGAAAACAAAACCCCCGTGGTATATTGATGAAGGTAAAGAGAGATGATAGTCTTTCATGTAGGCATACACTTTATTTAATGAACAAAACAAAACTAGAGTGTGTTGTTCTTCAAATAAAACAAGTGTGAGTTTAAATTTAAAACAGTTGGAATATGTTGTTTTAGTGGAAGACATATTAAATCATAAAAAGCATCTTGGAACCCCCATGAAAATATATTCTGTCTTAATTGACAGACCTGTTGTTTCATCCTGCCTGTTGGAGATCACAGTGTTGGCAGCGACCGCGCCGCTCTGCGGGGAGGCGAGTGTCTCGCAGGCAGAATAAAAGCTGAGGCTTGGAAGGGAGATACGGAGATACTCCTTGTAGCCAAGTATCTGGAGTAATTTTATTTTTCCTGTCTTCTTGTTATAGATCTAAGGGAACTGTAATACTCTGCCGTGCCAGCTGATCAATCTGGAAGTAGGGGAGGAAAAATATAATCTCACTAAATATACATGTTATTTCAGTACTTTTTTTAAAGTTATTTGTGTAAAATCTCTTTCTGAATTCTTACAAGTATGGGTGCATGTACCCAAAGGATCAGTATGTCTTGATTTGCTTCCAGATCTAATTTTTTTTTTCAGTTAAGTTTTCTGAAGTCTGGCTGGCTGACTTAGTGACTGAAGGGGTCAATACTAAACTAATGTTAATTTAAATTGGTTCTTGGTTGCCTAACAGATATTGTTCCAACAGCGTGGAACTCTGCTTAAAAATGAATTTATTATCATATTTAAAAATTTTAAAAGTAAATATTCTGTCTAGACAGAACTGTGGAAGTAAAAGATTGAATCAATATTTTTTTTAATTTTTGGACTTTATGTTCAGTTAATTAAAGAACACAGGGAGAAGAGGTGACAAAGAAGAGGCTTTAGCTCTGTGAATACCAATTTTTTTATTAGAGACCATGTAGAGAGTTGAGAGAAGATACAGACCACTCGTGCCATTACATCTAGTTGTGATCTCATTTATCAAGCACTGCATTAGTCATGATTTATTTAAATCCTTTATTCTTTATAGACACTGATAGATTTCCTGTGTTAGAACCAAAGTATATTGTGATAGAGCCAGGGGAATAAACACTTTTCCATTTGCAAATCATGTCTGTGAGCGATCACTCATCTCTCTATGAGTTGTGACCCAAATCCCCTTTCCTTGGTCACAGTGACCAGTGATTCTTCCTAGTTCTGCCCGTTGGGGCTGTTAACTTGTATTCAAAGAAAGATTCCAATGTGAGGGGAAAAAGTAAAACAGTTTTCAGTCTAAATCTTCCCATGGTTTCTGGCTTGCATCTCCTTTCTGTCTGCTGCTCGTTTCCATTGGTGGCAGTGGAGGAGGCCGGGCTACAGCAGAGGCTCCTCGGCCACTTGTGTCTCTCCAGTGACAAACATCTTCCTCCCTGTCCCCAGCTGTGAGCACCTCCTGTACAGGACACCGGTGTGCTCGCAGATGCACTGCACCGGTTGGACAGCTGAGTCTTTCCTTTTGTAAGATGGGGAAAATACACCCCAACGTTTACTGTTGTCTTGGTTTTGTTTTTAACAGTTGCCGAAGATCCTGCAAAATCTCTTACCGACTCATCTCCTGGATTTGGGCATTCCTCGCCACCTTTAGCAAACTCTGTGTCTACAGAAAACAGATTTCACTCCCTCCCTTTTAGCTTGACAAAAGCCTCCAGCACCAACGGCAGCATTGGGCACAGCCCCCTCTCGCTCTCCGTCCAGTCGGTCATTGGCGACGTCGGCGCTGGCCCTGCCCAGGAGAGCCCGCCGGCAGCGGCACCGCTCGGGAACTCGCACGGACTCGAGGCAGGTTCCTTGGCTGAAGTGAAAGAAAATCCTCCCTTCTACGGAGTAATCCGCTGGATCGGCCAGCCCCCTGGAGTAAATGAAGTGTTGGCTGGACTGGAACTGGTAAATAGAAGTTGTAGTTCATATCAGTATTAATTATGTTATTAGTTTTGTTCCTGTGTTCTCTGTGTCGTGATGGGAAGTTGAATTTCCAGGACTGGTCACTTGTTACAGGAGTGCCCTTTGCTCACCTGAGGGAGGCTTTGATTGAAAAATGCCCATCATATTTAAAGGTTCTTTGAAATGCAGATGTGTTTTTGTTGAATATCAATTTTTTGTTTGTTGACACTCAAACAGTGTCAGAGTAAGGAGTGTCAGAGACATAACCCTGTGTTTGGTGATGGATGGTGGTGGTACTGTTGGTTTGACAGCCACGTGCTTTAGGTGTTGCTGTGGACCCCCTGGAAATTCTCAGTTGCTGCAAACACAAATTGCTTTTGCTTTTATGTGCAGATGTTTACTCTGTGGCAGCTGCTGCCCAGCTCGGGACTGGCTATCAGTTACATTAATGGGTAAACAATGAGGGAGATGGGGTTCTTTATTTTGGGATAGTTCAATAAATTCCAGATAAAGCAGTGTACAATTTTGTAAAACAACAAACATCTTCAGCAAAGCAGGTGAGAATATGACTGGAATTTCAACAGTTACAAAAAATCCTGGTGCCTGTGGGGTTTTTGGGTGAAGCTCAAGCCATGGTTTGCCACGGGTGTTCTCAGACTCCATCTTACGGTGCCTTGTGTTAAACTGGGGTCCTGACCTGTCACACGGTTCTGTGCTAAAACCTAAGCCATTGTGATACCAGAGATAAATAACAGCAACTTGTTACTTTTCATATAGTTTATGTTGTCTTTCCTTGATGTACATTTTAGGTGTTGTGAAGGATTTTTCTTGTGTGGGTCACAGTCACACTGTGCTTACTGATTTTAATGGAGTTCTCAAAGGCGCTCGGTAGCGCGTGGGTGCTCTCTGTAACTGCAGAAGCTGGAATGACTACCTGGCTTAGTTAAGTTGACTACCTTTAATTTGCTCTCTCCCACCTCCCCCAAGATGCTTCTGATGGAATTTTTGGTTTATTTTGGGTAGAGTGAAAGTTTAAGGATGAAGGAAAAGAAAATGTGGCTCTTAATTTCCTCAGTAAATCTAGTTAAAGAACACCACAGCTGAAGCTTTTTACACTAAAATGGGGGAAGATGGTATATCAAGCTTCAGACTACCTGAAAGGTGACTTCCCGATGAAATATTTTATCAAATGTCTTACTGCAGAATTGTAGAAGTAAGAAAAAAAAATAAAAAAGTGAATTCTCACTTGAATTTTCAGGAAGATGAATGTGCGGGTTGTACGGATGGAACATTTAAAGGAACTCGCTACTTCACGTGTGCTCCAAAGAAAGCTCTGTTTGTCAAGCTGAAGAGCTGCCGCCCGGATTCCAGGTTTGCCTCCCTCCAGCCCGTCTCCAACCAGATCGAACGCTGCAACTCTCTAGGTACCCAGCTCCTGTCCTGCTTCTCCCCCGCGGGGAACTCCCCGGGGTTTGCTCCCCTCCAGTCTGCCTTACGTTCTTTGCATGAACGCTTGAGAATGACAGGTGTTTAATGAAGACAGGGCATTAATTAAATGAGATTAATGAATAGAAGGGCAGCCCGTACAGAACATAATGCTTCTGTGGATTACTTTCTTTATGCTTTAAAGCAAGCAAAAGTTCATACATTTAAAGAAATTTCATAAAATTAAGGGAATTTTTTGTTCCGCTGTACATTTTTTACTTTGGAAGTTGTAGAGCAATCTTGGTGAAAATTTGTATTTGTAACTCTAGCAATGTGTGATTGCGTTATCAGAAATAAAGACAGCTATTTTTCTATAATTTAATTTTTTCTCTAAGTATTAACATGTATTTTTATAGTGGGAGTTAGTGGTTAAAAACTTTTTTTTTCTAACTTTATATATTTTAGATTTCTTGGGTCGTGTTGTATTGCTTGGGGCAACAGCAAAAAAAAAAAATTAGTGTATGATACTTGTACGAGTGTGTGACCAGGGCATGTGTAATGAGAACTTCATTCCTACTGGCTAAAAGGAATTGAGTGCTGCAGGCTCTCTGGAGCGCTCTGATGTGCGTGGTCAGGGGAATGTAAGGCCTCGTTCACTCTCTGGAAGACAGAGGGTCTCAGCTCTAATAAAATGCTGCTCTAGTCCAGGGAAGGGATGCTTACACTGAGGAAGTAACTTAGTTATGAAACAGTAATAGGAAAATCTCAAGGGGGATAAAATTTGAGGCTTTAAAGTGTCTTTTGAAAAAAAAACTTTCAGCCTTTGGAGGTTACTTAAGTGAAGTGGTAGAAGAAAACACTCCTCCAAAAATGGAAAAAGAAGGTTTAGAGACAATGATTGGAAAGAAGAAAGGTATCCAGGGTCATTACAACTCCTGTTACTTAGACTCCACCTTATTCTGGTAAGTGCCTCGTTTGCCTAGTGGTGTCCCACGCTCGAAATGCCAGCACATGATCCGTGTTGTCGTGGTGTCTGTCTGCATCGCTGGGGACAAGCACACGGCCTGATCGTGTCCCGGCTTGTACTGGCCTTTCTGTAGCTACACTCTTTCTGACTGTAACGGGTCGAAAGATGAAAGAGTACACAGGCTGGAGGGTGGAGGGAGGGAGAATCCTGCCTTGGCAAACAAACAAGTTTTTGTACTCTGCTGCAGAAACCCACTCTGCTGGGTTAGAGGGGACTTGTACTAATTAGTAAAGTTGTCTTCTGTCCATAACTCTCCCTTTGAGATTGTTGAGTTCATTCATTCTTCCCGTGGCTTTGCTTGGTTTGTCTTATGTTGCTCAGGCATCTGAGTGGTTGTATCTTCCAGCACCAAACCAACCTTCCTTCTTTGTTTTTTTCCTTTGTAGCCTGTTTTCTTTTAGCTCTGTTTTGGACACTGTGTTACTCAGACCTAAAGAAAAGAATGATGTAGAGTATTATAGTGAGACTCAAGAGCTGCTGCGGACAGAGATTGTGAATCCTCTGAGGATGTAAGTACAGGATGAACTGGTCTCTGGTCTAATAGCAATTTTGCACTAGATTCTGCTGTGTGTTCATTCCTATTGCAAACCTGAAAAGTTTGGCTGCCTGCTGCTGCCAGTCTGTTCAGCTGTGGGGATTTTGAGTATTTCTACTTGTTCTTCGTGGTAAATTTAATCAGTGCTAACTGGAAATTATTTGGCAATAAAATATTTTCACTAGTCTCTATTTGGAAATGCAATCAGCATAAAACCATTATAAAATTTGCATAGGTATAAACACAAAAGCATTGATAAATATAAGTTATGTTTGTTCACAGCATTTGTATTTGTGTGTTTTTAGTGCTGCTGTTCTTGCCAAGAAAGTATTTGGGTTACCTTACATGGACTTTCTCAATTTGATAGATTTGATGGGGCTTTCAAAGTTTCGTTAATTTTTACATGGGGTCTGCAAGTGGTCAAAACGCTTTTATTAACATAACTTAATGTGAGCTTTGTAATTCCTTAGGCACAATGAAGAAAGGAAATATGAAATTGCACGACAAGCTATTTGTCTTCATTTTTTTAAAAACGTGCAAGTAATACAGTTGTAGTTCTGACATTCTGTGGGCTGTCACTGAACAATTTATCAAAAAACTTTACTTTTGATTTGTGATTTAAGAGAATGGCTTCTGTTCTTGTAGGGGTGTGTGTCCTTTGCCTGGTGTGTTCCCGGGCTCTGGGGCACAGAGAGTAGGACACACAAATCTGAGCTGGCTGAGAAGACTCAAAGTCTTACTTCTCCCACCTTTCCACCAGGCTTAAAGGTTTCTTTGCATTTTTTGTAAAGCTTTAGAGGAAAAGATTGAATGCTCAAAACTTCAGCTTCTTCTGTCAGCAATACAGCTCTGTATCTTTTTCTCAAATACTGAAATATTAACAACTCCCACGGTGCTATTGTTATGTGACATTTTGAAAGTGATGCGTTAAGCAGTGTAAATTAGAGTGGAAACAAATCAAAAGTAGTTGACTGACAAATCAGTAAACAAGTTACACTGGCAAGTTTAATGTTTAAAAGTTTAAAAAGAGCACTTAGAGGTAATGCAAGAACACTGAGCACTGCATAGATTTATACTTAGATTGAAATTAGTTTGAATATGAGGAGTCAATATAAATAGTTTTGAAGAAATACTGTACACTGTTAAAGGAGAATCTGAGAGCCTGTATTTCAGCATTGAAGACTGCAGTCTGTTTTCTCCTTCTCTGATTTGATCACAAACTAGCTAATAGCTTATTAAACCCCCTTATCTTAGATATGGATATGTATGTGCTACAAAGATAATGAAACTGAGGAAAATACTTGAAAAAGTTGAGGCTGCGTCAGGATTCACTTCAGAGGAAAAAGGTAACGGGGGATTTCTTCCTTTCTTAAGAGTCATAATATGATGGAACTGAAATACCTTGCTATATAATCGTACCAGAACACAGCACTCAGCTCTTTCTGTGTAGCAGTAATATCTCTGCCAGAAATTTCAGTGACCATTGGGTGGTAAAAAGGTCTTTTCTGCTTCTGTGGGTCTGAGAAGCCCTCGCTGCACAGCTCTTCACTGACTGGATTTCTCTTTTTGCCTTCCTGTGCCCACGTGACTCCCTTCGCGCAGTCAGGGGAGAGCTAAGGCTCTTCCTCAGAAATTAAGACACTGATAAGGCTGGGGTCGTGTCCTCTTTCAAAATGTCACTTTGTTCCTGGGGAATAGTTTTTCCACTACAACATTTCGTTGTCACAAAGATTATATACTATTTTAAGAAATAAAATGTTTAAATCGTGTTATAAAAGTCAGTTCCCAACCTTTTGATCATGTGCTGCATGTAATGATTAATTAGCATTGTATTATGTAGCTGTTCTGTTTTTGTTTGGGGGAACACTACTTTCTTTGTAAATGCTAAATGCTGAAAACTGGTATTTATTGCAGTTAGTGGCAGGAAGAGAAATGCACCAGAAAACCCCCAGTGTTGGGGGAGAACAGGCCTCTGGGAGGCCAGTGTTGGCTGAATTCTTGATTAGACAACTTGGTCTCTAGTTTAGATGAACTTTGTACTATTGTTGGGTTTTTATGTAAGTATTACTGCCACTACTCCTCCCCGCTTCTCTGCAATTTCACTGCTTTCTTTTAAAAGCTTTTATTTTTCCCGGAAAAGTTGTGTGGTGCCAAACGATTCCTCTGAAATACAGAGCATCTTTTTGATCTTTATGGAAGGCTCTGTTACCCTGTTGAGCCCGTGTCTTTTGCTCGGGCCATTTGACACCAAAGGAGCAAATAGAGCTTTGTGTCATGGAAATACTCGTGGTTTGTCATAATCTTACTGTGTTAATAAAGCTGTAAAAACAAACCTTTACTGTTCCTATTAAAAGTCTGAGAACTTTCATTCAAAATCAGTCTGATAAATCTAGTTTTGCATATTAATGACTTGTTTTCCTCCCTCCCCTAGATCCAGAAGAATTTTTGAACATTTTATTCCACCATATTCTAAGAGTCGAGCCACTGTTGAAAATAAGGTGAATCTATTTTCTTTGTTGACCTCATCTCTTTGTCGCGGCTGATGAGGGGAGACCGACAGCTGCCTTTCAAACTGCGATAGCTCCTTTGACTTTAGATTTGTTATTTCTAATAAGATTCAATATATATTGACAAATTTGACACTATTTCCTACCTTTTCTGGTAGGTGGGTTTTGCCTTGCTGGTTTCTTGTTGCAAAGGCTCATGGATATAGTTTCTGGACTATATGAGACCTGGACAAAGTTCCCCTGCCTGCTGTCTGGGTGCTTGAAGCTGCAGAAGGGCTGCTCTAAGAGGACCTTCCAGCACTTTCTTCTTGTGGCCCAGAGCTTAGAGCTGCTTATTTCTGGGACAGGCTGTAGAGGTTGCTGAATGGGTGTTTTAACCATGGAAACTGATTTGCATTTCTTCTTCAAGGCTAATGAAAATATTTCAGTGGTTTGGCTATTGGTTTACGTGCTGCGTTAGCTCATGGTGTGTGAGGTGTGTGTAAGTGCCCGCTGTCTGGGGAACTATACTACTTTTGTTTCTTAAATAAGTTTTTCTACAATCAGTTCATGCTTAATACTTGATTTCCTATCATCTAAGGTGCTTTGTTGTTGCTGACTTTTTCTTTTTAAACAATATATTTCAATGCAGAAAGGATGTGGTATAGATTATTTTCTGGTCGATGTTATTTTCCTAGTAAAATGCAGTCATTGGTACAGTAGAACTTCAGAATCTGTGTTTTTTTTTAAATCTGTTTTTAGATCAGCAGGTCAGAAAGTACAAGACTGTTACTTCTATCAAATTTTTATGGACAAAAATGAGAAAGTTGGAGTCCCGACAATTCAGCAGTTACTAGAGTGGTCATTCATCAACAGCAACTTGAAGTTTGCAGAGGTTGGTAACGGCTGCTGCTTTGTTAGGAGTGATGATTCCTGGATATTTGCCTATTCAGCAATGGGACAGAAGTAGGACTTGGTGTGGAAATTGCAGACGTGTTGGAAACGGGAGCACTAAGTACAGGTTGTCTACATGACAGAAATATTTCAAGGTTGACTTAATGACATGAAGAGACCAAAATTACTAGAACTGCCAATGGGAAAATGCAGTCCAGTATATTTAGTATCATACTTGTGTGTAACTGGGACTTACAACATTTGACACGGATTTCTGATGCCGCTTTACTGGGTTTTTCAGACGTACTTTCAAAGACTTAATTTTGGTTTGCTGACCATCTTGTTAAGTTTGGAGTCAATAGACTGCAAGTTTAAATAACAGGAATATTTCTATTGTATTAGCAGTATGTCTCTAAATTTAGGTAATTATCTAACTCAAGCTCATTACCTTATATTCTGGCATTTTATCTAGGCACCCTCTTGCCTGATTATCCAGATGCCGCGGTTTGGAAAAGACTTCAAAATGTTCAACAAAATTTTTCCATCCTTGGAATTAAACATAACAGACTTACTTGAAGATAGTAAGTATATAACACTGTGGTGTGTCATAAAAGAGTTGTTGAGCCTGACTAACAGTGAAAGTAAGTACTCCTCCTAGTTCTGAGGTTTTGGGTTTTGTTTTTTTTAAATACATTTAACAAGGCAGTGTGGAATGTTCAGGGTGAGGAAAAAGGAAAGTTTACTGACTAGAATGCTTTTGGTTTTTTTCTTCTCATGTAAATTAAAAGCTGTAATTCCAAAGAATGTAGAGAAAATAATTTGCTTGATTATTTAATTCTTGAGTACCTCTACAACTAAACTTCTTATTTCAAGATGGAGGTGTTAAAATTGAGTTATTAGCAGCAAAACAATTCATTAATATGGCAGGCAGGAAATCCTAAAAGCTAAGTGTAACACCGAGATTGGTTAACAGAACAATGATGGTTAAGTTTCATTAGTCTCTGTCAGTTTGTGCTGCTTGTTTCTAAGCTTTTTGTCATTACTTAATCAAACTAAACTAGAAGAGAACCCGAGATGAGCACACAGACCTACAGCAGGTAGTGACATGTAGAGTCAACTCTAAACCTGTGACTCGTTTAGCACCTAAATTTCTGATACTGGTCATTCACTGACTGACACTTTTTAGTGCCTTACCTAAAAAAAGACACACTGTTTTAAATTAGAGATAAGAATTAATAAAACTGCTAAAATTGATTAGGATAATAATTGCTGAAACCGTCATGACCTTTTCTTTCATTATCTTGGCCATCAGCTTAGGCTATTGGTGTTTTTCCTGGTGTTGACAGACACAGGGGCTAAGCTGTACCAGTACCAATAGAGAGGCTTTTTAAACTCCATTTAAAAGCCTGTTTTTACTTTGTGCGTGCAGTTCATAAAACTTGAAAAACAGAAGATGATGATAATTAACTTTCCACACTGGCCCTTTCTCTCTTATTTCATACTATGTCAGGAGGAAGGAATTAAATCAAGTGGTACACTGCTGCTTTGATTGGCAACCTGGTTTTAGCTTTTTTTTAACATGGTGTTTTTCTCTATTTAGAGTAGAAATCCTCCCTCCTTTCCATACCCCCTGTCTTAAAAAACAAAGATTGGAGACTAATACCTTCTTTAAAAATGCAGCTCCCAGGCAGTGCCGTATATGTGGAGGGCTTGCTATGTATGAGTGCAGAGAATGTTATGAAGATACTGATATTTCTGCTGGGAAAATCAAGCAGTTCTGCAAAACATGCAATACACAAGTAAGTTGTTGTCTTTCTTTGTTATTCTCCGTGGGTTTAACCCAAATGGTGTATGCTGTGATAAGAAGGACTTTGACCAGCACCCACCAGGTGTTGCCTTTGGTGACACACCAGGAACTTGCTATGTCTTCATCAGCAGTTTCTTACTGAAAACATGGCAACTGCCAAATCCAGGACTGAATACAGTGAAGTAATAATCGTGGGCAGCTTGGAATCTGTCATCTGCTTTAAATCCTAATTTTACATACATGCTCAGTAAGTTTGTGACATAGAACTGTTTAATTTTGAGAGCTGCTTGGTAACTTGCACGAAGCTGCCATGGTTTGTTTTCAAGTCTGAGCACAGTACAAAGCTGTTGCATTAAATCTGATCTTCCCTCTAACCTTAGATTTGCATTTTCTGGGCAATACTGAACTACACTGGTGGGGAAAAATAGAGTAAATGTTTAGTCTGCTATTGTTACCACATTTCCTCCTCTGTTCAGCCGTTATGTTCTTCTTAGCTTTCTTTGGGGCTGAAAGAAAGAATTTTATGGGGTGTTTTTTTTCAATTCTGAAATATCCCTTCAATTGTAGGTTCATCTTCATCCCAAGAGACAGAGTCATAAATTCAATCCATTGTCACTACCTAAAGATCTTCCAGACTGGGACTGGCGACACGGCTGCATCCCGCACCAGAAGATGGAGTTATTTGCTGTTCTCTGCATAGAAACAAGCCACTACGTGGCTTTTGTTAAATACGGGAGGGATGACTCCGCCTGGCTTTTCTTTGACAGCATGGCAGATCGGGATGGTAGTAGAGCTCTTACTTATTAATGTTCACTTAATTTTTTTACATATATTACTATTCTAAATGTCAGTGCCTATGTCTTAATGTTTTGGAGATCTTAGGATATTAATATAATTTAACTGGATGTACCTAATGCTGGGACACTAATCTTGACTCGGCCTTACCTCAGTGCATTGATTTCATAGTGGCCACTGATTTGCACAATCTGAATTTCACCTAAATTGGGATCTTAATAAGTAGATGGTAGAGAAGTAACAGCAGAAATTTTCTAGTGGGACTCCTTATACATTTTTCTATACTTTACAAGTTTGGCAGAGAGAATTAATTTTAAATAATCAGTTGCAGGAATACGTTCTTTTAGTCTATATCTAAGGGGATGTACACAATTATCAGATAGTATGAAAATATTTTTATTGCTTTTGTTTAAACTACTTAATGTAGGTGTCTTTAGAATAAAAAAATAGTCACACATTACACCATTCATGCAGTTCCTTTGAACCTCTTTAGAGTTATCAGTGGAAAACCATTACCTGTTGATAACACAAATGTCAGTAAAACAAGTGTTCTCTTAGGTATTGCTGCACTGAACAGAGAGTCCTTATTCAAACACTATTTCATTCTGGTGTCTGAGAAAAAACAGTAATAGGTGCAGGTGTCAGACTCATAGAACAGGTCTTTGTAACAGAGGGGTGCACGAGTTCTTCATACAGTGTGATTTTGGGAGTGGGAGGAAAAGAATCCCACCTCCTGTTGAAAGTGAAACTGCTGCAGGATTAGTGTCTCTTTCTTACCCCAACCCCAGAAGGCAGCCCCACTTTGTTTTGGAGCGTTTGAAATGTGCAGGACTCAAGTCTGTAAAGAACCACGTCATTTCAGGACCGTATGTCACAGGAGATAATCATTAGATGTACCTTCTGCTGATCTCTGGGGTTTTGTATCATAAATATTTTCCTTCAGCCAGTGCTATAACCAAAAAATGGCTGCTGGGGAAAAGAGTCATGGATGTCCATACATCTCTTGTTTGAATTGGCTCATTTCTATGTGGAAAATGGCAGCAGCAAACACTGCCTTAGTCTTGCAAGTCAGGTTTAGAAATTTGTAACTGTTATTACCAGTTGTCATGTTATTAACAAATTTGGTAGTTTGAGGTGGAGTATGCATTCAGGTCCCTCTCCCAAAGTCATACAGAATTTTTAGTGTTAATGGAAACTCACATTTTTTGGTTCTGTTTGGTGTTGGTGTGGGTGTTTGCTTGTAAGTAAACACTACCAGATATTCTGACACCAAACATGATTTTTCTTAATGCTACACTTTTCGTGTCCGTCTGCCCTGCAGTAGTCCAGAATGGCATATTTAGGTGTTTTTAGAAGGCATTTTCAAGAACTGATGATGCCCTCATAATTGAAGTACATAATAAAGAGTACATATATGTAGATGCTGTCCTAATCTGTTTCTCTTTCTTTCCTTATGGTTAAAAGGAGGTCAGAATGGCTTTAACATTCCACAAGTTACCCCATGTCCAGAAGTTGGTGAATACCTGAAGATGTCTCTAGAAGAATTACACTCACTGGATTCCAGAAAAATCCAAGGTTGCGCGCGAAGACTACTTTGTGATGCTTACATGTGCATGTACCAGAGTCCAACCATGAGTTTGTACAAATGAACAGTGTCCTCTGGAAAACTGAAGAAACAGGATAGTTACTGACTATTGCATTTGCTGCGTTTTTTGGTTGGTTTTAATGCAACCGTTGCTGGCAATGGATGCGAGGCTGAGGAAGAAGTTGACTCTGAGAGCAAAGGATTATGTTCTGAAAACTACACGTGGAGTTCTGTAACTGAAGTATTTAAGCATTTTGCACTCTAGGAAGTGTGCTTGTGTGTGTTTGTTTTATAAACAAAGTCTAAGTGAAGTAACTAAAACTTAAAGCTTTAAGTGCATTGATTATACACAGGCTTTTTTGAAATGTCAAAGGTGGAATTATATCAGGAGAAACCTCCTTAGTCCATTGGCAATGTCAAGACAAGGAGTCTTCTTGCTCAGTGTATTCTGTGGACCAAGGAGGATGATTCTCTTGTGTTTCTCTGCCCTCCCCTCCCACCACTTCTCCCTACTCTTGATCATAGCACCATAGAGTCTCCCAAGAGAGAATAACCTCTGTTTCAGTCAGATGCATTTTAGACTGTTCATTACATATTAATTCTCTTCTGTTATCTGTCTACTACATTCTTTTCAGTTCACACATTTGCATCTTCAAAAATTAATGTTCATTTAAAGACCTGAATTCCTGTCTTGTGAAAATCAAGCACACAGATTTGCTATCTGTTAACTTGCAATTTTTGGAGGGGAAAAAGAGGAGGAGAAGAGGGTATTAAGGGGAAGCATAATTGCTGAAATATAAAATTAGCAATGAAAGTTAACAGATGTCTTTTTCTAAGTGTCTATTTTTAAAGAAACAAAGCAGTCTGGAACAGAACAGCAAGTAGATACAAATGATTCGAGGACAAAACAATAAAAGAGTGGATTGCCTCAGGGAATGTTACTGGAGTGGATTCTAGTCCTTGGTAAAACAAAACTGACTTTTCTACAGTACGTTAAGCTACTACCTGGGAATCCCTTGTACATTTGAGACTTCACTTCAGGATTACTAATGAATATTAAAAATCTCTGCCTGGAAAGAGGAAACTCTAAATAAAAGTAGATCAGAGTTTTACTGTATACCAAGTACCTAATGAAACCTGACTTGAAAAACTGCAAAACCTGTGTTGATGTAAAATACTATATTTTGAAATCTGTTGGATCCTGTTTGCAATGAAATACTGTTGTTTTAGTTGCTTTTTAGCTTCTTCTGTCTACACTGACTAGCAAAGATGCAACTCTATATATACAGTAACATCTGGTTGTACAAATTGCATATATGTGAGCTGTACCTTTTCAACTCTTAAGATGCTTTATAATGGAAAACTTCCTTTTTGGGATCAAGTCTATAGAACAAGAGGTCGCAAAATGCAACACAGGAAAAGGCACTTGGAAAAAGCCAGGGTTCTAAAGATACTGGAGGCTGATCCCCTATTGTAGAAAATGTGGTTACTTTGTTCTTCTGGGAAAAACCTGGCATCTTCCTTTGGGACACACGCTGTCACAGAACAGTACTAGGGAGAAATTTGAAAATTATTCTCGAAGGACTCATCTGTGTGAAGTGAGGGGTGCTGAGAGAGTTAGCTGCTCCATTAGCTACTGCATGAAGCGTGCTCTATTTTTTCACTCTCAAGAGAAAGGAAGTTATTAAAAGCATCACTGTTGCTTTTACCTTTGATACTCTCCTGGCTTCTGTGTTCCCTTGCCTTATTTATCTAGTCTCTGCTCCTTCCCAAAACTCTTTCTTTAAATAGTTTCAGTCCTACTACGACCTTTTTTAAAGACCCTCTCTTTGGTTTCTTTATTACTGAGCTCTTGAATTCTTTCTCTCTGGAGAAATTCCAGTGAGGCTTTAGGTGATGGATTCTCTAACCCCCTGCCCGTGGAGGGGTTCTGGGCTCAGCTGGGCAGCTGCTACTTGTGCCAATGGGCTCGAGAGCACCCGGCTGAGCAGCAAGTGCCATCACCTACCTGTGGCTGCACAATGAAGAACTCCAGCCTCCAGGTACCTCAAGTGCTGTTAAAGAAGAGGAGGCTTGGGGGGAAAAAAAAAAAAAAAAAGGCAATAAAACCACAACAGGCTCTCAACTTGCTCTCAAGAATGTTTGATACCTTGTTGGATACCTTCACTCCCCTGGCCCCATCGTGACTCTCAGCGTGGAAATGGTTACAGGCCCCTTCTGAGCAAGGAGAAGGAACAAGCACAAACCTACGTACCAATGAGACCAATTTGAATGTCTGGATTTTTTCTCATCCACATCCCTCTGTTTATTTTCTACTTCTCAATGCATTAATATTCATCCCTCTTCCACTTGTGTCACCTTTCCCTCTCCCTATGGGAGGTCTTGCATCGTACCCAAAGTTGGCTTTACCTCTTCTGCCTGACCACAGGGAACAGACGTGGAATTGGTCACCATATTAAAGTTTTCTAGCTGAAAAATCTTGTAGCACAATATCCACTCTCTTTCACAGCCGCAATTATCCAAGAATCCCTTTTTTTTTTCAGGAGACATATTCTAAAATATTCTAATAATGGCCTTAACCTGGGAGTAGGAAAACATGGTTCCTGACAGCCTGAAAAAATGTATAATACATAAACTTCCATAATCAGGGAGAAAAATGGAACCCCTATACAACCCTCAGCCCCCTACTCTGCTCATCACTTTTAGAAATAATAGGGGCTCAAATCAGTAGAATATTGAATTAATCACTGTGCCACTAAATGCTCAGTTATTTTGAACATAGAAGGTAAAGAGAAAAAAAGATTAGTTAAAAGCGATGCCTTACACGTTACTAAAACAAAATCCAAAGAAAGACACACACTCCCCCCGACCCACAGTAATGCTTGTCTTTTGGATTGGGAGATAACTGAAGGATAAAATAATACAAAAATATGTATGTTCAGTAAAGGTCTTTCTAATATCTGTGCTCCTGAGTCTGTGCTCTTGACAATGTTGTTCTGTGTTTGTACTCAGCAGCCTGTGAGAGCTCCATTTTAAGCAAGTGCTGTGTGGAACAGGAATTACTCCTATTCAGCAATGGCTCATTGTGATGCACTTATTTTTCTTGTGCACTTCATACTCCACTGAACAGCTCAACTTGGTCACCACGATCCCCAACAACAGCCTGTTTAATACAATACTAAGGCACAACATGCTGCAAACTGGAATGTTACGGTTTCAGAACTGAGTGGGTGTAAAAAAAAACAGCTTGAAAGCTTTGTGTATTTTTATCACTGTAACAAAGCATGTTTTGCTCTGTTCTTGATGTTTTGCTAAATAAACATCCCCTGTTTTGTGCACAAATAGTCCTTAAACTTACAAAGGCTGGCTCTGAGAAGGAGTTAGGGAAAGAAACTCTTCTATCAGGTTGCCCTCAAGGAGCCTTAACTACCCCCCCCGCCCCCAGCGCTAGAGTGGAATTAGCTGCTGCTGGGAAGGAATGTACCGTGTGGTCTCTCCAATAATAATTAATATTCATTGAAAATATTATGGCTCTATTCGCTTCTTTGGGGGCTTGGAATTGCTGGGTTGTATCCAGTCAGGGCTCAGTGTACTGCCTGTGTCTCACCACTTAGGAAAAGCTGTTACAGCCAACAGTACTCTGTCTGAAGGGAAAAGATTATTTTGTTTTAAAACACTTAGTAATTACCTTCCCCTAAGGGACCAGCGCCTCCTGGGAGCCTGCTGGAGCCTGAGGGGGTTCCAGAGCTGCTGCTCAGAAGATGCACCCCACGGCCCACAACACTGCTACTTCCCACTGTTCTGTGGGTAATTTATTTCCTGACTCTTGTACTACGAATAACAATGAAGAAAATGTCTTACCTGGGACTGCAAAATGAATGCTGTTAAGTCTCTTTTTTAAAAAAAATGTTATTGCAAATACTTAACTACTTTATAAAAATACTTGCCAAAGATATTCTACTGCAGTACCTACTTCTGCAGTGTAAAGCGTTTGGGTGGGGTTTTTTTCTTTTTTTAGTTTTTCATTTGCAACAAGATATTATTCGACTTTTTAAAAGCTAAAGCCGAGCCCTCCCGCGGGGTGCTCAGAACATCATCCCTCTCCCCGTTTTGACTCCGCCAGGGTTTGTGTTGGGCAGCGCAGGTCCCGGGGAGGTTTCCCTGTCCTTCGGGTGTGCGGGCACAAGAGGGCGCTGCCGGAAACGTCTTGCCTCTTCCCCAGCCTCTGGAAAGGAAGCCTTACAGTCCCATGAGGCTGTACAGCCACTCGAATCCCTGTCCCCCTGTCCCCCCCCCCCCTTTTCTTTTTTAAGTGCTGCTCTTAAAACTACTTTAGGGCTGATGTAATTAGGTACATGTACGACTTCCCCAGGTTTATACATGTCTAACATACACCAAATCTGACCAGTGTCCTTAGCCCGGCGTTGCAGCAGGAGCAGTGCCCCTGGGCCCAGAGGTGGGTGACAAAGAGCGTGGGGTGGGTCCTGGGGGGACCCTGGGCTGGGCAGGGGGGGACGACTTAGGGCCCTGCTTCTCCCAAACCCACACAGTGCAGGGCTCCAGCAAAGGGAAACTGCATTATATGGCCCTAATAGTCAAATTTTGCAGCTGCTTGCCCTGTGTATACAGAAACCTGCTACTGGAGATCATTATTTATTAATCAATTTTATCAATTAATTAAGTGAAGAAAAAATTTGAGGGCTTTTTTCGGGTCTAACTATTCTCTATATGCACTGGTAATTGAAAAGTGAAGTAATTCTCTATGTGTATATATTGTGTCTCTGACTCTCCATGGCTCCACGTGTTGGTTGCAGTTGACACTGTCTTACCATGAAGCCACAGAGTCCCACCCCTGCAGTTTGCTGCTCTTGCACTGGGTGAGCTACAGCCTCCCCAACACTGCGATGGGCACAGCACCCTTCTGGGCTCTGCCCGCAATGTCTCTCTCCCCTAGAGCCCAGAACATGGTTCAGTACATCCCCCCAAAGCTGGGCACCACCTGCCCACCTCTCTTGAGGCAACCCTGAGCTCAAAGGGAGTCATAGAATTAGAGAATCAGAGAATTGTCCAGGTTGGAAGGGACCTTTAAGATCATCTAGTCCAACCATCAACCTAACGCTGACAGAAACCATCACCAAACCATGTCTCTAAGCACTGTGTCAACCCGTCTTTTAAATACCTCCAGGAATGGTGCCTCAACCAGTTCCCTGGGCAGCCCATTCCAAGGCTTAATAATCCTTTCAGTGTAAAAATTTTAGGGGTCTGAACCTCCCCTGGTGCAACTTGGGCCTGTTTCCTCTTGTCCCATCGCCTGTAACTTGGGAGAAGAGAC
>BJBW01002438.1:144795-205982 GCA_004320125.1 Scolopax mira
CAGCTCCATTGCCCTTCTCTGGACCCACTCCAGCCCCTCAATGTCTTTTGTGGTAAGGGGCTCAAAACTGGACACAGAGTTATCTTATGATGTAACATGTGAGGTACACATTAAGGGGGTTTGGACAGCAAATAAGGTGATTTGGGTGTTTTTTCCCCCCTTCACACTGATGTGCACTTAAGCCCTGGTTTAGGCAACCAAGTACTCTGTGGGAGGGGTAGTGGTGGCAAATGCCATGAGTCCTCCTGGACTTTGCCACTTGGTGTGTTCAGCCAGGCTCTGGGAAGGGCCCTGTCTCCACTGCAGCCCAGCCCTGGGCTCTCTTTCCAGGCAGGAGACAATAATAATCTCTGTCTCCTGTAGGTGTGACACCCCCTGACAGGACAGCACCCCCAGCTTAACCAGCCGCAAACAGCCCACCTTCAGGTTTCCGGTTCCTCAGGAGTCTTCTCTTCCCGTCCTATTCATCCTTCATCTTCAGCCGATTCCCTCTTCCATGAAGAAAAGGGACATCTGGAAATGTAAAGATAATTGCATATGTTACATAGTGATTTCTTTATTGTCTGGATTCACCTCCAGTGAAGGAGAGCAGTTTGTCTCCGCTCACATGTTCAGTTGCTATTCACGGAGTCGCAGCTCCCATTCCTCACTGCCTGGTGGGTTTTGTTTAACCATGCAAATTTCCCACCTACCAAAGTAATTTGCAAAGGTAATTTTGTTTCTACTCATCTATTACAATAAATCAATGAATAAATAAATTATAATGCAGCAATTAAATGCATAATGAGATGGGCAACAACTATTAATAAATGCAGAGCTAGTTGCCCAAAGGTGAACAGACTTCCCTCTCTTCTTACCAGTCAGGTAATGATCTGTCTACGATGGAGAAACAAGCAGTTGCTAAACATGTAAATGAAACCAAGGGATATATGAGTTCACACTATAAAGCTGTTCTTCAGCCTCATTATTATTATCCCATTATTGGTTCTTCTGTGACTTTTCCTCTGAATATTTAAAGACAGAGAGGGGATATGCAATTATTTTTAAACATCCTTCTGCCAAATGACTGTCTGGATGAACTCCCTGGTGTTGGCTGCCTTCAGTAACCAAACTGGGGCAGCACAACTGAGGTTTATCCCAGCAGAGCTATTGCGCAACCAGTGTTGAGCTGCAGCAAAAGCCAAAAGAAAATGCTGAAATTCCATGGGGAATGAAAATCCCTTTAAAAAAAAAGAAAAAAACACACACACCCCCAAAGAAAAAAAAAAGTAATTCAGTATTACTAAATCTCAAATCTGAACAAAGCAATACAGGCAGGGTATAAACTCATGTGTGTATATATATATATATATATATTTGTATCTCACTACTGCTCTCAGTAGTTTGATATTGCTATAAGGAAAAAGCAGAATGATCTTATTACCTTTTTGCTGCTAAGTCTTCCTGCTGCAGTTGGTGTGCTCTGGGATGCTTCATGTTTCTTCAATTCCTGTCTATCTTCAATATTTTTTCCTATTCAAAATTAATTGCCAGAGGGTTAAGACTTCATAGGAACATGCTTATTTCCTTCTTCAATAGCCACAACAGTGGAGCCTGTGTCATTTTGCTGCTACTCTTTCCTGAAAGTGCATGTCTTCCCTCTCTCTGTGGCTCACCCCTCCATGTTTGTATTTACCCACATGCTCCACCACCTGAGAGCAAATTCTTAAAAAAAAAAAAAAAAAAAAAAAGTTGTTTTTAAAGGAACAGTTGATGCATTTACTAGTTTTGTCCCAGGCTGAGCTGATCCTGGCAAGAATGATCCATTAACACAGGGCTGAGGAGATACAACGCTGCCCAGAACATCGAGCTGTTTATCTAGAACTTCCCTACATTTAGAAGAATAAGGGTTTTTTCACCTCCCTTCCCCGTCACTCACTTGCATACAGTTTGAGAATTTCAAGGGCAGTTCATTAGTTAGCAGAGTCTTCCATGAAGCTACACTGGTTGATTTATTGTAATAGATGGCAGGAAACAGAATTATCTCAGCAAATTAGTTTGGCTGATAGGAAGGCTGGCCAGCAGATAAGCCGCAGTGCTGATGCCTGACCCAACCTGCAGCTGCTTCTGCTGGAGTTCCACTGCTTCACAGCTGAGGAGGAGTCACTGCACTTCACAGAAAGTGCTCCAAAGAGCAAACAAGCCAACCATGGACACGGCCAGGAACTGCTTGCTACCTGGAAGTGCTGTCCTTGAGACTGTCCGGCTGCTCTGCAGTTTCTGGCTAAGGTGGGAAGTATTAGCTGACCCATTCATAGTTTTTATACAGCTCAAACACTCAGCAGGAGGCTGTTTCACAGAGGAAGCTGGACAAGGTTTTTTCAACTCACACACTGTAGTCACAGAAGTTCAACTGTATTTATCAGCCCTAATGAAGCAGTTTCTTTGGCTTTCCATTGCTGCACCTGTCTGGGGCTTGAAAACCCAGCAGCAGCTGGCCTGAGGGGGACCTATGGCAGCCAGTTGATCTATGGAGCTTTTACTAAAGATACATAGCCTTATATGGGATCTTTCATGCAGATAAAAAACAAGATCATCTACTTATTTGGCAACACCTGACTAACTACCTACTACCACTTTTTCTCTTTAGACAGGAAAAAAAAGAAATCCCAAAGCCTTTAGTAAGTTCACAGAATGTGTTACTCAGCTGTCTCTGGGGAAGTGGGCAGAAGCTGTTTAAAACCAGGCAGGAAAAAAAGATACATGTAGACATAAAAAGCTTATATCTGAGAAGAATTTTCTTTGGGAACTGTCATAAACTGCATGTGTGTGTGAGGGCAGAGTAGTGATAAAATGAAACAAGATCTTGTCTGCTATACTTCACCTTGCCATTGCTCCCTGGAGCACGATGGCCAGGGTGAGGACTGGAGGACAAAAGCCTTCAGGTGACATTGGTGCTGAGAAGACATTAAATGAATATAACATTTTCTAAACAGGCACTAGCTGTTAGCCCAACTTAATGCTAGGCTGCTGAGGATGGCATGAAGAATTTTTCAGCACTAATTCTAACTTTCCCAGCAGACCCCAAAGGATTTTCCTCTGGCCAACTGACGCTTTTAATGTATTGCATCCTTTAGAAGCAATTACTCCCAAGTCCTGGGACACCCCCAGTTTGGTCAGGGATCCTGACTGGCCCCACAGACAAAAATTCTGGAGCTTAGTGAAGCAACTGATTTTATGCACTAAGTCACAAGTGCACTAAGGCTCAAAGCCGCAGAGTTGTCATCTTAAGACACGGCTGAGAAATGTACATGGAAGTCCCAGTCCCTGGAGATAATGGGTGGTCAGTGGGTGGTCAAAGCCTTGCTGCTTGTGGGACACATGGATTAATGTATTTATCAAGAGTGTGTAGAAATGAGTGAGTAACGGGAGTTTTGCACTGTGGTTAGTATCATTCATCCTGTCTTCGCAGAGGCCGTGAGACCCGATAGACCTTCTACAGCCAATGGCCACCTCTTCTTACAACAAGTGTGGGGAAATAAAATGAAAAACATGGAGAGAAATACAATGATACACATGGGGGGGGGGGGGCACAATGAACCCTTTCTACAAGGTAAGAACTCAGTGATAAATAGATCTGTGCATATTTCCCAGCCTCATTCCTCACTTGCCAAGTCTGATGCTATTTTCATTAGGTCATGTTACCATACATGTCATTTTATACAAAGGTGCAGTATATCACAACTGGAGGTTGAGGTGCTTGTAGTGAACACAAATGAGCTTGTAATGGTCCATCTGCTTTGATTTTATTTAGTGATCCCTCAAGGGCTGGGAGCTAGAGTGAGAATAACAATGCTTCAACCCATCTGCTATTGTAGTACCAGCTCCAGTTGAATTATCACATGTTCTGAGTGGCTGGCATATGCTGTGACATAAAGCTACAAGAAAGTGTTGCTCTCCAGCTGTTGTGTTGACAAATACTTTTCAGCCAGTCATTAAGTTCAGCTCAATAACCAGGGGGAAACTGCAGCTAAAAGTTGATTATTATTTTATTTTATTTTAAGCATTAGAAATCACTAGTTCAATATATTTTATTTAAAAATGTGTCACTAAGGGCACACACTGCGTATGAGCTCTAACAATAAAAATTTCTCTGTGATGCCCATAAATTTTTGTGTTATAGGATTGGATGGGCATCTCCGTAACTGACAGTGTAAATCTTAGTAATGAAACTATGGGTAACCTTGTTTAAGAAGCAGCACATCTGAAGCTGTGTAGGTATAAGCTTCCTGGCTTGGTGGAGCTATGGGCCTGACCACAGAAGGAACGACTTAGAGATTGTGATCTGATTATAAAGAGACTGCAACCATTGCTACATGCAATGATGGATAACTAGATTGACTTGAAATAGAGGAGGAAAGCCAGGAGAGACCCATGTAGAGACAATTGCCTGGTGGATGCAACAGGTTTGGATGGCTCATGTGGCATTGCACCTCATCTGGACTGCAAATTGTGATTGCTAAAAGCTGCAACTAATTTTGCCTATACTACCTCTTCCACTATTGGTGGCCTGCTGAAGAGTTCAGGACACTCTGGAGGTGCCCTAACAAGTGCCCACATGGGACACTTGCTTCAGAGCAAGTCTTGGAAGAGTGTAGATCTCTGCTGACAATGGTCAAGTTATCCCCTTCCTCTCCCCACCCTGTCCTCTCAGGGTTGCTGTGGGTATGGAATCCACGACTGGATCTAAGAACAAAATAAAAAGAATTTCCCTCAGGTTCAAAGGCCAGATGTATGTAGGAAATGTGAGGTCGTCTGCACAGTCTAATGTTCCTCTCTTTCTGTGGCTAACATACCCAGAGAGGGCACATGCCTTTTGGGCACTGCCCACCACTCAGCAAACACAGGTTTAATGAGAACAGAGCAAATAAAATCTGTTCTTGATAGTCAAAAGCACCTTCCAGAATTCTCATCCCTGACGTGAGACAGCCCTGCTGTGGGTGGACAAGGGATTGGTGAGGGGTTAGAACCAGAAGATACCAAATGGTGGTACCAAAGCCTCAGTTCTGCCACCACCCCAGGAAGGCTGGGTGGGCTCTCTGGAGCATTAGGGATTCAGTTTTTAAATAGGACTTATGCTTGTATTTTGTCTCAGAAAAACAATAGGCACTGTTCATACTGAAGCATTTCAGTTCTAGAGGTTTATATTTCCTATTGTATCCAAAGACCTGTGGGTGCCAGCTGTCACTGGTGCTACCGTTGTATTATGATCCCCTGGTTAGTGCAGGAATTGTTGATTATGTTGCCTTTTGAATCAGTTGATTACCATGAATAATAGGCCAAAAAGGCTGTCAGCATTTTGACTTTAACTATAACTGTTACAATTAATTATGGGTTTAATTAGCATATATGCCTAGCAGCAGAGAATATAATACTTCACGGGTAACAGATGATCCTGCAGCTGTAACATAAAGTGTGATACAGGTTGGGATATAGATAGTTATTAATAAATGGCTTCTATTGTTTGAGGTCCTTATTTAAACAAATTAGCAGGCACGACATAATCAACCCAAACTGTATAATTTATAATAATTGATTTCATTTTGACTGACCACCAGTCGGCCTACTACATGCCCTCAGAAGAAAAATAGCCCTATTAGGATAAGTTTAATCCTAAACATAGCTAATGAATCCTATTACTTTAAGGTCATATTTGAAGCTTTTGTTAATTGTCAGAACCATTTTAAATTGATTAGAGTTAAATTAAATCAATGTAATGTTTAGAAAAACAATATTTCTAATGGATGAGGCCAAGCTGACCTCAAATAAACATATTTATCAACCGATTTCAGTGAATGAGAAGGCTAGCAGCTGGGCTCATAATTCACAATTGTCTATAATATGGGAAATGTCACTATCTAGGCAATTAATTATGTCAGGTAATAAATCTGTTGCTCACAGTTGAGCATTTGCCAGTTGGGGTGACAATCCCCTCAGCAAGATTATGATGTTTAGAGACTCTCTCCTTCCCCAAACCCACACTTTACAGTAGCTGAACAACTACATACAACTTTAGGGAGAATGAATGTGGTGTTTTTGTAACTGCCAATTGCTGATGACATGCCAGACTCCGATAACTTAGTATGGAATAATTTCACTACCAGGTCATTTCAAATAACAAGGATTTTCTACGAGGAAAAAGTTTTCCCAAACTATGTAAGAACCTTTCCCAGGCTGGAAGAGGTCAGAAGCTACTAACAGCTCCTTACAGACCACTATTAAGTGACTGGTTTGCAGTAAATATATTGAGTAGCAAAATATATTATGATCCAGGAGATAATTTTTGTTCAGGCTTGAGACTGTGAGGAATTCAGAATGGGTTAACACTAACTAGGTTACATGATATTTCACAGGTAATGACGGGTACAGTTTAATACAACAGGACGTAGGAAAAACGATACAGAGAAGTAGGATCAGTTTAAGGTTAATCATGCATTCAGCAGCTTTGGAAAACGTCTGGCATTATTGCAGACAAATGACACAAAACATCTGCTCTCTGTTCAATATTTTGTCAAAAAAATAAGAGCAAAGGTAATCTAAATTTTCATAAAGAAAGGGGGAGAAAATTGTATAAAAATGGCACAGCAGTAACTAGAGACAGATAAATTCTCACTCATATAGTATTATATCTGTAGCATGGGCTGTCTTGTGTTGAAGAGATCCCAGAAGAAAAGACTGAGAATAAGTAAAGAAATACAATATTTTTGTTGAAAAAAAGTAGGATAAGTGATGAAAAGTTCAATGAATTATAAAGAATCTGGAGCAGTTCAAACAGATGCCTACCATTTTGGGGGGCGCTTTACTTATTCTCTAGAAGCAGACTTTCCATTTTGCACTGTGTTTACAGTGGGTGAATTATCCTGCTTTTGGAGCATCGGCTGGTTTTTGTATTTCAGGTTTAGCCATAAGCTTCAACACTGAATTTGACCATTAGCCTTCAACTGTACTGATTAATAGTCATAAGCTGGCACTCATCATCAAAAGTTAACACAGCCCATGCACTCTAGATTGTGCACGTGGAAGGTACAGTGCACCAGCAGGTACACACTGCACTTGCATGTACACGATCGACATTTTGGAACCAAAGTGTTGGCTTCTTAAATTAGATCTATGTCTCCAGTGAACCACATCAAATGGCTCTTAGCAGCCACAAGTATGTTGTGAATTGGCTTTTTTTTTTTTGCCTGAAGTGTATCAACAGCTTCCTTAAAAGGTGCTATGAAAATAAGAAGTACTCAAACTCAAGTTGTAAGTTTACATACATTATGAACAACGGGTACATAAAATGGCCTTTCAGTCATACTATAAAAATAGCTTCCTATGAGAAGAAGAAAATACAGATGATTTCTAGGTACCCAAACAAGGCAGAGTAGATTTGCTAAAATGTCCAGCAGGACATCTTTTCATCATGCCATGGACAGACTCATCTTCAGAAATTAGAAAAAAGAAACTAGAGGTCATCTTGCAGGATTAGATCCTACATCTGAAGCACCCAGAACTCCACCCCATGGACAGGGTGCCTTGATCCCTGCTGCTCCTCTTACAGAGGCTGCAAGCAAGTCCCAGTCCCACATTCACTCTCCCATGATGGGAAATGTTTTGGTTCACAAATGCCATGAGTTTGCTCTGAGGCAGTTTGCTGCCTGTGTTTTATGCTGTGAAAAGCAGCTGCTCAGTCACCACTTCTGATCTGGTTGGGCACCAACTCATCACAGTGGGTAAAATCCAGCTTTGCTTTCTATTTGGGCTAGACACTTAGATTAAGCTATTTGTGTTACTGAGAATACGACAAGCCATACTGAAAGAGAAATTTCCCCAACACACACAGACTTCATTTACAGTGGGCTGAAGCTGCCACTTGACTTCAAATCTCTGGCAGATACTTCGCAGATACTACTTGCAATTAAGCATTTAAATAGAAATTGGTTACATTTGTATATAACTCATCAGCAGGTTTTGAAGAACATGAGAAAATCAAACCATCAGCTGTGAGACACTATACTGGAGAGCTGCTTTAGCATATTAAGACAATTAGAGTGTGTGTATGGGTGAGAAAGAATGAGAGGCTGTGTTTGTATGTGTGTATATAATTACTATTTCATTTCTGGGGTAAAAGTCCTTCCCCCAGCTCCCCTTCTTATATGGCAAGGAAAATTGCTCTTCTAACCTGTCTTCAAAATGTAATAACTTTACTTGCAACCAACCACTGTAGACTCTGACTGGACTCTGAATTATTACTGTGAGATGAAACATTTCTTTAACAAAACTGAGTCCTTTAATATCCCCCATCTCTGTTATTAGATGGACAAATGAATTTTACTTTGAACATAACATGTGGCATTGTCTGAAAATTGCCGGTATGAACTGAAGTTGGCAGGTATTTTCTTGCTCTCCTCGTCAGTGATTGCCATTTATTATATGTTGCACCTTTATCTGTCAAATACTGCAGAGCGCTATATTGATTTGTGTCTGCCGCAAAGCAAAGGTCACTTTGATCAACATACTACAAAACCAGAAAAAGTAGGGTTCTGACATTTCATTACCTGGGAAAAAAAGGACTAAAATAAATAAGAATATGTTTGAGAACAGAGCACTTCAATATCACAGTGTGCAGTAACTGTAATTAACAAAAGAACTGCTCTATTGAGGTTAAAGAGAAAAAAGAGAAGGCAGGTTTTCTTGCAGGGACTATTCTTTACATGACTGGTTCTGTAACATTACAGCTGTGATCTTACTGAAGGGTTACATTCATTACAAATCAAATACATTGGCTTCTCAGATTCAGACTTTTAATGAGCAATGAAACTCAGGAACTCTTTAGGAATTGGGGAAGATTTTATAAAACTTCTTAATTTGTCTAAAAAGCCTTAATGAGATTGGGACTTTCTGTGCTATGCCCAGATGCAGAGATGGTCTCTACTTTAGGAATGGACAATCTGAAGAGTTAAAACAAACACGGGAGAAAGAACTGCTCCCACAGCTATGAGTGGCTTGCCCAAGGCAGAGCCAAAAAGTGACGCCCAGATCTCCATTTTCTGCTTCTGGTTCCCAACAGCTTGGTTGTCTTTCAGAACCAGCACACAAATTAAAGATTCGTAAGGAAAGAGGTGACCCATCTTGTTATTTTTCTTTACACCCAGTGTCTTTCAGGCACCCCCTGCATACTGCTTCACTGGGATCAGCAGACACTCTTCCTCTTGTGGAAATAAAATAGGCCAGACATTTCTGTGGAATTTTTTCATTCTTGCAGAAACTTACATTTTGGGAATTTGTTTTTAAAATCAGTGCAATTCCCCTTTCCTTTCCCTGTTGTTTTTTGCTTGTTTCTGCAAGAAAACCTGGTATTTTTCATAAAGCATCTATTTTTGCTAGTAAACATAATTTTGTGGGTGGTTTTTTTCCCATGTGGCACCCAGATGCCTTCACTCAGGAGCTGAGTTGCTTGACTGGCCTTTTGCTGCTGCTGCTGGACCTGGTAATTCACACTCTGGTCTTTCTACACAGAAAAAATGACTCTCTGGATCTTACAAGCATTCCTTGTATATTTTGCTCACCTCCGATCACCAGGGTGCGTTTCACAGCTTGCGTGGCATATGGCAGTGCTTATCATGTCAATAACAAAGTCTGAATAATGCAATTCTTGGTTGTAATTATCTTTTATTATTATCAAGGGTCATTCCTGGGCTCTTCATCCTATCATCTCATGTGGAATTTTGGGCTTCCTTATTAATTAAATAGCCAGTGTGATTGAATTAGCCAATTAGCTCTGCCTGAAGGGATGAGCATTGATCCAAACAAAGGATCTGATTCCACAAACTTGTTGCTTTGAGGGACAGTCTCGAAGGGAGCTGGCTGGCAAGTGGGTACTTGGCAAACTATTGTTTGTCTATCCCAGTTAATTTGCAATTACTAGACCAGATAAAAAGACCTTATTTGGGTACCTTCCTACTGCTTATCAAACATGAAATCTTCCATGTTTGATATTAATAAAACTAATTTTTTGGAAAAAAATCAGGCGCTATATAGTGTTCTAATGTTGCCATTTTTTTTTTCTCAGAGTGACTTTAAATATTCATATTGTAATTTAAAATTTGCAAGGTTTAAATTGAAAACAGGAGCAGTTTTGCTGTAAAATTCTGTATCACAGAAAACGTCTTACTAATCAAAAAAATGAGACTCTGTCTTCAACAGTTACTTCAACAAGACAATGTATGTTCCCAAATCCTAAAGCACAGACTAAAATCCCACATGGCACCAGGGCTACACAGCTCTTAAGTATCTGTGCCTGAAAGGCACATTGGATATGTATGCAAATGCAGCTCATCTGTCTCATGCTCCACCATTCTTACTCCCTTTTTTCCTCCCTTTATCTTGACATGTTTACTATTTCTTCTACACTCTGCTTCACTGAATAGCAGATCAAACTTCAAAGCAACTTTTAGTTTGAAATTTGTTTCCAAGCTCCTAAGCTATTCTTTTTCTGACAGCAGTGGATAAGAAATTGTCACTACCACTGGTGACATGTCATCGGGAGATACAGGAATAACAGATGGGCAGCGGTGAGATAGCAGGAAGTAACTTCTTTAAAAGACTGTGTTGATATCACCAACTACGAGAGCAGAGGTAGAATGACCCCCAGAAGGGAATCCAATCTGCTGCACTCTCTGACTCACAGGTGCTTTGCCTTACTTATTTTTGGACATAGATCATATTTGATTTAAGATTGTTTGAAGTTTTAAAACCTCTATGTTAGAATTAACGGTAAGTATTCATAAGAATTAAGAAAAGGACAAATGGAGAGCCGCTATCCTCAGTGTTTTAAATGATACCACTAAAATGATAACTAGGATTGCTGATGTAACTAATGTAGCTGAATGCCATTAATAAGAGTCAAGAATCCTTGACTGCAATGTGAGATCAATGGGTTATGACATTTTGATGTCAGGCTGATAGATCTGACTTTCTCAATGAAGAATGATTGATTATGGCTCTTCAAAAGTATGGCTCATTATCAGCAAATCTAGGCAACTCTTGACACCAACCATACATAACACCCATTATGGTATGTCAAAAGTTGTTGCTTTGAGGGGGTGGCCATGATTTCTGAGAAAATTAATTGTTACGATTACTGCAAGATATTATGGTATATTGCATAAAACAAAATAGTGCATCTATTTTGGAAAGAATCATAGAGGCAAAGACAAGACAGTGATTTTTTAGCCCTTATTGCATTTTCTATGTAACAGATGGTCCACACAGCCCATAAGAAACCTGTTCTTTCTGGTGGTAGTAGGAAAATGATATAGAGCACATCATGGGATTCATTTGCTGCTTTTATAAAACTCTATGAATTTTTCTTCCAAACTAGGAATGACACATGCCCATAGGAAAGCAGATTTCTTGATTTCAAGGAGAGCTGAGTTAGCGTAAATTACTTTTAAAAATCTCCTTCTATGCTGCACTTTTTATAGATTAAATTTTTTTAAAATGTGACTTTTATTTATAGTACATTACAGTCCAGTCCAAAGTTTTGCTCCAGAGTGTAAAATTCATTGTGTAAAATTGTTGTACAGTGGGTAAACATGGGCACTGTCATGGAGAATACAATAAATGCAGGGCATAACAATATTCATGGTAATAAAATAATGCCTGAACAGTCCAGCCCAATACCCCATTCTGTACCGAGCACAACTTTTGAAAGAAGTTGATATACAAAAGAAAATGCTAAATATAATTTAAAAAAGTTGTATTAAGTGTGGTCTGTTCACCAATACATTATGTTTTATTGTCTCCTTCAGAATTCTTGGAAAAGCTCTGGGCCACTGAAGGAAAACCAGCCACAGCAGGAATTTTTGCCACAACGTCTGGCAGAGTGAAAATAGAAAATAGGAAGAAGAGACAAATTTATCTCAGGAGATAAAGCACCCAACTGCCCTCTGCTACTACCTTCTGAATCACTAGATGTAGGGTATGTAGGATTTCAAACAGTTTAACATTTAACATTATATTAGTTTGGCTTAAGGGTCATCATAATGTATTGACTTTCCATCTAGGACACTAAGACATTAGACAGTTACAAGTTCAATTATATCACTAATTCTGCCAAGTCTCGCCAATTATTCTGTCTCCCAAAGGACAAAGGATACAGAAATGCTTCATACTGAGAAAATTACCTTGTTTTAACAACAACAACAACAAAAAAAAAAAAAAAAAAAGGAAAAGCTATTGTGTAGAAACATTCTTTTAAACCAGGGAAGGATCTGCTGAAAGAGATCATTTTTCCCCCTTCTGGAAAAAATTGGTGTCTGGCTAAAATAAGGTGGGATTTACTTTAATCCACCAACTAGTAGGAGTTGGACTTCGATCTGTGGATCAGTTTTGGAGAAGTCAAGTCTTAAAAATAGCTTACAATTACTTAATAAATAGTAACAATTACTGAGCAATCATTTTGCAAATTCCCCTCTGTTTTGGAAGGTCAGCAAATTCTTAAGTGAAATGTGATTTAGGCATACCGTTTTATTTTTGTGGCTGGAACACATGTCAGAATGGTGCTTCAGAAGTGGCAATTTCCAACACTTGCTACACTTGTTGACTTGCTATTTCTGATGACTAAATAGGAGGTCTCTGTTGGTTTTATGAAGCCATATTCACATATGACTAATACAATCATGCAACGCAATTTGCTCCTGCTCTGAACTACTGCTGAGCACACACGAAGAGCTCTGCTCCATTTTGATCTGTTCTTATTTTATGTCTAGACTGGTTAGGGCAAATGATTACACAAATCACAGACAGTGCACATTTGTCCTGGATCTCTGTTGCTGGAACATCACCAGCCAGAGACATCTGGATGTTTAGTTGCTGTAAATCGGTATGAGTTACTGTTTCAGCACAGCAACTGGAGCTTTATCAGATCTTAAGAAATTCTACTAATGTTACATCACCATATCATTGCAGAGAAATCCTAGAAAACCCTAATCAGGCCCTAAGTGTCAATTCAGGTTGGGTTTTTTTTTTTTAAATTTAAAATTTTTAATTCATTTTCTTTTCTGGGGAAAAAAGAAAACGAATTTGCAAAATCTGCCCAAATTGGTAGATCTGATGTGATGAACAGCTCATAACCTACTAACTGAAACATCCTAAGCAGTTCATTAAATACTGAATTTAAGCCAGAATTTCTTTTTCATCCTTAATGGACAAATCTGTTAAAATGTAATAGTGAAGCTACAGAATATTAACAGTGGGTTTATAGAGATTGCCGTGAACATCTACAGACTTCACTGTTGCATGTTGTCCAGCTGTGGCAGTTTGACTTGATAATTTTTAAAAAGAAAAGGAGTCTGAATCACTTTACAGCAGCTCCAAGACTGGAGAGCTAAGAGGGGAACCTGCACCTCATGCCTGCCTGCTGTCACAAGGTGCATGGAACTGTGTAGCTGGTATTTTGCTTAAGAAGTCCCTAAGGCAATGACAAAAATCCAAAAAAGTAGCCAAATTTCAGGCATGTGTCCTTTCCCCCTCACTGCTTCCCTTCCACCTGCTGCATATTAACTTTTGTTAGTAATTCTTCTTTTTGGTTTTACTTTCTTTAGAATATATCTTCATAATTTTTATTTTTCAAAGTCAATAAATTAATAATAAAGCTTCTGAAATGGCTGGCTTGATTCACCAATAGACAGCCAAAACTGCCTGACACCACCCTGCTGAAAAGGGGCAGAGTTTATCATATATATGCTGAGCATCACTGGAGAGACTGTGAAGACACCCCCTAGAAAAGATGACAAATGCATGTACTGCTCAGACTGTAAAAAACACAACAGAAAAAAAAAAAAGTAAAATCTACCTACTGCTGTTAAAGACTTATCTTTATTTTTAGTATTTTCCATATAATCATTCTAGTTACTTACCTTAATAAGTTCATCTGTAAATGATGGCTTGATTTTTGTATTGACTCAATAGTGATATGTTTAGCATATATAACCTATGGCTCAGCAAACAGAGAAAAAACAAGGCATGAAATATCACATCTTGTGCACAAAAATGCACATCAATGGATTTTTTTTGCATGATGTAAGCTTAACAGCTACAGAAACAGTATTTCAACAATGTGATTCTCAAACTGTGTTCTACAGACCAGGTCCATGAAATTGTGCTCACAAGTCTGCAAGTGCAGAGGTCAGAGATACAGAAAGATGAACAGTGAGGTGCAGCTGTAGACCATGGACACATTCATAGACAGACCTAGAAACATCTAAACGCAGGATCAAGTCCAAGTTTGTAAACAAGTAAAAGCTGGCTTAGCACTGTATTCCAAGTCCTTTTAGCCTTGATCACCTTTGAACTCTTTGTGGAGCCGGGTCACTGTGCTTTCCTGTATGAAATACCTTCATATATGACAATACAGGCAGACTTAAAAAAATCCACCCTCAGCTTATTGAGTGAGGTAGCTCATCCCTAGACTCCCAGTTTCTAGTTTTAGGCAGTATTTGGCTCTCAACTTCCAGGGAAAAGTGAGCTCATGGTGACCAAAGCAGCAGCGATTTCAATCTGCAGAGCACTTGGGACAATTACCTTATTGCCGTATTCATTTCTGTGAGGTGTTAACCCAAACACCTAGGAATGGTAATTTAGATGTCATGAGGAGTTATTGAACTCCTCATGTAAGAAAGATCTGTACAATTTGCAGTGAGTGACATCTCATCTTAGTGTCACAAGGGGGTGATAGCTGGATGATAATGCTACTTGCTTGTTCCTTCCCCCATCAAAAAGAAGAAAAGCCTAGCAAGAGTGGGAGCTAGCCCTAGCAAAGCATCACAGTCATTTGTTATATTGATAATTAATTATCTTCTATTTTTTTGGACTGTAAGGATGTTTTCTGCTTGGTGCTGTACAACAAAGATGATCCTTTCCTCAAAAAGCTTGCAAAGAAAAACAGCAGTAGCCACAGAAAGATGGACTAACATAGCCCTGGTCAATGCACTAGTCTGTGAATTAAACTTTTGCTCATTTGCATAGTGTAAAATGAGTGTCAGTTCTGATTAGCTGAGCTTAGTTTGAAAGCTGGAAGAGTAGCACTGCCAGCACGAGCTGGAGAGAAAGTCAAAGACAGGATAGAGCTGTATAATTATCAAGAGTTGGAAACAAACAGAAGTCTCCTATGCAGTAAAGTAGTTCCTGCTCTCTCCCCATCCTGATTCCCATTTTTTGTTAGGATGAGGGCCTGAAGGACTAGATCTTGGGAAGAAATGAAGACTAGTAATAGCTTAAATAAAACCACAGAACTCCTGTAACTTTAACCACTGTATTGGTGAAGTAATTTGAAAAGAGTGCTGCTCTCAAAGGTGCAAAGTTAAGTGTAAGGTTTAGAGACGGAGGCCAGTTTCAGATTTAAGACATCATTAGCTCATAATCCATGAAAATTCCTTCTAGACACTTATTCAGACTAATGAAGAACCAAAAAATTAATCCATGGAATATTACTTAGGCTATCACTTGAGTGTTTCAAGGCTATAACTTATAGATGTGATTTTCCCCACCCCCATCCTATCCCACAGAAAACTTGTGATTTTATGTGCTTTTTTATGCATGTATTAAACAAATGGCACAGCTGAATAGCTTTTCTTAAAAACTGGACATTCACCAAAAAGAAGTTTGCCAGCACAGACAATTAGGCTTTCTTCTTTTAACAATAGATTGACTGACTGGCACATTTGAAATGCGAGCGTATTTTTTATTCCTCCGTTCACCCTTTGAGCTGATAAACACGAACAATAGGAAACAGCTGGGACAGGAAAACATTTTAGTTTGTATTTTCAAAGCAAGCAAGAAATAAACCCATCAGTGGGAGCCAGATCACATCTTCTGCCTTAGGGGTAGTCAGCAATTGGGGGGAAAAATACGATCCATATTTTTAATCAAACATTACATATTTATTAATGTGCAGCTGGCCTATTGTGTGCATGATTTTTTTTCTTTAACGCTGCGCTGCGTCCGTCAGCCTGACATTGTTCTGTAACTGACATTACTCTATAAGGATCTGGAAATGCACAGATTTAATAGGAATCATTGAGACAATTGCTTTCTGTATTATTAGGTCTGTGTGACGTAGGTACCATCTGAAATTCAATTTTAGAAGAAAAATAAGATATTGTTCCATCAAGGCAATTTGGTGCACCTGTGATACAGTAAGAACATACACCCCCACCCTCCTATTTTCCTTCTCACTCATCTAACTTTGTGGCCATTTAATGATATGTGCCACTCTTTTGTTAAAAATGTTTGGGCAAATGTATTTTGATGCTTATTGAGATTAAACTTTCAGTACATCTCCCTGGTAGCAAAGGTTGGGCTGTTCATTAGTTGAAGGTTTGGCCTTGTCAGGTTCCATTGACTGTTGGCTAAAAGGATCACTTTATCATCATTTGTCTGCAATGGAGACAGTCTTTATTCAGCCTTGATTCCTCTGGGGTCACAGCTGTCATAACTTCACTCGCTTTATAATGCAGACCCCAGTTTTGCAATCCCCTTAGGTATTTGTCTAATAGATTCAGTTTACCTTAATATAGGTAATATGTTATTTATAAAGAAATACAAGGGAAAGGAAGGGGCGATATTGCTTAAAACATCTCCCTCTTAACCTACTGTTTGGGATCAATTATTTGGAAATTATGTTAAACACAGCTCCCATTTTGAACCTAAAGCGGAAATACCTCTTTTTTTTTCTTGAGTTTTACTCTTGTCTTTTAGCTGCAAGAATTGAGACAATCCTCAGGCCTGGTTTTCCATTGGTGGAAGTTGAGATAACTTAGGGATTTTGACAAGGCTGTGGTGTTTTGGAGAAAAAGGTTTTATTTTTCTCTTGTTTTCAAGATCCTGTATCCAAAAGAAGCCTGGAGGAGTTTGGGCTTCTCTTAATTTATTTTGGGGGGTTACTTTGGCTTTGAGATTTGTTGCAACACACTAAAAATTTGCAACACAGAATGTACAAATATGTTTCATCACAAACAACATATTCCATACTTTTTTGGTTCTCTTTTCATCAGCTATGTGAAACTGCTACTACCAACCTTTTCATTACTTAACATGATTTTCCTCAGAAACATCTATACCACTTCAGTGGGTGATGCAGGGCACTGTCTTGCTACTTCTCAATGGGAGCCAACACAAACAATGCGATACTGCAATTCATTCTTTATACCTCACTGAGAACACCATTTGCTCTACTTTCAGCCCCAGGCTTCTGGTTCATTAATGGGGCAAGGCTTAGGTACTGGCCAGTGACTGTGCAGGACTTACTGGCAGATGATATTCAAGCTCCTTGGATGAGAATGCTGTTCAAAAGGTGGCATCTCCTGCAGTGTCCAGGAATGAGTGAAGCACATGTTCTGGACCAACAATTTATTTCCCAAAAATGATAGTTTAATTCAACTTGAAACAAGAATTTTGACATAAGGTCAAACCTAAGGTGCTGATGTTTTAAGCCAGAAATCAGCAAGGAGAAGGATGTACTACTGCTGCCCCTGCTTCTCCATGGGGGGGCACCCACCCAAGGACCCTGGGGAGGGTCTCTCTTCTATAGAGCTCATCCAGTTTTGCATCTCTTGACACAGGAATGGGAAATGAGATTAGTTCCCTCAAAACAAGGCCAAAGAATCAGTTTGTCTCCATTTGATTTACTAAAAACTAAACTAAGAGTGGAATAGGGCATTGTAAGAAGCTCATTTTTGAGTGCCTTGGTAACTGATGCATTCCCCTGGCAGGTTATATATTGGCTTTCACAGAAGAGGAGAGGGGCTGACCAGTTTCAACATTTGTCCTTCTTCAAAATTCCCATTAAAGAATGAGGGGAAAAAAATCAGAACTTGATTTTCATACTGTTACAACTGCTTCTACAATTTTTTCTAAAATCTGCTGGCAGCATCAGTTGCTGTAAATGATATAATTCTCCTATTTTTAAAATTTTATATCTTTTAAGGATTACACAGAAGTGTTTGTACACTTCATAGAAAGTAGTTACCACACTACGTTATTAGTAGCCCTACCAATGAAATTTTGCTTTCACTATTTGTTTTCAACAAGAAGAATGATGTTAAAGTATCCAGGAAAAGCACACAACAGAGACAGTTCTGAACAAAAATCCCTGCATAGGTCCAGACAGATACCTCTTTGCCGGTAACTGCTTAAGGGGAGTAATTTCATAGACTTAATCATTAAAAGAAAGCCTTGATGTAAAGAAAAACATAATGAAAATCAAAGAAACACCCTGTGGTGGGAGTCTAATCTTCAAGAGGGTAGTTGTGTTTCCCTTTGCTTTTGTGAAAGTTTGTGGGAGCTCAGACCCACACAATGGTCTCACACTTTCCTCTTCAGGAGGATCCAAACACCAAATCCTCTCCACAGTTCACTGACTGGCTATTCCTTTTTCATACTGTTTCTTGAATGACTGACTGTATTTTTGAAACAAAACATATACTCAACCAATGGCATATTCTCACAGTAAAATTTGTTTCAAATACCACTCAGTCATATCTTGTGTGTGCACCCGCATGTGTCGAATTCCCCAGCCAGAACCGTAACTACAAGCTAAATTTCACTTAAGCTTCTAATTCAACACCAGAACACACTGCACTTTAATATCTTAATTACAGTTGGAGGTTGATAAGCAAACAAGGAAATGGAGCCATAATGCTGCAGAAAGTTTCCCTATAAATATTAGCTCTCGTTTCTTTTTTTATTATTTTTCCTAACCACCTTCCTTATAAGAAATTAATTCAAAAGTTATAGAAAAAGTAAACATGACAAAGGGGAAAGAACACACACAAAAAAAAATCCCACCACAAAGCAATCTTTAAAAGGGTTGCATAAAACTGGATATAGATGCCTGATTCCATGTGTACTGCTGCACCATCCATGAAAATAGCCTTTAAGACAACTCATTTTACAAAGGAAAATGTCACTAGATATAGTGTTGATCATTAGGTGTACTACAGTGCATTCGTCTGCTTGTACCCCACTTTGATTAGTATACAGCAAAGATGGCCACAAGCACTCAGAAAGTTTTATTGAGGTTTAAATCTTCATTCAAATGATGTAAAGGGGCATTGAATGAAGATTTAGAACTCTATAAAGCTGCTTGGCAGTGTCTGTGGCAATCTATGCCACATAAAAACTGAAATGCTTCTACTTTGTTATTGAAACATTTCTACTGTAATTCTTTAATATTAGGTAGCAGCCAGAGTGTTGGGACATTACCACATCTGGGAGTATTTCTCTTACTGAGGAGCTCGCCTGCTATCAATTGTGCAGGATATTATAGAACGTACACACTGTTGATGTCTAGGAGATAATGGAAGAGGAATTGTTACTGCAATTACATATTATTATGCTTTTCAGAAGATAATGTGGGTTCATTCATGTGAGTATTTTGAACGAGCAAATACCCTAATTGCTTACATGTCTGTTATAATCCTAAATCCGGTTGACATATCTGATGTGTTGTTGCATTTTTATCCAGCCATTTGCATGTGTACTCTTTATGATTTTCCTCTGACCTGCATGAACTGTGCAAACAAGAAACACAAGTGTCTTGAGCATTTCCTTTGCAGTTTTAGTCTAAGTAAACACCCGGGAAAACAGAGAGTCAGAGCACTGTAACAAATGTGCTTTTTTTCAGGAATATAGAATCAGCCGGTGCAAGAGCAGGATAAGTGCAAATGATCTGATTATGCTGTAATGACAAATTTATGAAACGAAGAGCGCGTGTATTGTTTCAACTGTCCTTTCACAATATATTGGATTGACAGAGAATGTGTGGCAAATTATTCACCCATTCACTTAACCAGAAAACAAAGGGAGATGATTAAGAAGCATCAGTATTCTGAAGCAGCCATCAAACTGACCCAGCCAAGGAGCGAAGAAGAACAGCAAACCCAGCCACAAAATGCCGCAGTTGTCTTGCTGGTTTATGGCCAGCAATGCTTCACAGACTTTCCTGAGGTAGCAAGCGGGGGGACAGAGATAACAACAAGGGAACAGCACGGTGCCTATAGTATTCTCATGTTCACATTGAGTGACAGAAAATGTTTGGAGAAAAGACGTGTGCTTGTAGAAATTCTTGCTTAATAATCCACTAGAGGGAGCTTATGTATAACCTCTGCTAGGCCAATTATGTCAAAGAGCTTGATTTTGCATAATTAACAAAGATGAGGTAGTTGTGAGGGGAATATCTGCACTGCTATTCTTTTCTCTACCTGTTGTCTTGGGGCTCAGAAATGGCATTTTTGGAGTCTTCAGTTCTATCCAGAATAGCTCTCTTTTCTCAAGTGGAAGCAGCATTCCCATTGGCGTTAGCTGGGATACACCTTCATCATAGACAGACTCGAACCTGAAAAGGATAACAATGGAAAAGCTTTAGCAAGGTTTTACCTACTCTTTATCTTCTGTCTTTGCCTATTTCAATTCTGACTGTAAAACAATAATTCAGTCTCTATGATTTCCTCAGAAGAAGGAGGCAAACAACCCGGATTGCAGACGTTGCCTCCTTTTTATTTCAGTCGGACAAGGCTTTCAGCACAGTGTTTGTCTGGAACTGCTTGATTTCCAAGTGGAAACTCTGCCAGAGTTAATATAAAACTTGGTGTCCTTCACAACATTTAACATGCAAACACCTTCAACTATTTCCTGGGTTAACTTATAAAAGACAGGTTTAGGTCTGTTGTATCAGAAATATGAACTTTAGTTTAGTTCAACTTGCAATTACAGTTCTAGCTAAATCAAGAGATAACACACTTCCAAGCTCCATACCCACACAGCAGAGTCTAGCTAAGTAGTCAGATACACTATCAGAAAGCTTATCATAAAACTTGAAATTGCTGTATCCTTTACACTCATTTTGTTGCCTTTTTTCTTTCTATTTTTCTGTTGGAACAGAAAACTTATGACTACACTTCAGCTGTCACCAGCTTTCAAGGTTATACTGATAGGAATGAGAAACATATTCCTAATCTGCATACCAATGCATTGAGAATGCAAAGGCAGGCTTTTTGCCATTGAATAGATGATGATAAGGTCTTAAGTCTTTTGAATTTCTTGTGTTGTACTTGTATTATCATATGATTTCTTAAGCCACGAATGAATATGTAAATTTCTTGCCACTGACTTGCTCCAAAATAATGGACATTACACTTACACAGTGGCAATTCAGAGTGTAAAATTGATTAATATTTGTTTTCAAAATGACATGCAATGATGTATGGATCCTTTTACAACTTAAATTAATACTTTAAAGAGATGAATGGTCTCTACAGAGGATGTTAAAGTTCAAGCTGAAAAATTTGCATATTTATATTACAACCAACTGATAATAATTGTCGAAACAGAATGTAATGTGGTTCGTTTTTCATTTTAATCTGGTTGTACTCAAACACAGGACCTCATTAACTTCCAGCAACTAATACAGCATTATCAGTCCCCATAAAACAGGCTTCCCTTGAATTTATGAATTTCAAAGACTATTTCCAGTGGTGAATCACTGTTAAACACTGGGTCAGCCACTGGCATGTGCACTCCATGTCATATGCCACAGAAGGATGAAAGTTACCTGTGTTAAAGTGCTTAAGAATCTCACGGCCAGTTACCTATTTGCTAGCTGACATTTGGAATCAAAATTGAAGTGTGATATAGACATCTTGACTTTCATGCCTCACTCAAAGACAGATTTTTTTTTGTTCTGAATGACTAAAGTCAGGAAATGCAGGTTCATCCACTTCCACTTCCTAGGTTAGGTAATACTCTTTAACAGTAAAAAAAGAGCATGAGATCTTTCCTTAAGATATAAGTTATGTATAAGGAAGATGTGGAACTCTGGATAGAGAAAATAAGAGAACTTGGAAGCCCATGTAAATTCTATTCCATCTGGATTTAAATAGCAATACAATTAGTAGTATATTTCTTTTCTGAGGTGAGGAACACAAGATAAGCACTCTATCAACAAGTCCCAGGTAGTGCATTGTAGGCATTCTTGAACGAGATGCATCAGGAAAATGTACATCTCTAGAAGAATGAAGCAAGTAACTTCTCAGCTCTGTGAATTTCTTGTTGTGAAATGTATATTGAATCTTCTAATAGTGGTGCTTATTTCTTTAGTTCACTAAAAGTTGATGGCTACAGAAAGAGGAGGTATTGCGTATAGTGCACCCACTTCAATTTCCTTCATTTTTCCATGTAAGTACTAATTAAAGATAGCTTGATTAGCTTATTTCTAAGAACAAAATTACTTTGGAGAAAGTAATAAACTATTTTTTCTATGTCATTTCATATTTTGACAGCTAATCTGAACTGATCTGTGGTTTTTGAAATTCCACAGGCCTAAGAACTCACATTGGTGTTCAAGAGGTCCGATGGCTGGTTGGGTAGGATGGGAGAGCAAATGTAACTCTCCTTTACTTTAATACTATAACAGTTACAAATAACTGAGGACTGCTCTTGACTCGAAAGGGCTGTCTGACAGCCAGTGATAGTATCTGCAGTATAGATGCATTTGCAGTCTCACAGGTATATTGCTACAGGGAAGAAGGCAAGATTACTAAACTAACTTCGTGTAGCCCAGATGTTGTCTTTATACAAAGAACAGATCAGTTAGGTCACCCATGTCTGCTTTGTGCAGTCCTGGGAAAGTCCTGAGAGGCTGAGAAAAAGAGGAGGAACTTTAAAGAAACTCCGTTAAGTAAATGTATACATTACTAATAATAGTAACAAAACCTTGTATGTAAGTGGATGAAAATCTCTAAAATGTCATTATCTGGTATAATAACTCTTTTTTCCTATGAAGCCATCCAGACTTTCCATTATAACATCCTGAAGAACTTTTTTTGTAGATCTTCCTATCAGCTGTCAAATAGCTGGAGGACAATCTGGCCCGGCAGCACAGTGATTGCACATTCAGTTGTTGCAACTTTATAATCTTGCAAGAATTGACTCTTTGGATGCTTCTCTCAAAATCAGTCCACAGAATAGTCCAGTGAGACATCTTGTTGAATTCCCAAGCTTTAGTGAATGAGCTATGTTGTCTCCAGGCCTCTACACTCAGAAAAAGAGCAGGCAAAGTTATAAAACTTCTCCTCCAGCATATGAATTCACCCATCCTACATGTTGGTCAGTAAAGTATGACTAAATAATTGATTTTTCATGATGAAGGGAATATACCTTCCTATAGGGCTCCTTACTGGGAGCTGTGCTGTAAAATACTCATAATTCACTTGGAAAAATAGAGGAGTGCATATTCTGGCCACGATTTAACCACTGGTACAACATTATTTACAACAGTCAAAACTTAAACTGAAGAGTCTTAAACTTAGACAGGAATCGCTGAGCAACTTGGTAATAAAATGGCTGAAGAGACAAGATGCTGACAAAAGAAAACATTGCACAGGTGGAGTGATGGGAGGAGAAAACAATACCCTAAACCAGAAACACAGTATGAGACTCTAAATAATTTATTATCACTTAGGAAAGTAAGAGAGTCAGTACGGACAGTAAACATTAACTCAATGCTTAGGTGAGGAATGGAAAAAACATTATACATACACAGCACCCCTGATTGGTGAACGCTTTGCAGTGTTTGATCTCAAACTTGGTATTACAGAACACCACAGAGGAAAGCAATATGGATAAGCAATATTTTGGAATGCTTTCTGAAAGATTAAATAGATTGGATTCCTCTGATTAGGAAAGACAAGCTTCGGGAAGGATTTGTGAGGAGTCTATGAAAAACATGCCTTAAGATAGAAACATGAAAAAGATTAAATGGGAATAAATAGCCATCATTTCTTACATTACACCAATTAGAGAGCAACCTGTGAAATTACAAAACAGTATGTATATAGCAATATATATTTCTTTACATGGTTCCTTTTTAGTCAAAATAGACTTCCATGCTATATTTAGATGATAAAATTCTGTGTGTGTTCAGAAAGTGATTGGAGAAAATTCAAGCAAAAAATGTCCATCAAGGATTATTAAGCACAATAATGCAGATGTAAACAGCAGTCCCTGAACTCCAGATTGCTAGAAGTAGTAAGAATGCAATGAGGAAGGCTTCCTTTGGCTGCTCCAGCCTTATGGGGTTTTTTGCAAACATCTGCAGGAGACATGATGTAAGATGCTTGCATAGAGCATAGTCACTGCTGTGCTCTGACAGACTGGGGAATGGCACAGCCGCAGCAAAATCAAGAACTGGAACACAGGAATACTTGTTCTACTCTAATCACAGCTAAACTATCACAGAATATTTTAATTTTCAACTCCATCGAGTATACTGGCAAATATTCTAACTGTAGAATAGTGAAACCAGGCTTTTCTAGTACAAGTTCTGGCAATCCCTATGAGGCAATAAGGGCGAGTTAAGCCACCAGAAATATATATTTACACATGGAATTTGTTAGCAAGACTGCTCTTCTTTTCCCTAGAGACAGCTCCATTGCAATAGCCCTGGAAAACACATGCACACACACACTCACACACAGAGAAACAATCAATAGATACACTTAGAAAGCCTGTTATACCATGTTGTGCTCTGCGGATTTTGATAATATCAATCATAATTGAGTTAGATATAATCCATCTGACTTTCAGTATGCTGGGGTCAGCAGGGGACGCAATGCCTCACTTCACATCAATTACCACATATAGTAAGGTGGTGGTAAGCAATTCCATTTGATAGTTTGCAGCTATAAATAATTATATGGCAATAGCAGTAAAGTTGGCTCTTGGGCACAATACAGAATCATGAATTTTCATTTACTTATATCTCAGAAGCTGTTAGGCCTACTGAAATGCAAACCCCAGATTAGGTATATCAGTCTTTATATTAATACAGTATATGCAGCTGGTAGATGCTTTTGAATGAACATTTTATGCTTTCTCTTATTTCATGAGAATATTTTCATTTACAAATATGACCACATAAGGCCTGATTAGAAATTGCTATGACAAAGCAAACTTGGTCTCATGCTTCTTTAAATCATGTTCCATCTTTCATTCAGTTTCCTGTCTGTCCCATCCAAGTCTTTGTGGGATTTCAGTAAGAAGATGCTTTTTTACATGCTGTACAATAAATTCTCATCAATTTGAAAACATACAGAGTAAAGCAGGTTTATTAATCAGAAGAGTAGTGCAGAAAGGTTGCAAAAGAATCAGAGATTTTTTCACTTCTTTGCTTTGAAAGCTGTTCCTTTTTAAATGCTGTTGTTTATGACATTCTGTGTTTTAAGAGCATCAATCAACAGAGACAGAGTGGACATAGATATGAAGTCAGATTAGGAATAAGGTAGGAGCATGGGAAGGAGTTTAGCAGATTTAAATTTGAAAATCAGAAAAGAGCCAGGCTGAGTGATACCTAAGGAAGGCTGGATAAGTACATGAAAAACAGGATGATGAGGAAGAAAATGAAAAAGTACAAAAGCCCAGTCTTTCTAAAAGGGCCTATAAAAATGCAAGGAATTTCACTTGAAGTTTTGAAAGCGATATGGAAGTGGGGGTGGGAAGAGTGAAGAGCCATGATAGTCTGAGAATTATACTTTCTAATCAAACCTGTTCCTTAAGGTGTTTGGGTGTGTGCCTGGTGCGTTTCCATGTCTGCTCCTACACATGTGACACAGATAAGAAATTAAATAGCCTATTAAAGTCATGTTAAGTCATGTTTTAAGTCTGTTTCTAGATTTGAACTGCACAGAAATTTTGAGGAACATCTACTATGTATAACAAAGCTTTTATAGATTAAGACTTTAGTTCAAAAGGAGCAAAGAATCATAGCCTCCCAGTACTAGTCCACTGGAAGCACATATTCGTGACACTTTCAAAAATTTAGCTTTATGCTTATGGAGAGTGTTGAGTTGAAATAATGCTGTGAGTCTCTGCAGAACTAACATGCTGGGATTCATTGATTCTTGTCTTATCAGAAGGTGGATGAGGCCATGAAAAGTGAAACATATCTGGTCTGTGGTCATTTGTTCATGTAGAACATATTTCTAGCAAGAAGAAACCAGTCACAACTAGCAGATTTTTCCATATACCATATTCCACCAAACACACACTGATATTCATTAATCACAGAATGAATATAGGAACATGCACGTTCTCTCCTAGAGATTTCTGTGGTGGAGCAGGGGCAAATTTCACTTGTGAGCTTATTTTCAGAAACAAATATTCCACCAGCAGGTGTTGCAGAGCAATCGTACAGAACTCTATGAGGAGTTTACAAAGATGCTGGGGCTGAAGGTGCTGTACAGGAAACAGGGCAGGAAAAACCCATGGGGCAACAACAGGGATCAAATCCAAGGGTGCTGATGTGAAATGGGGTAGACATGGCTACACAACTGCAGGAGGGATTTAACAGTCAAGAATAGAAAAAAGATGCCTCATCAGCAAGACACTGCTGTAGGATCCAGCTTTTAGGAAAGAATCTTTTTCTTTCACCCTGACCTGCAGACCAATTGTGAAAAAACTATTAGCATTTTCAACAGTAAGAAAAACCAAAAAATGTTCAGTAACCTCAGAAAGAATTAATCTAGGAAAAAGTCTCCTAACCAGGAGGAAGATTAAATGCATTAATGATGTCATAGATAATTGATCAAGAGTTAATGATTAAAGGAAAGGCAGATTGCATATGCCAAAGGAATGCATAGTTGTCACTAATAGTAGATGAATCACTGAAAAACATTTAAATAAAAAAGGGAAGGTTTGCTGCATGATCTAGTAAGAACTGTATCTTTAATTATGATTTGATAGGCTGGATCTAATTTTAGTAATACAACCTATGTAAAAATTATACATCCATGGCTTTGGGAAGCCCAGGTCACAGCCTGTAGAGCAGCATCTTGCTGATCAGAGAACTGGTATTTAGCAGCATGAATTGAACTGCAATCAACAAGGAGTCTGATTTGTGTTCTAAATTGGTGTTTAGCAGCATGATCTGAACTGCAATCAAGGGAGAACTCAGAGCATTTTCTAAGGGGAGCAAATGGATAGTTTCCAATCTCATTACACAAAATATTTGTAGCAGTTTAAATTAGATTGGAAAAGATCCCAAATTATTTTAACATGAGATCTGTAGAATGAGAACTTTTTGAATATGTTTCAGAGCAGAAACCTGCACAAATGTAAAGGTTCTAGTAAAAGTTTTACTCTAAGCGTAATTCTTTTTTTTGTAATTCTTTAATTTGTAAAAGAAAAAATATCTGAAAAGCCATTGTAATATAACAAGTAGGTATTTTGTGTCTGGTTTTTTTTTTTTTCACTCTGTTTTTCCATTAATTTCTCTGCCCTATAATGTGCTGCAACACCTGCATGGATTGTTGGGGTTTTTTCAGAAAACTATAATGCTTCCCAGAAAAATTGCAACACGTCTTGATAAGAAAGGTATATTGCCTTGTGTCATAGGTCAGTTTCCTGATGTCACTGCTCAGAGGGCAAAAGCCTATAGAACAAAGGAATAATCCCTAGGCATAAGTATTCTTAAAGAATTCTGTGGCCTTACCATGAACCTGATGCACTGCGCATCATCCCAGTTAGCACTGTTTTGCCTGTAATTATGTCATCAATCTGATATCATACCCCAAAACTGATATTTCACAATATTCTCACACTGACTGTTTTAACAGCCACGTCTCATGCTGATTTTGTACATTTTGTGTTTATCTCATGTTTTTCTTCTTCTCCTAACTCAATCACAGCCAACGGTCAATTTGAAGATCTGGCTACCCGGCCTGTTGCCATACCTCTGCATATTCATGAGTAAAATCTTTCCATATCCACATGGCAAACCTTTCAAACTGTCATAAGGAAGAAATAATCACCTTTTCTTTAAAATCTAACAAAGCCCACCAGAGCTGTGTTCTTTGTATAATAGTTAACATTGTCACTAGTAATCAATTTATTTTACTGGTAAAGACAGTATTCTCATGACAAGTCAAAGACCTTTGGAAACAGTACATCTGTGCCTGCTATTTAAGCACACACAGACACAAAGAAGCAGAATATATTAGAAACAAAAAATATGTCAGCTTGTATAATGGTCCCATTGTTTGCTCCACCAGAGAGGGATTGTGCCATAACATATGACGCTGAATGTGCTTTTCTTGTTCTCCAGCCTTCATAATAAAGTATTTGATGCAAATACTCTAATCACATGGAGAAGATGCGGTCGGATGTTAGTTGTCCTTCCTTTCATTTCTATCCCTGCTGCCTCAAGAAATGTATTTTAATGAATATTAAAAAAAGCCCCAAATAACAGCAAATAGATGGAATTCTGCTTTAATGTGTTACTTTTAATAGCAGGTGCTTGTTTCACACTTGGCTCAATATAATCCCCCTCTGCCAGACACTGAAGCTACATTATTGTAATGTTCAGTGACTGACACCTGTCTCGTGGCTTCTCCATTAGGCTGCTCTGTTATTTTGTACAGGATAAAATAGGTAAAGAAAAGGCACAGAGACTAGCATATACCCTATGCAAATATATGAAATTGCTCTGTATAGCACTATAGCTATATGCAACCCTATGCAGCATTTCCTAATGGGTAGTGTCCACAATTTACAGAAAAAAAAAAGTGGGTTTCCAGAGGTGTAGAAAGAGGTAGAATAGGTCAGTTGACTCATTTATAACACTTCACTTCCTCCTGAGCAGCGGAAACCTAGGGTGCAACTTCAAATACACAAAGCGACCTTAAGTAACAAGGAGCACATTGACCCTTAATTATGCTGCATGGACCCTAGAATTATCCAGAGCTAAAACAGCTCATCCAGTTCAATATTTCTGTTCTTACTCACTCATTTATCAATGCTTGATAAAGAATGGGAAACAACTGCCCACAAAAGAAGGAAAAAGGCAGGAATAACTATGGAGAGGACTATTGCTTCTGATAGGGCCCAGAGGCAGAAAGGAGTCACAGGTCCACCCCAGCTACACTCTACCAAGTGCTGTTCTCTGTTGACAGGCAACAAACCCCTTGGCAAGCCTGCCTCTTCCCTGGCTGTGTGTGTAGCTCCACACTGTCACATGCTCCACACTGCTTGAAAGCTGCTAACTTTTTTCTAATCGAAAAGAGGAGCCCTTAATGAAACAAACAGGACAGGGATGCATTCCTTTATTACAGCGTATTTTTAATAACGCTTCTATCAGAAGCAGCAGCCTTAAATCCCAGCCCTACCTACTGTTCCACATCTCATGGAGTTTTGCAGCAGCCTCCTGGGTTACAGGAGTTTCCAGGCTTCTGTTTTGTGAGACTTAAATGCGTTCTTCCCAAATCATTTGGTAGAAAAATAATAGCTTTCTGCCCATCTGGACCTGAAATAGAAAGGCCAGGGCAGGCAGGTACTCTTCTGCTTTCCCTTCCTGGGCACTCATTAATTGGGCTATTACGCACATGCCTACCTAAGAGTGGCTAAGAAGCACATGGGACTCAGAAAATACGTTGCTTTCATGTTATATATTTCAAGTTATATCAGCTTTCATACTTTTTTCCTTATGGAAACCAAGGAGACTTCATGTGCATGAGTCAGCTACTACAGAAAGCCAGAGTGCACCAAAATCAACTTTAAACCAACACTAATTAAATTGAATAGACTAAATATTGCCTGCTGCAGCATGCAGCCACTATGAAACAACCAGAAGTAAAATCAGAGAGGCAATTAAAAAGGTCTGTTAAACGTGCATCTAGGTCCATGTGGCCATTAATGTCTGGCATAAGCAGAAGGGGCCTACAGTGGTTAGTGTAACGGCCGAAGCTCCTTGGGACCCATTAACAACCTCAGCAACCCTTCCCCCAGACACTGGACAATGTAACAGAATTCCTACATCTCAAAAGCCCACTCTATAAACAGAGATGAAATCTGAATATTCAAACCTTTGGCCCTCCTGCTGAGCACAGCTGAGCCTGCTGCAGCTTAACTTCAAAGGCAAGAGAGCCATGAGAAAGGAAGCGAGCCCTTACGGCGCACACTTGACTCAGCACTGGTGCCTGGCGAAGCTCTACAACTATTGTGTGTGCACTATTAAACACTGCTGTAATGTACACAGCAGATCTTCAGCTCTGGAAAAACAGACTCAACATTTGGCTATTCTCACACAGGGTCAAATGCACCTAATTATTACTTGACTGTTAATTTGCATTTCAAAAAGGCGAAGCCAGCTCTGAATATATCACTCCTATATTCTAACTTCCTGCTATGCAGGGAGAGTCGGACACCAACTTTCCCTGTAACAGAGATGACTTTCTGCTGGGTCCAGGTGCTCCAGGCCATGGAGCCTTTGACCCCTGGAGCGTGTGGACGGGCAGAGGACGGGTACCAACCCTCCCACACCTCGTCTGTGCAGGGAGAGTGTGGCTGTGAGCTGCTGCTGACCAAAGATGGAAATTCGGATTCCTAGGGCACACCGTGAGTCAGGCTCACACTGCAACAGCCAAGGCTCTGGTGATACAAAAAAAAAAAACAACAGTCAGGGATTTGGAGATTCAACTCCAATTCCCTGAACTGCTCAATCCTGAATTTGCATCTTCTGTATGCTAAGCATGTACTCAGATCAGTGACAGTGCAGAGGATGATTATCACTGATAGGTCCTCAGGACTTAACACTGTTCTGATTTCCCCACTCCCCATCCCATTCTGCACTGAAACAAAAGCATAATTCCTCCAAAGTATTTCCCAAAATCGAATGCTTAAGATTTAGACTGCAACAAAGTAATACTGTCTATGAGGGAGTAAGGCAAGAAGATTGTTACTGTGGCTTCTGCTGCTGCCCAGGGACTATATCCAGCGTTTCCATCTAGCGTTCCATGCAAGTATCTTCAGAGAGACCTTAACACAATCAAGCTCATCTCTGCTGATCAGGCACGTAAGAGCACTGTTTCTTTCTGCAGGATGATCACCCAGCTCCCACTGGGTCCCAGCAGAAAATTGTTTGTCCATTCGTTAGGACTTTGGACTTTTACCATTGCAATTGTTTTTTTGCTAGGACAGTACACAGCTTGTAGTATTTGAAATGAACCATGTAACTATAACGCAGGCAGATGGTAGCACTGCTGACTGGCAGTGCTATTAGAAGTTGCCACATCTGAGGGTAATATTGATTTACTTTCTTCATCTTTCAGAAACACTACCTGAAGTGTAGTCTGTTTGGTTTTGGTGGTGGATTTACTTGTTGCTTCTTTTATCCTTAATGGGAACACAACTTTGGGTCACGCATGATTTCTGCACCCTCTCTGAGCTCTCAAACTGATCCCTGTTATGCCCTGCCGGCACTTTCTAATGCTCTCCACTGCAAGGCCCATTCTGAATGATAAAATTACAGAAGGATTTGTGCAGTCTATGCCCAAGTATCTCAATATGCCCTTGTCAGGCTGTAATAGCATCATCGGTTCTTACTGAGTGTAGTGGCTTTCTGAAGTCTAGATGGTAGCAATGGAAGTGTGGGCTGGTAACATGTGATAGGTTCAATTTTTCACTGTCAGCAAAAGCATTTTTATTAAGTGGATAGATACGTTAAAAGTGAAAGGTTTGCAAGAATATACATTGAGATGAGTTGCAGTTGGGAAAGCCATCTTTACACTGAAAGCAGGCACAGAAGTCTCTCCTTTAAAGAAGACAGGTCCGCGATTAATCTTACTGTCCATAAATACCATCAAAATCTCAGCAGTATCTGGCAGTAAAAATAACTGGTTGCTATTAAATAATAAGTGAGGTGATGATGATAGTTTTCCATAGTTTAGGACATTGCTTATTTCATGGATCCCTAGTCTGGGGCTGGGAAGAATAGGAGCAGGGCAGAAATTTTCATTTCAGGCCCTGATTCTGAAAGCTTTTAAACCTTAGTCTTATTTAACAGGAGGAGTTCCGTGTCTGAATGACACAAGTGCACAGCTATGTGTGTACTCAGGCACTAAAGACTTAGTGAACTGCCTAGCTGGCAGACAGCTTGGACTCAGTATAGCATAGTTACAGCTGTAAAATGAACATTCACATAATCAAGAAAGATTCACATAATCAAGAAAGAGATTATTCTAAGGAAGCAACAGGCCAAAACTTCAAGATGTGACACAAATAGACATATATAACAAAAAGCCTTTGCCTTAGCACAAGTGAACGCATACTTATTACTGAAGGTTCTGGGTTGTGCCAAGGAACAAGGAACTGGGTTGTGCCATACAGCTGGTTTTTTTCAATTGCTGCCCACCTTATTTGTTTATCCTACCAAGACTGAACAAAACAAACTGAGTGACCATCGGGAAGCTCTGCTCCTTTAACAGATCCAACAATTGCTATCTCTAATGGAACTTCGATAGCAGCGAATCAAAGAAAATCTTCACCCGCATCTGCTCTTGTCATCCTGAAGAGACACTCTCTCATTGGGTACTCAACATTGACTAAGACAATAAGGAGAGAAAAGAGTGTCTGGAAAGATGCGAGTGAGATTGTTGCTACATAATTTATAGGGAAGCCAAAGCAGCTTTACTTTTTGAGCTGATTAGTTACTTACATCATGGTTTTGAGATGATTAGTACAGCTACACTATGCTCAGCCAGCCACTATTTGTGTAATGACAGATTAAATATTTATTTTAATTACTACCTATAAAACAAATTTGTTCTGAAGGTGCTGTTAGTATATTTACAAAACATGTTTGATGTTAGCTCATTGGATTAAAAATTGTAGTTAATTAGATTAACAATTTATCACAGTTTTTACTAATTGAATACATTCTTGGTAATCCTATCAGACAAGGCAAAGATTGAATTGGCGTGGAGAAAAAACATCCTGATCAATCCCTCAAAGGAGTCCCATCACATCAAGGATGTGTGCTGTGGGGAAGGGACCTGTGCTGATGAGAAAACTCTTCTCCTAATGACCAAGCTGGTGGTGTAAGTGTAGAGGCTACCAGTACAGCATATCACTATCCAAATTTTCCAGCCTATCATGACATAAAGAAACATTTTTGCAGAGTGAAGGTGTGATGTTCAACTCTGTTCACTTACTCCACACAACAATGTGAAGTTATATTGATTTTATTTTCTCCAACCTGTTTGACATAAAGTAGTGTTCATCTTTTAATAAGATGCCACAAAAGTTAGGTATGCTATGAGGGAAAAAAAAAGACAGGGAAAAAACACTTTTCAATCTGCACAAATTACTTCGTTCAAAATTTTCACATGATAAAGATACTGCAAAAGCCAGTGGTTTATTGAGTGCACCCTCAGCAAGCTTGCCAATGACACCAAGCTTGGTGGCACGTTCAACACGGTGGAGGGAAGAGATGCCATCCAGAGTGGGTATCCAGGACAGGCTTGAGAGATGGGACTGTACCATGAAGTTCAACCAGGCCAAGTGCAGGATCTTGAACCTGGGTCACAGAAATCCCAGAGAGAAATACAAGTTAGGTGGAGAATGGATTGAGAGCAGCCTTGAGGAAAAGGTGCCTCTATTGCCTCATCCAACTGTTCCATCAAACAGGGAGAAAATATTGACTTGTGACTTCGAGTCACTTCTAGATACAACTGTCATTTTAGCTTAGCTGAAACTAATATTCACAATTAGGCACAGGATAGCTACAGGTTTAATGACCAATTCCTTCTATATCATAGATTGTGAGTTTTTCTTGAGGAGTATAAATTGCAATAAAAAAAGGATAATTCCTTCTAGCATTATTTCACATTTAAAAAGGAAATAAAGGAATCTGACAATCAAAGTAAGCCTGTTAGTTCCCTTGCTCTAATAAATGAAACTATTCTCATACAAAAAGATGAATTAGTAACTCCTGTGTATCAGCATCAAAGTAGAAACTGTCTATGGAAAAAAATAACCCTTTTCCATTTGGATTGTGCTGATAACGTTTATTTTTCTCTTTCCATCTGGAAACCCTGTGGGTATCATGAGAATTGTAGTGGAGCTGATTGGGGTCATGTGTGAGGGCACTGGGATCAGAGCCAATGTCACGTCCAGCCTCCTGCAGCTTCAACAGCTCCCAGAGAGAGTGTAAGTACAAATCTGTGGCATATTGGGAAATGAGGGTGGTAACAACTGAGGTCAGTGGCCAGAGTGTTTCAAATTGTCTTGGGAGCAGTGATCAGTTCTTAACCTGCAGCAGATATATTCAATGGAGTTTCAATAAGGAATGGTGGTGTATCCTGTAGGAATGGTGTTCTAATGATGCTTTATGTTGCTTTATGAAATTTGAGTACAATCATAGAAATATGTGAAGCTGACAGATTGCATGTAAAGACTCTTCTGTCTTCATCTGGTACAGAAGTAAAAACAGCCTTCTCATGTATTTACTTGTTTAATAGCATTGCCGAGAAGAAAAGCAGAAGACAATGAAATCAGTATTTTAACAGTCCCCCCCAAAAAGGCAAAAGTAACAAAAAACTATAACAGTAACTGTGGGCTTCCACGCGCTGCTCTTACAATGTCTTCCTGAGACTGAAAATTATGTGGAAAATGTGCTGTCTATGCTATGTTTCATATCATAAAGTATGAGTTGATTTGTCTCATGTGTCTGTGGAAGACAATCTCAATTTAGCAAAGGTGGCAGTGAACCACAGAGTTTGAATGTGCTGCTCAAGGTCACACAGCAAATCGGTGAGAGATGGGACATCTCCAGCCCCTCTTCTAGCTCTGCACTGCTACCTTGTTAGAAATGCTAATACATGAACACTGGTACTGTACCTCTGGAGACAACCATATTCATTGCCTTCATAGAATAGAATCATAGAATTGTCCTGGTTGGAAGGGACCTTTAAGATCATCTAGGCCAACCATCAACCTAACTAAACGATGTCACTAAGCTCTACGTGAACCTGTCTTTTAAATACCTCTAGGGCTGGTGCCTCAACCACTTCCCTCAGCAGCCCATTCTGAGGCTTAATAACCCTTTCAGTCTAAAAATTTTTCTTAATATCCAATTTGAACCTCCCCTGGCACAACTTGAGGCCATTTCCTCTTGTCCTATCACCTGTGACGTGGGAGAAGAGCCCGACCCCCACCTCTCTACACCCTCCTTTCAGGTAGTTGTAGAGAGTGAGACTGCAATACATCTCTACTGATGTTAGCAGAGAACTTCAAGAACCATCCTCTCCTATAGAAGCATCCAAAACAACCATTAAAAAAAATTATGAGGAGAAAATAGTGCTGAGTAGCAGATGCCTTCTAAAACTGTGCCAGGAGCCTGATTCTGCACCACACTTCAGAGCTTTGAACACAGCATGCTCACTGCCCTAAGCTACAGGCCACCTGGGGACATGCTGAAGACAAGGCATGTCTGAAAGCACTCTTTCTCACAAACTCAACGTTATGATTAGATTGGAATATAACTTCTTCGATGACAGGTGTCAGAGTACATTGTCCTCCTGCCTCTATTTTATACCGCAGTCTAGTATCTGGAGCATTTGCCCATGAAATGATAAAATCATGAGGATGTTCATCGTCCCTTTGAGAAAGGTTGGCTACCAACAGCAGGAATTTGAGCCTACGGATGCCAGGTCCATGAATTCTACCAAGCCTAGGTATAAGATGCAGCAGAACACACAGATCAGCCGAGATGGCAGCTGTTGCGGGCATGTGAAACTGTCCTGTGTTCCGTTAGCAGCCACTAAGTATACTGTTAGTAGCTGCTTAATAGCATTGGCTACAGAAAACCACATTCTTCAACTGAGGTGGAAATGAACTGAATTGAAATCATGCTGCAGGAGAAGGCATTTTTCTAATGAAACTAGTTTTATAACTTCAATTGACTTCACAACTTTTAGTGCAGTCAAAAGTGAGTTCTCTGGGCTAAGGAGTCTGACTGGTATCATCTCCAAAGAGAGTATACTCCAATTTCATCTTGCTGCTATGCAAAGAACAACCAAAGATTCAACTATTCATCTTTCTGAGAGGTATTTTCATCAGACACATGTGAGTACAGGATGCATTTAGGTCACCTGCTCTGTCTCAGACCCAACCCTGAAATCAGTCAGTGCTCTTAATGCATCCTTTCAAAAAAATCTATGATGTGATTATTTGTCACTTTACAGTTGCATACGTATGTCTATGTATATGTCTATGTATATATATGTATATACACACATATGTATGTGCGGGAGAAGAGAACAGCAATCAGCAGCTGTGCTTTAGTCCATCACCTATAGTTTTCACCTCCCCAAAAACGTAAGATGCATCTCAAAGTTATAAGAAATCCTACTGCTGATTATGGTAAATGCCAGATTTGTTCTTCCCAGAAGCACAGTAACTTCCATGCTACCAGTGATGAAAAGAATGGCATTTTTACAGCTTGTCGTATAGCCATGAAGGAGCAACAGAAGCCTTTGAGGGGAAAAGGCCCAAGTCAGCTTGCATTCAAGTGAAACTTCTCAGTAAAACTGTTTTAGTTTTCTGCTATTCGAACCAATGTAAGGACTGCAGAAAGGCAGCACGGAGAGGTCTGCTGGGGCCATGCAGGGCTGTCAGAGACCTGCTGCTGGAGGCAGGTTCTGCACCACTTGCTGGAGCTCTGCTACAACAGAGGCGTGCATTGGGTTTTCTGCACTGGCCAAGCACACCTCGGCCAGCCAAGCTTTTGGGTGCCAGTTGCAACCCTCCACCCCCAGTGAAGGAAAGTCAGTACCCATACTGTTTTAAATTGCCTGTTTCTCCAGAAGACTGCAAAATCTGTTTATATCCAGGAGTCAGAGATATCCTATGCCATCACTGGGTTCTTTTGTACCGTTAAGCTGCCCTTCTCCATTCTAAGTTCCTCCCCCCCACACCTCGGTTCTCTCCCACCTCCTGCTCTCTCTCCCCCAGCTAATATGTTGCATTTTATTTCATGCTGTGACACCATTACTGGAACCTAATCTCCTCTCTAAAGTAGACTATTAGTGTTGGTTGGGGCCACTTATGAGGTCATACGCTCACACAGCACTTATCTGAAGTAAATGCCTTGTAGCTAATCAGGAAAAGGTAACACGCCATCACCCTGCCTACAGCTTCCCAGCACCCAAATTCCACTCATTTAGAGTGAAAGAAACCCCAAGCAGCCCCAGCTTTGTTTTTTTTCTTTTACATGACAGAAGCCGTAGCCCTTAAGTGACTAGGATGGAATGAGAAGGGAATAAACAATTAGACAGGGCTGCTGGAACAAATCCTCCTGTTTCATTTTTCTTCTTCACTTGTCTCAGCAGGAGTAGTTTTACTTCCTATTGACACCCATTGTGCTCTTGGCTGCTCACTATGATGCAGCTGTTTTCTTAATGCCTATCAACCCTCTGCCTTTTTACGATACAAAGGTGACTTGTTAATACAAATGTTGTTTGAAACCTTAATAACAATGAGCCCCAGTTGTGATCAATGATATTGCACCTTGGCAGGGAATGTATCAATGCTTATGGATTCATTTAAAAGTCATCTACACAAGGATACTGATTTTTTATTTTAAAAATCTACACATAAGAAATACGCCTGTTCTATTAGACTGACATTTCTAACTCTAGTGGGTGCAGTAATGAAATATTATAGTTCTACTGTTTCCTGTGATACTTAGTCTCATATCTACCATTTTCTATCTGCTCCAGAGACTATGTGTAACTGGAAACTCAGTCTTCCAAGGAAATCCTCAAATCCCAGTTATGCTCACTCTTCTTAAAAAAGTACCTTGATGCACCTGTTCTTCTCCAAAGGTACTTCTGAGGCAGAACAAAGAGCCACACGATTCTCAATACCCGTTTTGTTTCATTATCAAAACCCCAGGCCAAAGCAAATGTTATCATCACCTAAACAGCAGCTGAATTGTCTTTGGACTTACTAAGCAGTGTGATAATGTTATTTCAGAAAGGATGTTATCCATCAAAGCCGCATGTATGAGTGGCCACACCTCAAAAGACCATTATGTCCAAAAGTAAAAATACAATTTTTTAAAGATGACTGGTTCTTCTTTCTTTATGGCATCATTACATGGATGTTGGTCTAGTCACATCAATAGAGGTAATTTAATGCAAAGTGGTATCAGATTAGAAGCAGATCAGGAATAATGAAATTTAGTAAAGATACCCATACATGTAACTGACACTAGTGTGCATAATCAATACAGAAGTGTAATTTTTAAGTGGGAAATAAGCCTGAGCAAACTTTGTTCCTCAAATATTCTTAGTTCTTGATCAAGGCATTCTGTCATTTCCTACTTAATCCACTCAACCAGAGACAAGATCATTGGACTACGCTGGGATCAGTTTGCCCTAGAGAATAACAGCTTTTGCTGTTCAAAACATGAAAGCTGACTCATTCAGAAAGTAAGCTACACTGCTATTGTAATTCTAAGTAGAAGAACTATGTAACACAGCTGCTTTATGCTCTGAAAGCCGTTTCCAGTGTTTCTGTGTCATATATTCCTCCACTCCAGATCATTACACTCTTGCATGAAACTAATCAACATTACAAATTGAAATTAATGTAGCAAACATACTGTTTCTCATTATAAAATTATTAGGTTCCATTACACTGTTTTAAAAATCCACATAGGGATTAGCTGGAATTTTGACAAGTGACAACCGCAAAAGCAGGAATAGCTTCTAATGCTGGAGTTGGAAGTCCTCAGATTTTGTACCTCTGTATTGTGAAGAATGGAATCTTTTTTGGACCTTAGGTTTGTGCTAGGACTCTGAGTCACCGAATATTTTATAGTGTTCAATGAACTACAGTATGAGTCATTCATCAGCTTTCAAGTATTTTTGGAATTGTGTTATTTTGCTTAAAATCACAGAAAAATCGTCTAGCAGAAGTGATAAAAAATGCAGCATTGTAGATTTAATAAGATCATGTGATGGAATCAGAGCATATACACATCAGCATAAAAAATTAATTTAAGCAAAAATTAGGTCTACAAAAGAAATGAGGGATTCAACAATGAATTGTTAGAGAGTTATTGTATTCTGAACAGGACCCATTTTACTGGAGCTACTTATGGTTGCCAAAAAGTTCTTGCCTCAGATGCTGTCCGTGCTCACAATACTTATTTTCATACTCTGCTGCAGTTTACCATTTCTACAGCATTCTGCAGACATGCAAGATTTCTCTGAGTGCTAACCGATTAAGAGCTTGACTGTAGGAACATCAGGTACCATACAAAGTACATTTTCCAAAGATGCTTCTGGTTGGCAAAGTCAGTGAAGAGAAAAATCCTATTCAAAAGAGCAAGTCCTAGTACAGTCAAGGATACAGAGAACTATTCCCAGTGCTAGAGAGAGATTATTCCTGGATTTACATAGGGGTTTTGTTCTTTTTTTTTCCCTTCTTGATTTTAATGGGGCCTAAAGCCACTATATATCATAAGCAATGGCTAAATGATCAACATCACTGGAAGACAGGGAAAATAAACAAAACCTTACCCAAGGCACATGAAGAGCAATGGCAGAGCTCAGAGCTCACAACCGTGTGTTTATGATGACCATCCAACATTGCCTTTCATGCAGGTTCAAACTAAATGACATTTAGTCATGGTTCTCTTGAGTGGAGATCAGTTTTGGCTTCCTAGCAAAGCTGAACTAAAGCCATTTGGATTGAAGAAATAATGGGAAGGATTGTGTCAAAATCTGGAAGTTTTTCCTCTATTGAGAGCCAAAGTTCTTGTGTCACAAGACTTTGCCTGAAAGAGAAAGTTTTCTTAGATGCATGACTGTGTTGACACTCTTATTCTTGCTTGAGAGTGGCTTTTCATGGTTTTTTTGAAAACCCTTACTAAGCAGTATAAACTAAGTCAAATAAGAATGGGCTCATGGGGCTTCTTTGGATGGAACTAACAAATTTACACTTTAGTGAATTCTGAACAAGTCTTCCCTGAATACACAAGGTCTTAGCCAGTGAGAAGTTCTCCATTTCTCAAATGAAAGCTTGGTCATCCCATCTTGCTCCTTTAGGAGCAAGAGATAACTATCAAACTGGTTCCAAATGTCCTTCACTGTCACCAAGTTTCTGAGTGATTTAGGGGATGAGTGGTCTGCATCTTCTAATGTGATTCTATGAAAAAGAGAGTAGCTTACATCCTGCTACCCTGGTCCCAAATGATTTTAATACCCTTTCCTACTGCATACCCCAAACCTGCTGCTGCTGAAGAGCCCATGCAAGTGATGGACTTTTCTTTTCCATACAGTTAGTAGCCAGCTGCATACAGATGAAAGCTGTATTGAGTCCAGAACCCACAAGACTGGTCATTCAGCTTTTAGGGCACAACTCTGTTAAGATGACAGGTATTACTAACACCAGGCATCATTTATGAAACATTTGGTCAGAATACTATGATTTGTCAAAGTCAAAGAAATATTTTATATTGAGTGTTTAGAATAGGTCCTCAGTTCAAATGAGAGGAAGAAGGCTAGGGATAAATTCTCAGATGGCAATGGAAGGTGTTCAGTGCATTGAACCATTCAAAGTAGAATGTCTTCATTGGTCTGATATAGTGCTGTATCACACTATATTTATAAGTAAATGGTAACATGGCAATCATTATACAAACTATCTTGTCTTTTTTTTTCATGAAAAATGCTGTAAGAAATCTGTCTTGACAGAGAAAAATGTTCTCTGGGAAAAAAAAAAGTTTCCCACACAGCTTCAGTATTATTGCATTTAACTCATGAACAAACTGAGGTAAAGGGTTTGTCTGTCACTAGAAAATCTGCAAGAGTAAGATTATTTCTTGGACTTCAAACTCCTTCCTGTCATGCATGAATGACAGGTGCCAGTTGCAGTAGTTTTCTATTCTCCTTCCTGGAAAATCTGAATTGTGTTCCTCTAAAGGAGGAGCAGGGATGCCCACCCACATTCACAGCTACAGTAAGCAGGTCTTCTACAGGACTTCCTTATCACAATTCTTGTTTGGAGGTAAATTCTCCTATTTCAAGTTGCAGAAAAATGGCTGCTTAAAAATAAAGAGGTTAAGAATGAAGTGGGGAGGAGGGAAATAGTTTTTCATCAAACAGTGAAAAAAAATTACTGTGTATTAAAGACAAAGAATAAATCTTTTATTAACATTTTGGAAGAAAGGTTGCCTATGTTTTTGCTAACATTTTTCTCTGAGCAGATCTAATGAAAGATTCTTTATATTGTAACAGCGTTTGTCTTAGTCTAGTACATCATGTAATCATACCATTCAAGCTTGTTGCAGGTATGGGTTACTTTTCCATTAATTACATTCTGAGCACATGTATACATATCAGAGCTGTTGGGATGTCTATTTCTATTAGTTTAACAAGCCCTGGTATTAATGAGATTGCTCTATAATTGAACCTTTTCATGGGTCCCTTGGTGATGAAATTATGCTAATCTGAATCTGCAACCACAAGGCATCCATCATACTTGATCAAATAGTAAACATCAACAGTGATATGCTAGGAGTGTAAATGTGCCGTTAATTATTACATAAATGAACAAGCTCCATTATTTCATCTTTATATTTGTGCAACCTAATAAAATGGGTGAAGATAGAGTATATCAGACTTCCACTATGTGGCAGCATGGTCCACTTAACAAGAGCACGAGCCTGTAAATATTGTGGTATCTTGAGGCCTGAGCGTGTGTAAGAGAGGAAAGAAGGTGGATATATTTCATCTGCTCTGAGTCACTGTTGTGGGAAACAATGATACTGATCAGTTACATACCTTTAAAAGAGAAAAAGCATCCAGTTTCCAACCTGCTATAATTGTTCACTTCTAAAGCACGTGCAGTTTGTGGATCACCGAGGGTTTTAAGAGAGGGATATCCATCTCAGAACGTCTGCTGTGGGATGATTTATATCAACTTCAAAAAATTTCTGTAAGCTTAAGCACATAAGATCTTGTGTGCTTACACTGGCAGAAATAGATATATTTGCAGAATGCCTGTATTCCTGTAGGCATCACTACCCACCTGCAGTCACACCACTCAAAAGAAGTGAAAATATCAGGCCACTTTTAATTAATACTATGAGGAGGAACGGAACTCTCACATTACAGGCATAAAAATTAACATGCTTTTTTTGCCCATGTGTTCTATTAGGTGCACTGTAGCTTATAACTGTCTGTGCAAGTACTAAATCTCAATGTAAGTTGCTTCTGTTGTTGCTTTAACATATATGGAGGTGAACAAAAAAATAAAAGAAACTAAGACTTTTAATTCGTTTGGCAGCATTGTAGTTTGCCAAATCACAACTCCAATATTTACCTAGTGATCAGAATATTCCTCCACAATTATCCTGCTAAAGGAAAAATATCTTATCAAAGATCTTATGAATACTGTGGGCAAGACACGTACTTCACTGATGTGAAATACATTGGTGCCAGATGTCAGGGACCAATTCTGAAAAACAAGATCATTTTACCTTTTTCCATGTACTTCACTAATCTGTAAAAAATGGAATATGGTGTGGGGATGATATTAATTCTCGTATTTAACCCAGTTTGACTCATATCTTGCATCTGAATTTTTAACATAATTATTTTAGCTGTACTGGCGAAAAAAGACATTCTGTAAGCCATCAATCTACACATTCAATTAATAAAAATACAGAAGGATAAATATTCTGCCTTTTCACTATCTATCCATAGAAGAAACATAGAATTCAATGAAGGACTATTCAAAAATGTATTCAATAATTTCCAGACATAGTTCAAAATAAGTTCCCTGAATTGATGCAGCCCTAGGGCAATGCAATATATAGGACTACAAGCTCTTTACTCCAAGCTGATTCTACTGCCACTAAAATCAAGATTAAGGTCCTTGTGACAGGGCCTATTCCAGTATTTATGTTACCTCTGCAAGCAATTGAACTGCAAAATCTTGGGTTGATTCTAAAAATGAACACACACAAAAAAATCATTGGGACAGTTTAGTAGATTTCTAAAAACACTCTCATTGGGTTTCTACTCTTAACATACTTATTGAAAAACACTCCTATTTTAAAACTTAAGTCCTGACTCTTTTATATAGACAATGACATAGAAACAAGATGAAAGAGCAAGCTCTGCCTCTCTGAGCTCCCTGGCTTATCATGTATTTATTCACATCCTGTTAATGACATTTTGCATTCCTGAGATAGTTTGCCCCAACTTTCCTCTATTAAAATTGAATTATTTTGAGATGTATACCAATCGTGGTCACAGTTTCATAATACAGAAACAGCATAACAAAAAATACAGAAGCATATTCAGTCTTGCAGTTTCTTCCCTTTTCAACGTCTCTCAGTGGAAGCCCACGGGACTGCTTTTGCAGCACTCCTCTCCAGAAAGTGCCATGTTCTGTTGCTGCTTATTTAAGCTAAGCACCACAATATTTAACAAATAAAGCTACCAGAATGTAGCTGAAGGTCAGGAAGCAGCACTCGTTCTGCACACAGCAACGTATAGCAGGGATTTACCCAGCCATGTTTTCTATTAAGAATCGCCACTGAATGTAGTCACCTTAAATTACACTGGTTGTGAAAGGAGTGAAAAATGTCTCAAGGGTCTCACTGACACCTTAAAAGTCAGATGTTGGGCCTGATTCTGACCTTATTTACACTATCATCCCTGCTCATTTCAGCAGCCTGACTTACTCCAGTTTCAAGCAAGACTAGTGTCAGGCACTTTATTTTTAAGAGATTGTTTCCATCCTTCCTTTTTCTTGTTTTTGACAGCATTGCCTAATTCTGTGGTTTCCCTCCAAAGTGTTTCTGTAACTGTCTCCTGATGAATCAGCAGTCTCTCATGCTGACTGTAGCCATGCCAGCTAGACCAGGTTCACTCTGTTCTGACAAACACCTGTGAATCTTAAACCACACAGGGAAACCCTGTGATTCCAAAAAGATAAGAGATCAAAATGTCAAGGGACCTTAAAAATTAAGGGGAGATGAAGGAGGAAGGTATCCATGCCCAGAAAAAAACCCAACGGTAACTTAAAATAAAAGCAGGTTTGTCTGAGTCTGTGGATTTGAGCGTACAAAGCCTTTGAATTCCTTTTGCAGGACTGCTGGCTGAGGAACGTTGGCATCTGCAATGGCAGACCCTGTTCTTAAATACTTTCAGGTGCCTCCCTAAGCCTGCTTAGGCTTATACTGAAATCATGGGCCTTCACACACACAGCTCCTTCCCTCTAGCAAGGTCAGTGACCGTAGGGAAAACGGCCCTGAGGAAACCTCTCCTGCAGACATAACTCTCCACAGAACAAGTCTTTGCTTTCAGATTCCTTCTCAACTCTTTTTGAGCACTAATGCATAAATTTGCAGCTTCCATGAAACATTTCTATCACCTGCACAACACAGGACAGATGATGTACGAGAACACCCTTAGCTTGGGTTGAACCAGGACATTTTAGAATATTCAGATTCTGCTCTCAATGTTTTTTCAGTGTTAGCCCCTGTAATCAGTGCTCATTTTCATTTGTATCATCTGAGTTTGTCTAATTTCAGATTCCAGTTACTGAATTTAATTTTTATTTATTTCTAGATTGAAGATTCCTTTATCAATGCAGATACATAAAACAATCCGCTAGATTTCTGTTAGGTAAACTACAGCCACAATAATTTATCTTAAGTATCATATGATACAAAAGCATGGAGTAGGTTTTCTTGACGACAGAAGTTTACTGAACATTTGTACCATTATTTATAATTATACCCATAATATAATTTCATTATATCCAAGTAGCATGGTAAAAGCACTAACTGAGATTCTTCTTCATTTTCTTAGCATTTTAAAAATACAAACTTAGAATCATAGACTTGTCTGGGTTGGAAGGGACCTTTCAGATCTAGTCCATCAACTGAGCGTACTGGCAAAAAACATCACTAAACCCTATGTCTAAGCACTACGTCTACCCCATCTTTTAAATACCTCCAGGGATGGCAAATCTACCATTTCCCTGGGCAGCTCATTCCAAGGCTTAATAACCCTTTCAGTGTAAACATTTTTCCTAATATTCAATCTGAACCTCCCCTGGCACAACTTGAGGCCATTTCCTCTTGTCTATTGCCTGTTACTTAGGAGAAGGGACTGACCTCCACCTCTCTACATCCTCCTTTCAGGGAGCTGTAGAAAGTGATAAGGTCTCCCCTCAGCCTCCTTTTCCCCAGACTGAACACCCTCAGCCTCTCCTCATAAGGCTTCTTCTCCGGACCCCTTACCAGCTTCGTCGCCATTCTCAACCCACTCCAGCACATCAATATCTTTCTTGCAATGAGGGGCCCCAAACTGGACGTAGTACTTGAGGTGGAACCTCAAGTGATCACTTCCCTTGTCCTCAGGCCTCACTATTCCTGATACAAGCCAGAATGCCATAGACCTTCTTGGCCCCCTGGGCACACTGCTGGCTCACGTTCAGCTGGCTGTCAACCAACACTCCCAGGTCCTTTTCTGCCAGGGAGCCCTCTAGAAACTTTCTCCCCAAGCTTGTAACGCTGCATGGCGTTGTTGTGACCCAAGTGCAGGACTCAGCACTTGGACTTCAAATTGTTCTTAGAGTTCTTGGTTTATAGTCATCAACAGAAATCTGTCCTCTCTTCGGTTTTATTTCTGTATACAATGCCTTTGTTATATCCCTATATATCTCTTAGTAATTGTTTTCACTTTCTCTCCAAACAGCAGCAACAAAACACACCTAAAATCCTATTGCTTCCTTGTCCATGATTTCTAAATATTTAAGAAAAGGGTTCAAGCATTTTCAAACTATGAATGTTTCTATTAAAAACAGAAAAAAATACCTAATTTACATCTTTGTTATTAGCATTGTTTATGGACACCATGTAAGATTCCAATCTTGATATTTATTTTGACTATTTTGATTCTAAATAGGTGCTTGATTATCTGCTTAGTTCTCCTGTTTATAGAAGTCACCTATCAGAAGATTTGTCTGCACTAACACCGATCCTTTTCTATATGAGACCATACATTTCCAAATCATGAATGACGCTGAAACAAGTAAACCCACTAAAATAAAAGTAGACTGCAATCCTCTTCTTTCTCATCCATTCAGGCTTTCCTAAATAAGTTATTAATTGCTATTCTAGTTTCCCAGTCATGCAAGTCTTCCCACTTGGGTTCAATAGCAACTTTGGTCAAATTTATTATTAGTAAGCAATTACAATCCTTAATTGTTTGTTAGAAATTCAAAATTTTTACTTAGCTTAGTATTTACTTTACTTAGCATTCAATATTGCATAATAATGTATATAGGATACTTAATCAGTTTCCCTGCTGAAAAACATTCATTTAAATGTAATTTAAGAACAACCATATAACAAGATATTGCTCATTTCAAGTGTATTTCTGCCTAAATAATTTCTCTTTATCCCAAGGATATCTCTCTATACTTTTAAAATCAACATAGTGCCAATCCTTTCTTGAATGAGAGTTCTCAAACCAAGAAAACAAGCAAGTAATCCCAAAATACAACCAGGAAAGGCAAGCACTGAAGTTAAAGGCCAAGGTTAAGTGATTGGTGCATATTTTCCATCATTTGGAAACTCTCATTCTGACACTTCACGGCCAAAATTCAGATCTTTTCATTGTTCTGGTTTTAACTTATCTCACAAAACTCAAGATGAATGCCAAAACAATGGTGTGGAGATTTGAAGCTTTCAAGTCAATTTACAGGAGCTATACTCCATGCAAAAGAGCGTTATTTTCCAGACAACCCGAGTCACAGGAGTGACTGTTGGAAGCAAATCCTGAAGGTCAGTTAGTCCTTCCACTCAGGCAAGTGGAAGGACTACTGCTGTTATTAGCACCAGAACAGCCATATCTTTCTGCAGCTGACTCTTGAAAACCTGCAAAGACAGATTCCATAACATCTCTGGGTAACCTGTTGCAGTCATGTAGCCATATTCGGAACATCCTTCTCCATGATAAGGTAGCTAAAAATGTAGAAGAACATATTTCACAGATCCGTATATGTCAGAGTTTTTCAGTTGGTCTTGAAAGCCAAATGTCTGCCTTGTTTAGATATGGATGGGTAAATCTGACAGCTACAGCTCTCACAAGAGGTTAGTCCATGTCAACCTACAATATTAATTTAACTCACAATCCATATAACCTTTTAGGTAACTTCAGGTGCATGTAACTTCTAATTCATCAGCTGAGAGGAAAAAAAGAAGTATTGTTGGTGCCACGAGAACAAGAGTATCAGTGCACAGCATTGCATTGCAGAGTAATAATAATTCCTTCAAGGAATTCAAAGCCCATTGGTTAACTGTTCCAAAACTCCTGAAGGAGACTTACTTTTGCACCCTTCCTAATATCTTGTGCCTGTCAATACCTGTCATCCATCTTTTTCTGGGTGAATACTTCTCAATCAGTACAACTGAGATAAATGAAATGTCTCTGGATATACATGTGCATCAAATAGTAGGCATGCTCAGAATTGCTAAGGGACGAGAGAATGGGCTAACCAGAATAAAGCACAGAAATAGAAATATTACATGAAGGGTTGATGTTGTTTCGGTGATATTCCAGGGGGAAAGGTTCCAAAATTCTAGCTGAAAACTTTAGAAGGCAGTCTCTCAGAGAACATCCGTATGTCTGTATATGTGTAGGTGTTTGTGTGTGCTCATATGGCCCTTTGTTTCCATTGTAGCTAGAGAAATAAAGTAATTTATTTTTAGAGCAGCTATACTAACCTTGCTATTACTGCAACAGTACTCCTATCAAGAATCAAACAATGTAGTTTTAAGTCAAATGTGTTAAGTGAAAACATAGACTGAAAAGGTTTCTCTAGAGATAGGTACTCAACAATGCCCACAGACTGACCAACCTCAACCTTTTCTGCACCCCTCGTTGAAGATAAGGGTAGAGTATAGCCATCACAGCCTAGAATTCACGGTTACAAAGTAGAATTAAACTTGTAGCATCTAACTGTTATGACTATATCAGGCAACTATGGAAACCATCAGCCTAAAAGGTCTGCATACAAAAGTGGAAAACTGAGGTTCCAACTATTGAGCAGGAGCTACCTGAAGACGACACACAAGGCACACAATTCAGTAAAACAATCATTGATGTCCAGTCAAAACCTTGGCACTTGCAAAATGTCACCACAGCACCCGCAGAGCTGTCTCAAAGAGAGGTTTTAAAGTTCAAAACTTCAAACCTAGCTTACATGAGGTGAGTAGAAAGCCACGGCAGAAAGGCAGAGTGAGCTGAAAGGAGCACATAGGCTTTGTGGAAAAAGGAAGAAATGGTTTTGGAATTGGATGTGGCTATGTGAAAGCAGCTTAGTGTTTGGGAAGTATCGGGTGGCTTTGGAGTGGGACTGGAATAAGAAATTGGGACTAAGGAACTCCAGAAGAGATTGAGATTGCCATGGGACAGCCTCCTGCCCCAGCAGAACCCTCTAAATAGATTCCAGACCAGAAACATCCTCCAGAATGGTATGAATACACCTATCGCCCTTCCCGTATTGGACCATCTACTTAATGCCCCAATTAGCATAACTTCTACTGAGAAGTAGAATTTGAAGTTTTCAAATACACACAGAGAGTTTTTACTGCAGTAATAACTGTTTCATTTTACATTAAATCTACCTGGCAAAAAGCTGCCACTGAACAGCTTGTTATGGGTACTCAAACAAATTCACTTACAGCTTTTTTTAATCAAACCTGCTCCCTTCTCCAAAAGTCCTGGTGGAAAATACAATCTGTAGATTGTCCTGATCTGTCCTGTGCCTATCCTGTTAGATGTTCACAACTGAATTTATTCCTTATGTTTATTCCTTGACCTCTCCACTCCCTTTGTTTGCCTTCCTGTCTGCATCTGAAGTTTTAAAACTTTTACCAAAATAATTTAATGAGACTTATACAGTGAAATGCTCCATGGTCTCAGAATGAATAAGGCCACTGTTACCTACTGCCCTGCAAAAAGATTATATGGATGTGTCGATGGAATCCTGAGCCAGGGAAAATGGTTAATGTTGAGAAGGTATCAGTTAATTCTTGTCTCTGTCCTTTGAAAGAAAATAGGTTTAGTAGATGAATCATCATTAAATTTTAAAGATAAATTCCCTTCCACAGTTCCTTCACCTTGTAAGTTTGTGTTTCTACCTTTCCTTGCTCAAAAGATTTCAGACTTTCTTAATTTCATACAAAGAAGACTATAGCTTCGCATTAAAATCAGATTCAAATTGCAAAACTCAGGAAACTTGTAACAGTTAATTTTAAGGTTATATCCCACTATCGAGTTACAGAATTATTATGTTCATTAATGCAGCTGCAAAACCCTGATGTGTTTACCACTGAAATATCTCTGTGAAAACGCATTATGCCTTCTTCAAGAAGTCATACAACCCCCCTGAATTTCTACTGCAACAATTCTGTTTGTACAAAACATTCACTGTTTTGTAACTTTTACCTGACAGACCACAGAGATAATACTTTTTCAATCTAAATGAATTAATCGTTGCTGGACAGATTTCATAGCTATACAGTGGATATAGATTATCTGTGAAAGGGGGGTGAACTGAAATCTAATTAGATTTCATTTTAAGTCTAGCTGCTGCAATTATGACTTCTGAATAAAAGTGGTTGTTATTTAGCAGGGTAGCCTAAGCAATGCACATAATTATTATAATTATTATGTACCTAATGATATCTAATAGGAGTCAGCACTGTAAATAAATGCTGTAGACTGTTCAGCAGGGTGGCCTGCACTTTGCAGAAAACTAAATAGCAAAGGTTAATAAATATGTTTGCAGATGATTGTTTTACAGGAACCCTGGGCAGCACTATCTGTTGGAGATTAGCTACATTAGGACTCAACAGACCAGAAAACATTCAGAATAACAGTCTTGGTGCTAGCTTATAGATGCAGTGTATTAAAATAGCAAAACCAAATTCTTTCTTTCCCCAATTCCCAATTTCTCCTCAAGTATAAGCTGTCCAGTTAATTTTTTTATAAGAACACCTAGTGGACAAAATTCAACTTCTTTATTTATTGAATGCTATAAATCAGAGAACAAGAAATCAACCAGACAAACAGTTTTTCTGTTTTAAGCTCCCATTTTAATTCTTAGAATTTAAGAATATAAAGCAAAACTGCTGTTTGAAGTGTGGATTATAATAGCTGCAGGTGCTGCCTAACCCCTATTTGCACTGTATTAGCAGAAGAATTGTATTTATGTAATGAAGACAATGTCCACTGCTGATATAGATGACACATTATAGATTTTAAATTGCATGTGTTTGCAAAGTGCATTTCAGAACCTTCAATTTCCAAAGTCCATTGTGTTTTCAATTACCTTCCCACCCAGGCAAACTAGGAAGAGACTAATCAAGCATAATGTCCTCACATAATTCCCACTATGCCTTCCTTAGAGAGGTCAAAGGGCACTGTCAGATCACAATAGCAGCTTGCTCTGCCATGGGAAACACAGGTATGATTTACAGTTTATAGTCTCCATCACTAAATGCAGACGTTGGTAACGGCAAGCCCAGTTACAAAATAATCAAGCATTTTGTTATTTAAAGTTTTCCCACATTACTTTCAAGATAAGTTTAGCATTTTAAAATTATTTTGGTAGCAGTCAGATTCCAGAAAGCAAAAGATACCGGCCTGTAGTAAATACTGCAGTAATGTATTTAAGGCTTATGCATTGATTTGAGTATAAATATTTGTTTTTGATTAACACACGTAATACAGGCTGCAAATGAGGGGAAGCATACGTATCTCTCACATGTTAGTAAAGGGGTTATTAACTGATTGCTGTCTTAGAATAAAAGGGCATAATCCAGGTAGTCACCTAATTGCCTCCTGAATTGGAGGTTTTTAGGTCATAACATAAAAGATATCCCCCCAAGAGAATCTTCCATCAGAGATGAGAATTGGCCACTCGCTCAGTCATCTCTGTGTTGAGACCGCTCATGTTAAACTCTCATTCCTGTGAGAACAAGCACATTGATACACTTCTCCATCACATACAACAGGCATTGGCATTACTAGGTCTTCTGGGGAGGACAAAATTTATCTAAGATTCTTCAAATTACTTAATTTTGTACACCTAAAGGAATGAGACCCATAGGATAGTTGAACAGTGGGGTAAAAATCATCCGTACCAATACAAGTGCCCTTTCCTTTCTTCACTGTTAGTGGAAGGCAGAGCAGCTGAGAAGTTTTATCCCACTGTATAGCTAGCACATACAAGCCATAAATGCATAACTAGAAATGTTACAACATGTGCCTCAGAATAGAATCCTCTAAATATGTGAAGCATATACCAATAATAATAATGAAATATTGTCTATAGCCTAAATTGGGTTCATTAAAATCTACTGAAGGTGCAGCTGTCACAGTGAAAGTAATCGGTCAGCTGAATGTTATTTTACAGTATTAAAAAAGGTAGCAATGCTTTTGGAACAAACAAGAGGGCTCTTTTCTGGTTCAGCTTTCAATACAGGAATAATCTGAAATTATGAAGTTGATTCAGCTCAGAAAAAGCATAATTCTTTAATCACAATATTTTTTAAGCCACAAATGGAATTCATTTTAACAATTCATGAATTAAAGATATGCTTTGAATTTGAGTCCAGCTTCCTAAAAGCATATATAATATATCTACAGAGCAAACTTAGGCACTAATGTAAACCAAGTTCTATTTACATTTTGATTGCTACCTCGTATCTATCAATTAATGTACTGTACTCATAAAACACAACCTTCAACACCCAGCTGACGTGGAGAACTTCCATACACATTTCAGGCTCAGTCTCTACAGGCTACTTTACTGGCAATGCTATGTGTGAAGCTAAGTACTGTACTTGTGTTTTTATCTATTTAAAATGTATATATCTAATATTTTAATCAACCAATTTTTCTTAGGTGGATTCTATGCCTTAAAAAATACAGCCTAACAGAGACTGCTAAAGCAACAAAAAGCAGCCTGTTACATACATGTTAACAGAGCTCTAAGAAATCGCATTTGAAGTCCTAAAATCCATTTTTTCACTGATATTAGTAATAATTTTGACCCAGAGAACTAACATTTTCCTCATTAAAAAAAAAAAAAAAAAAAAAAAAAGAAAGAAAAAGAAAAAGCTCTCCTTAACTTTCCATTGTATTTAACAGGAGTTTTTGGTATGCATAGCTAAAAATTTGGGTCCACCTGTTAGACTCTGGCAATAGGAATACGTGGGAGGTCAATGGTCTTAAAGAGTTACCCTTCACTCAGTGAATAAAACAGCCTTAAAAAGAGGGCAAAACCCACTTCCTTTTACATATGATGTATGATTTCAAGAGTATTATGCAGGTGAACAAGGGAAATCAAACTGGAGTTAATGTATTTATTTATATATATGACTGACCTGCAAAACAAGCCAAAATATGCCCCAAATAATGGATTTGGTTAGACGGACAGCAAGTTGAATATTCAGATAGAAAAACGGGATTCAAAGCATCAGTCAAATTGCAAAGCTCATCCCTGTTTATATACAAAATAAGCACACGAGCTCTGAATGCTATGGAACTAAACCCACCCCTCTCTCTCTTTCTCTCACCCATTTTAATCAGCACTTTCAGTAATCTCCAGTAATTGATTACTCCAGCTGCTAGAAAGGAGGTGGTTGCTTACATGGAAAGAAACAACTCAGCCTGTCAGAGAAGGGTGTTTCAGAATAGGGCACAGCTCGGTGCTTCAAGCTTCTTTAAAGCAAGAAAGATTATTTACTTAAAACAGGTTGAGTGTTTGTGTTTTGTTCTGTGTCCCTTGATAGCCACCATGTGTCTTTGCCCTGAAGCTGATGCTGTGAATACAAATGGTTTGTTAGTCATGGCTACACTGGGCTATTTAAGCAGATCAGAGACCACGCAGAACAACATCGGCGTGAAGTGAGGAATAGAAACTGTTTTGCTCTGAGAAAGAATGATACCATAAGGAACTTAGCATGCTAAACCAGGGCTGGGGCACGCATGTAGGCAGTACAGCTGGCAGAGTTAGCCATCACTTGTATGCAAATAAGCTGATGAAAAGCTTTGTGCCATCGCAGTGGGTCAGTGCTCACCAGGGTGGATTTCATGGCACTGGCCACTGAGCTCTTGAAAGATCAGGTTGCGGCGTCTCAGTTGAAAAGATCTCTTGCAGAGATCTTTGCTAGTTCATTTCAAAATCTGGCTCCAGTAGTATCAGTTATACTGGATGAGCCTGCAAATTTGTTCCGGTAACCAGAGCTCACTCGTATTTATTGCACATCCCCCTAAGAACCTTCTCCTCAAGTAGGAAGTCTGGTGCACAGTATCAGGAAGCTACATTTGGAAGCTTTTGTCTCAAAACTTTCTATATATTCGACAGTTTTCTGTATAATTGGCACATTTAGGTAGGTGCTATGTAGGTGAATTAACCTTATAACTCAGGTGCCTCAGTTATGCACTGTGTGGCTCAAGGTAAAGATCATAATTTAATTATAACATGCTAAAATTGAAATACTGCCATTATGCCTAGAAAGAGATGTTTCTATAAAAAGGAAGGTTTGTCATTACATGAAGTGTCAAAATTTATGGTGTTCAATCTACCAGAAATCACTTTTCTGCAAATAGACTTCCAGAGTTGGCTATAATCCTGTCTTTTTTTCTCATTCCTTTATTTTCCTGCACTGGAAAGCTTCTACTGAACACACAGACCAAGAAAATAATACTGCAATAAGAACAAATCTGATACCAGGAAATGATTTGTCTGTCCTTACTTAGCAATTCAGCAGAGGGATAAGTAGCAATTTAAGATTAACAAAAAATAAAAATAACCTATCTACAGATTAATTGGTTATAAATCTTTCAGTGAAGTTTCTCCTTAAAAGATGCCTAACAACTAACTTCCTCTGTTTAAAGACTGAAGAGATGTGGTTGTTCTTTAAACATTATTCAGCTCACAACAATGTTTTTTTTCCGTCTTTTCAGTGCCCAATCCTTCAAAAAAAAACCAAACTTGCTGACTAAGGGCATCTCAAACATATTCAGCTTTTAAGATGCAAGGAAGTAATAAAGCCAGGTAAGTTCCTAAAGAGAAGTAAATTTACATATTGAAGTCTTGAGCACGTGTATATTCACTCTTTTTACAGAGACCCATGCCATCTCACTGATTCACTCTGTGATATTTAGAAACTTCCTTTGTTGTCTCCAAACCCAGCAAAGATGCTAAAGAATATGATGACATTTCTATATCTTTGCATTCGCTTGTGGTGAATCAAAAAAAATATTTAAAAAAATATTAATAAAACCCTAGTGATCATTATGAAACAGTAATCAGCACTAGACCCTCAGAATGAGTGGCAAAGACTAATGTAATGTTTAGTTTGTCTCTTCAGGATTTTCTCTAGTCATGAAAACATCAAATATCGTATTGGAATAAGCCTTCACATATCTTCTCTTGACTCTTCATGGATTGAAAACATAATTGTTTGTTAAATCTCCCTCAGAAGAAATTATTAAATCAATTTGGATTTGTGTAGATCTATGTATTCAGATAGAATTGGGAAATAAATGGATTTTTATGATAAGCCATGTTTGGGAGGATTATTTCAATTTGCTACATGGATATGACCTACATTTTCAAAAACCAGTAATAATTTCCCAAGAAGACTTTGATACTGTCTATTCTTGTCAATTCATTGTGATTGAAAACAAACTGCTTCTGAAATTTGAAAAGAAGTAATCAAGTTCTGCAGTTATTATACATGTTCATTAAAAAAAAAAAAATATATATATATATATACACACACACCTTTTTTCTTTCTGGTATTTCTAATTTAAGATTACATAAAGAAAGCTCACATTGTTGCTTCCCCCTCAGCACCGAGTTTCTTTACTTTTTGAAACTGTTAGCAGGTATACATTTGAACAGTTTTTTAGTAACTAGCTAAAGGAAGAAATAACTAGCTTTATTACGCAGAATCTTTAGAGAAGAAACCTGTAGCTTTATATGAAGATTCACTGAAGGACAAGTAAAATGAAGAGACTACTTTGTACACAGAAGACACCACAAGGTTAGTAAACAAATGTTTGCCATATGAAAGCATTTACAGTGTGCACTAGAGGAATAATTTACATTTTTGATGAACTCAAAACCAAGGCTAATTCAAATGTCAGCTTTTAGACTTGTGACTTCAAAGGACCATTTCAGGTTTTCATGCTGGCTTTCATTGTACTTCCAACACAGTGGGGAAAATAAAAAATAACTGAAAAGCTAGCTATGTACTCTTGACTTACAGCTAAAAATCTTGAGTCTCAATTTTGGTTACTTTCATCATTTGAGATATTATCTGGAAAATTACTTATTGTGCTGTTGCATATTAAAAAATACTCTGACAGCAAACTCAAGTAGAGATGAACTGAAATCCAGTTAAAACTTATTGACATCAGAGAATATTTATTATATTGTAATTATACTTTTAGTCTCTTCCACACATTAAGTGAAGGCCAACAGAGAGTCTGCTGTGATTGCTGCCCGTATAGCAGAGGCGTAATCGCCTTCTTCCCTCTTAGAACAATTTGGTACACTAAGGACATTTCTAGTTGACTTTTATACTCAGTACAGCTCTTTAATAACTTTCAAAGTTAGAATTTAATAGTGTATGCCCTTTCACTGCATATCCAAACAGAAAGTCCCTCACCTACATGTTTTTAACATTTAGGTTTGCCTACTATAGGCACCTAAAAAGGGATGGCAGTAACCCGTGAGAATGTTCAACCTAGACTGAAAATCTGAACTACAAGCTGGTCTGTGGTAGGAAGGGCAAAATAAGGGAGACTCATAAATACCTTCAGAAGGTAACCCTTTTTATGAGCTCCAAGTAGATCTTGTGGTGCATGGAATGCCTCAGATGAGAAAGTGGTGAGCGTGGTGGACTGAGCACCATATTCAGCAGATCAGTCAGACAGACAACTGAGTCTTGCTCCTGCTGGAGACAGCTGCTTGTTGGCTGCATAGTGAAACATTCTACTCATCTGCTGGGAGTAATTACCATACTATTTTTATTTAAGTACAGAGTCCATAGCAATGAACTTCTCACTTTTTTAGAGGTTAAATTAACTAGCGCTCAAAGTCAGTAGAGAAGGGGTGCTCAGCAGCACTATATTCCAGAGTGATTGTAATCAGTTATCAAGGAACACATTATTTCTACAGTGGGATGAGTGGTAACTCAGAGACAACTATCTATGCATCACATGCATTATCATCATAATTGCCAGTAAAGCTGAGGCCTCATTGTTCAGTTTAGCATAATAATAGCAATCTCGGAATCAATTCAAGTTAAGCACAGTCAGTTTATAAACAGCATCCAATTACTCCTTGTAATATATTACCTATCAGTTCCTGTGAAATAGGTTAATGTAGTTAAAATATTTTTTTCTTAATTCTATCATGGGCTGAAATTGCCGTTTATATACAATGCTTTAAAGGTATCCCTTGCAACATAAGAGTGACCACTAGGCCTAAAACCTTGCAATTAACTGCCCTATTGAATGACATTGGAATTTTAGTTTGGACATATACCAACGTGCATCAGGTAAAGTTCAGCAATACACAGAAAAGAAGCCTTTTCCAGAAACTCACACAGATAATGTGGTACATGAGTTTCTCCCTCAGGATTCGAATAGAAAGATTTTCCTTATGTAGCATGAGAGTATTTTTCTGCTGAAGTAAATGCATTCAGATAAGATGAAATTGTGGTTGGAATTTCTGTAGCCACTACTGGCCCAGCTGACCACACTCTATTTATCAAGCTGCTAACCCTAGTGTCCTAATCAAACACAAGACTCAGATAATTGCATTCTATTTGTCTAAATTATTTCCATTGTGTTTCAAACTGCAGTACGAAGTAGCTATGTGATGTTCAGATTTGGGGAGGATATAGAAAAAGTCACCATTCCTGGAAGAGGATAGCCTAAACCTTTCTAATGGATTTGTATACAAGTTGGACACTGACCTACTTTAGCACCAAGTTCTGTGTATCTTTAAAGAACAAACTGTAAACTTTTAGAGTGAAGTACCCTCAGTGGAGATAAACTCAAGGGATGTTTCTTTCCCCTTCCTAATAAGGAAGCTTTTAATTCAGATGCTTGGCTGAAGTCCATCTGAACAGATTTTATTACATAATTCTTTGTCTGAGGGAAACAATGAGGCCCTCAAATTATCTGAACAGACATAATGCTAGGAAATGCAGTTTGTCACAAGCAAGAGGAAGAAACTGTGAAAATTACTGGTTAAAACACTGACAGTGTGTTGCTGATGCACAAAAAGTACAGGTGTGGCAGGAGGTAAAAGTTTGTCTTTAGTTTAGCATGTCACTCATGTTAGCCCAAGCCTCATCATGCTGCTTCTGATCACCACACCATTTAGCAAAGCTTTCGGAAGGAAAGGAGTTTACAAAGATGAATGGAGGTGTGGGGGCCTGAAAAGTAAAAGAAAACTAAAGCAACAGGTGACAATTTACCAGTTTTAGTGGTTTATTAATAACTTCTAACATAGTGAGAGGTAAAACAGCAGAGGCAGAACTTTATGTTAAGGGGACAATATATTTCATTGTTAAAAGGGGTCTTTCTTGGGCAAAAGTTAGAGTTATTACTTTCATACAGAAGCACAGGAGAAGTCACAGCTAAACAATTTGCATACAATATTGCAAAACTGCATACCAGTGTCTAGCTGGAAAGCTGAACCATTACTTGAGCAAATGTTTGCTGTGGTTGCACAGGTTAGTGAAGTGAATGTGAGGTATTTAATATAACCTGTGTGTTTCAGAGTAGATCAAAGTAGTAGAGTGAATTGTGTAAGTAAAGAGGAGGGGGGGGAAAGATGAGAGATTTAAGCATAAAATTTGGAACTGAGCATAAAGGAAATTAATCATCAATGTTGAAGAATCATACAATCCTGCCTCCAATGGTATGCTTGCAGAGACCAAAAAGACTCAATATATTATTGAAAAGCTTGTATAATGTCTAATACACAGATGACTGAGAAAGCTTCCCTATGTACCAGACCAAAGGACCAGTCATTGACTCTTCTAAGCAACACCTTCAGAAAGCACCGAGCACTACCAAGACAGTCCTTTTCATAGACATTCCAGTTTTCCTGTTACTTTAACTTCCAAATTAGACCTTTAGAATTATCCCATGGTAACTTCACGGATACACTATAACTTCAGACATGCCAAAGACATATGGTACTCACCAAAACTGCCTCATTTTAAAATCAAAGAGTCACAATTTGGAAAGAAGAAGTGATTGTGGTAGGTATAGGCAGAAATAAGGAACAGATACAGAACTACAGCACCTTGAATCTTACTGCCAAGCCAGCCAAAGAGTCTATCCTTATTTTCAGACTAATTACTGTGAAGTCCCATCATCCGTTACCACTCCTGACACAGGCTGCTACAGAAAGGTTATTAGGCAGATACAAGCATGCTTAGTCTACTAGACTACTAGACCAGGTGGCATCCAGGTTGTAGGGTGGCTTCAGTTTGAGAAAGGATGAGCTATGAAATGCTAGCTTCCTTCCAGACGCTAGAGGCTATAAGATGCATCTCCACAGTAAAGGACTCTCATAGTATTACTGATGACAGTATGAAAAAGAACAGACCACAAGCCATCAGCAGTGGCAGTCTGGGCAACAGGCAACAATTTCTTGACTTCTAAGTCTCCCACTTATTTGTTTCTCCCATCAGGAAATTATTAAGGAATAACAGAAGAACACTATCATATAGAAGTAAATAACTTTGTTCCCTTGGAACCTTGTTGCCAGTATCTCCCCCAAAGATCACCACATAAATCATCTGGATCTGATGTTTGATTACAATAATAATGGAGGAGAGAGGTAAGGTGAAGCTTCTGGCTCTGGTGAGGCTTCATGCTTTATGCTTTTCTTGATGCCCTGAAGACTCATGTAATAGCCAGTGGAAGCATCACCCAAGAGAATGACTGCAGGATTATTTCACCTTTATCCCTGGAGAAGGAGATGCTGCTCAGCATAGAATGATAGAATCATTTAGGTGGAAAAGACCTTTGAGATCATCAAGTCCGACCTTTACCTGTCACGTTACCTCACGCAGCAAAATGCAGTTTGAGTCAGAGAGGTACCATTGCTGACTTTCTATTTACAACCTCATCTTGTTTACTAGTGCTGCTGCACAGCAATTGTTAGCCTCTGAAAACTCCCAATAATCCTCTGACCAAGGTTCATTAGGGGTCTTGATTTGTTCCAAAGAAATATATATTAGGGAAAAGACAAAACCCAGAAGTATAACATTTCATAACATGCAGTTCCATACCAAATGCACATTCCAGTTTTAGTTAAGTCAACTACATGGACAGAGGCACAGTTTCACAAGGGTTTAAATTGCCCCCCCTTCTAATAGACTTAGTGCACAGATGGCTGGAACACTGTGTATGAAATACTTTTCAAACTACCATCCAAAGACACTCGCAACCTGTGGTGTTAGTCATTTCACTTGCAGTAAGAGAAGACAGCTTCACTGTCTGTAGAGATGATGGAATTAAGAAACACAAAATAGAGTAATCAACATGCAGAAAGTAATAGTATGGCCACATACACAAGTGGACATAAATTCTTGAATCTATTTGTACACTCCCTTCCCTCCTACATTGTCAGGGCAAATATATTGTCCACCTGCACACCATGTGGCTCTGGCTCTCTAGTGAACAGTGGGCCATGCTTCTCTCCACTGACTTCATTTCACCGTCACACATTTATATAGCAACAACACGTGACAGACGATAGACTGAGATCAAGACAGAGGAGGAAGATAACATCAGAGTTTGCCTGTCTTACAGCTGCTGACCACCTTTCATTTTTCCCAGAAGTTTGCCCCTGCAGCACTAGAGCATGACTAGTTACAATCCAGCACTGCTGGGGTCTGCAGCTCCCACCGCCTGCTACAGAACTAGGAACTTGCAAAATACAAAACCTGTTCTTGAGAGCACTGACAGCCACGGCAAAGCCAAGCAACCATTTGAGCATGCCTGCAGTTTTCACTTCCAGGCATTTTGTTGTGGTTTTAGTTTAACCACTGCACAACATTTTTATCTTTCTCTCTACCCGTGCTTCCCCTCACTGAGAAAATATACAAGTTTAAATTTAATCCCACAAACAATTGCAGGTGGGTGGGTTTTTTGTGAAAAGGCAGTATTTTCAGGGGAAAAAAAAATCATTTGATCTTTTCAATTTTAAATAATGTTTTGTTCAAAACCTTAGTTATGTTCAATTATAATTAAAAAGCCCAATTATTAAAAAATTCAACTAAGTGAGACCAATGATTCACAGACAGGTTAAACCACAGATCTGATAAGGCTGATTACTCTGATGTATTGCCACGGTATGTAAATACTTGCAGTAACTCTAAATGAGCTGCCACCTCTAGGCTGCAGGTGTGTATTCAGAAACTCCAGGCACCAGAAAGCTCCTCATACTGAATACAATAAAGGTGGACTATCATCTCGCTACCCTGCTTTTGACTGCAGAGATGGGTTATTCCCTGTCAGCTCAGGGATGTCCATGCTGTGCAGCACAGCACACCCTTATATGCTTTGCTGAAGACTGTTCTTAAAGTCCTAAGACCTTGAAAACCAAGTAATTCGAAGGGAATATGGACTTTTCAAGTTACACATTGGTTTTTTTCAGTCAGCTTTCTCTCAGAGCATAAGCCACTATTTTAGGCTTCATATATATATATATATACACACACATATGTATATACATATATATGCCTGTGATTTAAGTATGGTTTCAAAAGAAGGTTGAGGGAGGCAATTCTGCCCCTCTACTCTGCTCTGGTGAGACTCTACCTGGAGTACTGTCTCCAGCTCTGTGTCCCCTGACATAAGAAGGACACGGTCCTGCTGGAGTGAGTCCAGAGGAGACGGACCATGAGGATGATCAGAGGGATAGAACACCTCTCCTGTGAACACAGGCTGAGAGAACTGGGGTTGTTCAGCCTGGAGAAGAGAAGGCTCTGGAAAGGTCTTACAGCCCTGTCCCTTCCCGTACCTAAAGAGGGCTACAGGAAAGATGGGGAGTGACTCTTTATCAGGGAGTGTAGCGATAGGATGAGGGATAACAGTTTTAAACTGAAAGAAGGGAGATTTAGATTAGATACTAGGAAGAAATTCTTTACTGTGAGGGTGGTGAGAGACACTAGAACTGTG
>BJBW01002439.1:0-35481 GCA_004320125.1 Scolopax mira
TGCTTTTGCTTTCCTACCTTAATAAATACCTAATTAATCCATTTCGGACTTAGTCTTTTTATTTGTAACTATAACATATCCATCCTGAAACAGCATCTTTGTCTGCAATCTAGTCTAGTGCATATACAAACAGTATTGCTACTGTAACTGTACCACATGAAACAAGAGTTACCTAAGGGTTAATTTACTGAGTTCCAATGTGCCGCACGCACAGTTTCCAACATCTAGGCCAGCTGATTACAGACAGAATTGATATCTCTGTACTACAGTGCAGTGTGCAATATAGACAATTTAAAAAAATAAAAATAAAGTGCTGCAATATGGCATAAACCTGCTGAATTTCCTGCCAGAGCACTCTCCTTTACCCTCCTATTTCAGGTTTTTTTTAAAGGAGGTAAAAGCAACCATAAATGCTGGAAAACTACCTTTTAACTCCACAGTCCAAGCATTTATTATAATAAGTTTGGATTCTAACCCATATCCAAAGTTAAATAGCTAATTCCCTGATATAGTATCTACTCCCAGTGTTGTCATTGATTTTGTTGGGACCCTGAGCAGGTCACTTAATTTTGTATCTTTTGCATCGTTTATAAATATAACTATAAAGATAAATTAAAAACTAGTATTAGAGGTATTGACCTTAATATAGTGACCTGTCAGGAAAGAACCCAAATATAGTTCTTGTTTTCAGGACTCCCAGAGGAGAAAATTTGACAGGATTAATCCCCCCCATTGCCTTTGGAAGAAATCAAGTTCCTGTTCTGAAAGCATCTTGTCTGATCCCAAAGCACCATTTACTTTCCTGCATTTGGTTGTCCAGTGACGCTTTTTGAAGGACTCCAACAGATGATTTTGTACTGGAGTAGCATTTCCAAAAAGTAGCATTTCATCTTTCAAACTCTTTCTTTTTTAATTCATATAACATTCTTGTTTTCCTGCTCCCACCTCTAACTTCCACATTCCCATCAGGACCCGAATTGCTCTAATAATTCACCCTGACATTACAGATACCATTAAGTCTACATACTTCAATGAAATTGCCTCTTTGCTGTCTCCTTTATGACTTATAAAGATTCCTCATGGCTCACAAAACCCTATTTCATTGTGGAATCTCTTGCATTGTCCTCCACAAACCATATCCAAGGCTAAAGTGATTTTTTCCATGAATCTTCATGCTGATACCCAATAAGCATTACACAGACCAATGAATGCTTTTTATTTCCTAAATCTTGGCCTTTCATGCAATTCTCTCATAGATGTCACTGTAACTCGGTGCTGCTTCTCAGCAGTGAGCATAAATCCAAGTAAAGAGTAATTGTGCAATGTGGCCATATGGAAATATTAATGAACAACTGATTCTGCAAGAACAAACATTTATGGCCATCTGTGTGAGTTCTTTGCTGTACAGAAGCACTCTGCACAGAAAATAAAAGGAAAGTACAGCTTCTTCAGCATTCACCGAGATCATGTATTTTTTCTTCTTTCTTTAACCCCTCCTGCAAGATCAGGATGACCTTGTAAAATATTCACCCAAAATGAGAAACAATCAATCTGGATAGTTCTGATCTCCTTAGCCACTCGTGCAAAGCAGATGAGAAGGAAGGAATAGTAGATGCCCTTTCCCAAGTGCAATACAAAGTCATTGGATACTGTACCAAAATAAGGTCTTTACTACTCTGCCTCTAAATAAGATAGAGGTCACTTCAGGAATATCAGGCAGAGGAGACTCAGAACTTTAATTCCCAGAGAACTGGAGTCAGGTCTGCAAAACCTGGAAGCTATAATACTAACATGAGTTTGGGAGCGTGACACAACCAACGGGGAAAGAGAAGCTGAGGCATTAAGGGAATTTGCCTTTTGGATAGTCCCAGCAGCAGAGCACTGCCGTGCATTTTGATATGGGGAACATCTTATTCACTGCTTAAGATACGCTGGCTTTACACTTTTATCAATGTTAGGTACAGTAAATAATAATTTTACTCATACTCGGTTTGTAAAGAAGTGTTTTACTCGGGGTTGCTTATTTTCTTTTTTTTTTTTTTTACTATTAGAGAAATAAAAAAAAAAACCTCCTTAAATCACATAATAGGCTGATCACAACCTCATTTGCCATCTGTAGCGCCAAAGAGACCTGGAAATGTTGGCTGTTCAGATCAGCTTGTATACCTGGTTTCTAACAAGACTCATATTTGGAGGCACACTCAGTATAGGTTCCAATCCTTCCTTAGATTTCAATCATGAAATGCTGTAAAGCATCATAAAATATATATTTTTATTTTTTTTAATTAGAAAGTTTAAATTTAAATAGTTATTAAAGACCTATTTACGCAGTCTCCCATTCTCAAAAATGAAATAGAGGAGAACACTGTTATCTGAAAACCAGAGAGTGGAAGGATAAATTAGATTTCGGAGAGGCATTCCGTTTTAGTAGTCCCATATGTTTTTAGTAACATTGGTACATATTTTTTATGATGTCATTTTTATCCTAACAATTCTCCTTTAATCTATTCAGTTCTGTCACTCTAGCCCTAGCCTTTTTCCTCCCATTCTGAGGTTTCATAATGCTTTTCAGCCATTATCTTTTCACCTAAATAATCCCTCATTTTCTGCTTCTCAGAAGCAGTGTCTCAGCTGAAAGTCTAATCCTGGCTACTGTCTTTAATGGTTCTCCAGGATAAGTACTCATGTGAGCTATTTGACAGCCATTTATGTTGACCTTACTGGGCCAGCAGGAGGACAGCATTTTGCACCCCTTAATTTTCTTTACCAGCTGTGTCTTCCTACACAAAATCCTGCAGCCCTGTATGGTACGGGCAGCACTAGTTCCCAAAAATCACATCAGAGTCTTTGCGTTTCTAAATCAAAAATATCATTCAACAGGAAAGAGTTATTCACCATTGTCTTCCCTACTTTGGGCACATGAGCTCTATCTAGATATTTTATGAATCAATATATATTACCATTACAGTAGCATGTGATCGAGGATGGCACCTACTTCAAGCTCCTGTTGAGTAGTACCAACACAGAACAGGCTGGCAAAGACCCAATCGTCTTTCATGCAGAACTCCACGCTAGTGGTTCATTAACCGCAATAACTAACTTTCAACTAATCAAACTTATCTTCCCTGAAATCCTTCAACAATTTTCTTCCTCACTGTCCTTTCTGGATACCTTCCAGTATGTCATTGTCTCAAGGGTTTCCCTGCAGACACCCAAGACTTTTCAACGCTCCACCTCTAGGCCCTGCAGCAGCTGTTTCTTGTACCCTGACAACCAGCCGTGGGCACAGCACCAGCCCTGCAATTCCTTCTACTGGGCTCCAGAACACTTCTGGAATCCAGAATCACAGTGGGGAACATAACCACACTGTGCCTGGCTCTACCAATAATATGTCAGACAGAGCACAGCTATGGTTCCCTTATGCTCCAAAAGATGATGGTGAAAGTTTATTATTCATATGATTCTTTGCCCTTCCAGAAGGGCAAGGGGTTTACCCATTCAGAAATGTGGGCATTCATTATATCTGTCACTTATTTTAATACTCTTCGTTTTCCTGCTTATCAAGTTTCAGCTTTCTAATAAAGCCCTCTTCTTTAGAAAGGAAAGAAACAACATTCCAGGTGACTCAAGTGATCTGTTGCACATCATTAGCAGCTGAAACTAGTGCCCTGAAAAGATTTGTCAGAAGCAGAGATGTGCAGATTGCTGGACACATATATTTGAAAACTAAAAAATTCTTGTTAATTCAGGAGCATCTAATGAGCAGCCACAACTGGGAGAAAAGGAACACATAAAAAAAATCTAAAGTATCAAGTAATTCCACCAACTCTTACTACACGTTTTGAGATATATCGTAAAAAGAAATCTACATAAAGTTATGTATCAGATTCTCAGCTACGTATCAGAAAATCTCTGCTTAGCTGAAGAGTTGAAGCTATTCATTAGTATATGCTAACATTCCTAACCAAATCCTGGAAAGCTTGTTCAGGGAGCAGCGATGATACAAAGACTTAAGAGATGCCCATTATCTCTTAGGGCCAGACACCGATCAGCTGTAGAGAAGCAGAAATACCAGTGGTAAAAAGGAAGGGAATGTAATGAGGAAGTAATGAGGAAGGGGAAATGTCTAGGAAAGTAAAGAAAAATGGCAACTGAGAAACAGTAGAAGCCGAAGAAAGAACAGTAAATGTAAAATTGAGTGACTCCCAGTAAAATGGAGAAAATAAAATGGAGAGAAAGGACTAGTAGTGGGTAAAGAAATCAAGTATGGATAGAGTTTAGAATCATTTGGATTGGAAGGGACCTTTAAAAGGTCACCCAGTCCAACTGCCCTGCAAGGAGCGGAGACATCTTCAACTGGATCAGGTTGCTCAGGGTCCCATCCAACCTGACCTTGAATGTTTCCTGGGATGAAGCATCTACCAGCTCCCTGGGCAACCTGGGCCTGTGTGTCACCACCCTGGTCATAAAAAATGTATTCCTTATATCTAGTCTAAATCTACCCTCTTTTAGTTTAAAATCATTACCCTTTCTCCTATTGCTACGGGCCCTCCTAAAAGGTCTGTCCCTATCTTTCTTACAAGCCCCCTTTAAGAAATGAAAGGCTGCGATAAGGTCTCCGCAGAGACTTCTCCAGGCTGAACTCCCCCCAACTCTCTCAGCCTGTCCTCACAGCAGAGGGGCTCCAGCCCTCGAAGCATCTTCGTGGCCTCCTCTGGCCTCGTTCCAACATGTTCATGACCTTCTTGTGCTGAGGACTCCAGAGCTGGACACAGTGCTCCAGGTAGGATCTCACCAGAGCAGAATAGAGGGGTAAAATCCCCCCCGTCTGGCCACACTGCTTTTGATGCAGCCCAGTTGGCTTTCTGGGCTGCCAGTGCATGTTGTCAGCTCATGTTCAGCTTTTCATCCTCCAGTACCCTCAGGTCCTTCTTGGTAGGGCTGCTCTCAACCCCTTCATTCCCTAACTTGTATTGATACTGAAGGTTGCCCCAACCCAGGTGCAGGACCTTACACTTAGCCTTGTTGAACCTCATGAGGTTTACACTTGCTGAGGGTGCACTTGATCCCACTGTCTATATCATAGATTAAGATATTGAACAGTACTGGTCCCAACATGGACTCCTGTGGGACACCACTCATCACTGAACTCTGGACATTGAGCTGCTGACCACTACTCTGGATGTGACCATTCAACCAATTCCTTACCTACCAAATAGTCCACCCATCAAATCCATAGCTCTCCAATTTAGAGAGAAGGATGTTGTTGGGGACCTTGTCAAAGGCCTGAAAGAAATCTAGACAGGTGACATCAGCAGCTCTTGCCTTGTCCTCCATCATAGAAGGCCACTAGGTTGGTCAGGAAGGACTTGCCCTTGGTGAAGCCATGCTGTCTCAAATCACTGCCCTGTCTTCCATGTGTCTTAGCATAGCTTCGAGGAGGATCTGTTCCATGATCTTCCCAGGCACAGAGGTGAGGCCCACAGGTCAGTATTTCCCAGGGTCCTCCCTTCTGCCCTTTTAAGAAATGTTTCCCTTTTTCCAGTCAACATGGCCTTCACCTGACTGCCATGACTTTTCAAATATCATACTAATGTATCAGCTTAGCAAACATAGCAATGTTAAATATTAGCAGATCTAGAAATGATTTACAGTAAAATAAAAGCAAGGGCTTAGGCTTTGCATGCTTAAATGCCTCACACTAATGTGCCTGGGCTCCAGGACTGAATCTAAACCAGTACGTTAGAGCCTTCACTCCCTGGACTGTGTTTGGGAAACAGGAGGTGTTTGCAATGAGGAGCCAAAGCAGCCAGCAACCCAAGGAGGGAGCTGCTAAATCAATAGAGGTTTCTTCTATCCCTTCACTTACAACTGCGTTAACTTGAAGAAATGAGAGCTATGACCCAGAGAGGGAGCACATGTACACTAGAATAAAGAACGTGATTATAGCCTAATTGCTAAGATACCAACTTTAGAAGTGAGATCAATATCCAGCCTGTTTCCAGAAGTTCATTTACTTCAAACCATACACACATGAGTTAAAAAAATATCCCAAACCCAAACTCTTGCTATTGCCTAGCATTCAATTTCAGGACAAAACTCTAGATTTACTAGAGCTTTTCAAATGAGCCAAATTTCATTTGGAGTGAATTTACTAACGGAAAGCTTAAGTGCCTCCAGAGCGAGGTGAGGACTGGGCAAGCTGAAGTGTAGAGGCACACATTACACTATAAGTGCCCATAATGTCATTACTTGGTCCTGCCAGGATTAAGTTAGGCATGCTGTTGGACTGTGCCTCTGAAATGCCCAGCTGCTGGAGCTGGACTCATAGCTCAAGGGCCATGACTGGAGGATGCTGAGACCACTGTAACCCAGTGGTGCTGTCAGAAGAGTTTGCATGGGAGCAAAAGGCAGAGCAGTGGAGCTCTTCCCTACCTACTGTCTAGTCACCTTTGCTCCATTAAGGATAGCAGAGACAGCTATTTAATTCTCTTTTCCCTCTTTTGATTTATTCCATTTAGTAAATGGATGGGCCATACTCTTTTCTCAGTGAACATTATGGCAGCTTTGACATGTTATGCATTTTATGGGATGATATCTGTCTTTAATGGGCACAATGAATTTGAATCTGGTTTGATCTGATTTACCCAGGTGATTTATGTGATGCTGATCCAACATCTGAATGACGGATTTGACAGGAAATCTGTCCCACTGGGGCAAACATGGGCTAACTGATAGATGCAGGTGAAAATGTGATTTATTACCAGCTGTATTGCCAGGCAGGGAAGCACTCCAAACTCTCCAATCCATTAGTACCCCTTAACTCAAACCAGTACAGTTACAGTAAAGCACTGAGCAGAATGGATATTTTCCACAATCTTAGCTATAACAAAACTGCAAGTCAACAGCAATATAGGTGTCAATTCCTAACAAATGAATGTAACCCAATATTCAGAAAACCCCGAGCCTACAAAATAAGGCTTGAAGTCTCACGTAAATAATTCTCTCAAGTACTTTCAGTCTCTCAGTCTACCCAAGGTTACCATTAAAACAACATGTCTTCCTCAGCTTTTTCAACCATCTTTATTTGATGATATCATGAATTAATTAAAAGGCTTTGGGTGTACCATGTGACTATTTCAAACCAAGGAGAAAACAATCTTATTAACAACCTTTACTGCTTCCTTGTTATAAGGATCTTCCAAACCTGAAATGCAAAATTCAGGGTTTTAATTATAGAGTCCTATGTATAAGAGATAGGTTTCAAAGGTCTTTGTTTTAAGACCATTTTTAGACAGAGTCACTGATCTTTCTAAACAGAGGTGCCTTTACATCTAATGCTCTCTGGTCTGCTACCTTTTAAGGTTTGCTGAACCATTTAAATCCATTCATCTCTGAACACCCATTATGTTCAGAAAATTGAAGAGCTTGCAACTAGATTTTAGATTTCAAAATTCATTCAATGGGGAAAAGAATGTATACTGTAAAGAATAAAGAAGTTATACATGACCTGTTTTTCTCCTGGAAAATCAAGCTAAATTTCAAGAATACAGATATGAAATGACCTAGGTCATGCATCAAAACTTCACAGGGCAAGTTCTCTCCATGGATACACTTGAAACAAGACTGGACAAAATTACTTCTATAGACATTAAAAAGAATGTGAACACTCTAGCAACAAGATGGGTTAGTCTAATGCGTTGCTGTTCTTCCCTGTCCTTTCAGTACCCTTGAACACTGCCCAGATTAACAAAGAATGCATTGTTTAAGGAATAGGAAACTGTTCTAAACCAGTTACTCAAGATATGGACTAGATTTTTAAAAGCTTGCATATTATTCAAAAAGCACATGAAAACCCAACTTTTAAAATAAACCCTTAAACACAGTGATGATCCAACACACAGTAGGATCATACATACGTACATATATTCATACTATAGAGAGGAGAAAAAGCAGTCTAGAATAAAAAATACAGGTTTGAATTCAATGAACTGTCTTGGTCAATACCATCCCTGCTTCTTTAACTGAACTTTAACAAGTGCCAGGCACTCCTTTCCTCAGTTTTCCACACCCAGCAGGGAACACTGTACATCCAAGCAAGTCACTCAAGACAGAGACTGTCATAGTACATGGGTTCTGTACTGCTGATATGAAATCACTTAAATGATTCTGTTTCATTTAAAAATTTAAATGATGCTGTTTCAGCAGCAGACAAACAGCTTAGAGCTCAGGTTTGTTTCAAAAATGCAGATGCCTGGAATAAATCTTCTGAAAAAAAAAAAAAAAAGAAAAGAAGGAAGCTCTGAAATTTTTGACTTGGAATATTTAGTCTTTTCATTTCAGCAACAAGCCTGCACAGACCGAGGGGCCAGCAGCTGCTAGTTCATTATGTTTTCATATGTCAGGAGAGGAAGAAGAAAATAATCTACAGTGCAACAGCATCCACATGAACACTCCAGTAGATAGACATAAGGAGATCCCAAAATCCCAGCTTATTTGGAGACTTGGCCCTGAAGAAAAGCATTGTTTGTCTTGGACTCAGAGTCTCAGAACTGATACACCAGACAGAAGAACGCTGAAAGACAATGAAAACTCAATAGAATAAATGGAAAACCCTATGCCTTCATCAAGATTTTTTAAAAAATTAGTACCAAACATCAGAGTGCCTAATCTTCACACACCCAAGTAACTAGAAGGTATTTTAAAAGCACTGAGAAACCAGAGATTTCCCACTGGGAAAAAATGGCTATTCAGTTTGATGCTTAAATACTGAGCCTAAGTTTCCCTACTTACTTTTCCAAAATATCTGTGGGTGACTGAGTAATATAGAAATATAGTTACTTTGCTAATTAAAGAAGAGCAATGGTACATTTAGTGAAATTGAAAGAACCAAGCAAGTACCAAATGAAATTAACTTAATAAAATATTTTAGTTTTTATCACACTGCTTTAGAACTCACTGCCACCAGAAACGACTGATGCCAAAAGCTTCGGACTTCACATTTATATGAAAAATTAATACATTCATATTTCTATCAGGTAATCAGAAAAAAAAAACCCAAACAATTAAGGTTTATAAGCCTTCATGCGTCGGAAAACAAGCAAATCTTGAACTGTTGAGAATTAGGAAGAAGCCTTTCGTGTGAGCAAGTTATTTCCTAATTGCCCACCTCGGGGTTTCTCGCACTTCTCTTTGAAGCGTCTGGTGCTGGCCATCAGCCAAGGCAGATGGATGACAGGCCTGATTCATAATGGTAATTATTACTCTGAAATGTAGCATAATCCTTTTTACTTTGTTGAGAACATAAAGATATGGAAACCTGTATCACAGATGCTTTACCTGTAAAAATAAGGTGCTAGTGGTTAATCTCAGCACTCTAAGGCAGTATTAGTTGGGAGGTGATTCTGCCCCTCTGCTCTGCACTTGTGAGACCCCACCTGGAGCTCTATGTCCAGCTTTGGAGTCCTCAGCACAGGAAGGACATGGACCTGTTGGAACGGGTCCAGCAGAGGGCCATGAAAATGATCAGAGGGCTGGAGCACCTCTCCTATGTGGACAGGCTGAGAGAGCTGGGGTTGTTCAGCCTGGAGAAGAGAAGGCCTTTGGGGAGACCTTAGAGCAGCCCTCCAATATCTGAAGGGGCTACAGGAGAGCTGGGGTGGGACCCTTTGTCAGGAAGTGCAGGGACAGGACAAGGGGTAATGGTTTTAAATTGGAAGAGGGGAGATTTAGATTAGACACCAGAAAGAAATTCTGTGAGGGTGGTGAGAGCCTGGAACAGGTTGCCCAGGGAAGTCGTGGCTGCCTCATCCCTGGAGGGGTTCAAGTCCCCTCCCCCTCCAGCAGGGGGGCTCGATGATCTTTAAGGTCCCTTCCAACTCAAACGATTCTATGATTCTACTCCTTTGATCAGGGTTAATTACATTACCAATATTTCCCAGTAGTATCAGTTTCAAATGTTATTTCAAGTGTTACACCTGTAACAAAGGTTACTTTGTAGCCCTGCATTATGCTGTTTCTAATAAGAGGCTTTGGAAGACCAGAGGCTTTGGACTGTGTCTTGTTTAGGCTTTGGCTGAACTCTTTCTGGCCTGTCCATATCTTTGCTTTACTTGATGTAGCTGTGACAGCAGCAGGTTTGGCACCAGAGATCACATGGCTATAAGCAACTCACCCATGCTTGGAGAAGTTAAAGAAATCCAGACACAGAAATGGATAAAATTGGAGTTAGGGCTAACAAAGAGAATAAATATTATCTAAACCATATAAAACATAGCGTGTGTAATAAATTCAAATGTATTCTGGAGCTGCAGAACAGTGAGTGAGTGAGCAAAAGTGTGTTAACAAACAAATCATAGAATTGTCCAGGTTGGAAGAGACCTATAAGCTCATCTAGTCCAACCATCAACCTAACACTGACGAACCATCACCAAACCATGTCTCTAAGCACTACGTCAATCTGTCTTTTGAACACTTCCAGGGATGGTGCCTCAACCACTTCCCTGGGCAGCCCATTCCAAGGCTTAAGAACCCTTTCCGTGTAAAAATTTGTATTTCCTCTTGTCCCACACCTGTTCCTTGGGAGAAAAGACTGCCCCCCCCGGCTACACCCGCCTTTCAGGGAGTTGGAGAGAGCCTCAGTCTCCTTTTCTCCAGGCTGAACACCCCCAGCTCCCTCAGCTGCTCCTCACAAGACTTGTGCTCCAGAACCCCCACCAGCTCCATTGCCCTTCTCTGGACCTGCTCCAGAACCTCAATGTCCATTTTGTGGTAAGGGGGCCAAAACTGGACACAGCACTCGAGGTGGGGCCTCAACTACAGTGCCCAGTACAGGGGAATTATTGCCTCTCGAGTCCTACTCACCACACTCTTCCTGATACAGGCCAGGATGCTGGTGGCCTTCTTGGCCACCTGAGCACCCTGTTGGCTCATGTTCAGCCATGCTGGACAGTCAACCAACACCCCCAGGTCCTTCTCTGCCAGGCAGCTACACCCACTCTGCCCCCAGCCTCTAACACTGCATGGGGTTGTTGTGACCCAAGTGCAGGACCCAGCACTCGGCCTTATTGGATCTCATTCCATCCCAAAAAATGACCTCTAGCAGATCCTGTGCAAAGGAAGAAGGAAACATAAACATGAACATCATCTGTCTCCCAGTGAAGGACTCCACACTGAAACCACTGATGTTAGGAGCTTCAAAGAAAAAGAGGAAGGATAAGCACAACAGCAGGAAAAAGAGGTAGAAAATAAGAAGTGTGCATATAAGAATTTGAACTATTATTCAGCCTGGTCTATTTTTCTGTAATAATGAACTAACAAAGATTATTTGATTAGATGGTCAAGATTTCCTTCAACAAGTTTGTAGCGTTATATATACATCAATAATTTATTGTGCAATATATACACACAACATAGAGTTATTGTGTATATACACATATTTATTTATATGAAATATGTCATGGCCCACATGGGTCAGCTCAGTGCTCATGAAAGAATATTTTTACCATGACACAGGGTCTTTATACCCTTTGTATATCAGTCCTGAAGAGTACTTTTAAAAGCCATCATAAAAGATGGAAGAGGAGAAAGAAAAACCAAAGGGGGACAGGAGGAAGACGGAGCAAGGAAATAGTTAGTAGCACATCACTTCTTCCCAGCCTCTTTAAGCTGTCATTCTCTTTCTCATAGTTTCCAAATATTAATGTTACATAGGAGGAGAGCAAATACACATTTATCTAAGGATGTAACATGAAACACTTACAGATTTTGCTTTTGCTCTTCTCTGGAGGTATAAAAATAAAACTCCCTTATGGCAGTTCCCCAATGTTAATGAGAGCTGAACTGACAAGTCAATGATGTAACTGACAACTGTTATTTGAGGTGTCTCTCTCACCTAACAGTACTTTTACTTCAGAATTTAAAAACTGGGATTATGAGTGATGCTTTCCATTTAGTTATATTTATAATCTCTTGCAGCTTTTCCAAGACTTTTAGTACCATACTACTTTTTTATCTTAAAAATTTCAGTCTCTTACACTACCACTGACATTTACAAATTTTAGTAATAGTTCATTTTATTTCCTCAGACTCTGAAATACAGTGAAAGTCACATTTTGCTAAATGTGATAAGACCTGAAAAGAAGCCCCATTGCTGAAAAGTGGGAATGCTTAATGACAAAGAGGAGCGTAGGAAGAAAAAACAGATTAGAAAAAAGTTCAATAAAAATTTATTTTTATTGAAGCAATTTAGGCCAACTGAATGCTCTCCTAGAAAACCAGGATCTTCCCTTGTCTCTGATACAGATTTCTTGGGCACTACCAGGCAATCACTCAAACTGAGCCTTTCACAGCTCAGCACTTACTACATATTCTTTCCCTCATTTTTTGAGTGCCTGCCTTGGGATTCCAGGTCTGCCCAGTGCAATGGCTGAGCACATCCAGTTGGAACCGAATTGTGCTTTGAACACATAGTAGACTATATAAGGCAAAGAGCTCTTAAAAACTAGATTACAGATGCATCATTGCAACACCTACAAGTATGTGGTGCTCTTAACCTTAATCTCTGTGAGCAGGCTCACCATCAGTCAACTGGAAGTAGTAAAAGAAACTCTTCACATTATGATACTAAATGCATTACCATTTTATGATGCATTTAGGTACCTTTGTAATGATTACAAAGGGAGAGGGGAAAAAAAAAATCCCCAGTCTTCACAGCTGGGGATTGACTAGCAGTATGTAAGGCCTGTAGGACACACTGAATAATGAAAAAAAAACCAACCTGAGTATTTCTTCACTAAGTGAGCACAATTCATACAGTAGACTGAAGGCAAGGAGATATGGAGATCCTATAGGAAGGAAGTTAAGTAACCAAGTCAAAGCAGTAACACAGTATAGGCTTCATAAGGGGGAAATTCAGTTTTAATTGTAAACTACAAAAACTTTTTAAACTCTGGAGTACCTTTAATATCTGGAATTTTTTAAGAACATTGAAAAATAGAAAATGCTGCCTGGGACATCAGCTGACAACTCTGGGGCTGGATTTGTCAGAGCCACTACACAGATCTCAAGCACCTGAGCTTGTGGAATAAGTAATAGCAGCAGCTTCCTATTCTTTTTGCAGACCTTCAAATTCCTTCTTGTCAGGGGCTTCACAGATATTTTGCAGGACTCTCCCTGATGCTTTTTTTTTCTTAATTAAAAAACAAAACCAAAAACAAAACAAGAGAAAAAAACCAAATAACAATGAACCACCAAATAACTTTTTATGCTTGTGGTCAACATTTTTCCCCATCATGTTTCTCTCAAGGATGTTAAGTCACAGCCTCCCTACTGTACACACCTATTTCATCTATCAGCTTCCAATAGATTCACTCTTTTGCCTTTAGTTTTACAGGATCTTTTCCCCTTAAAAAAAAAAAAAAAAAGCAGATTTTTTTTTTTTCCTCATTTTCAATGCTTTCCTGTATGTCAGTTTAAGCAGAAGGTGACTGCGTGGCTCTCCATGCACACTCCAGTCCTGTAAGAGAGATGTCAGGGAATGAGTCACACACTTCCCTTCTGCTCAGCAACAAACATGTGGTTTCAACAGCAGTAGAAGATGGTGTAGGAGCTAAAAGGATTAAACATGCTGAAGATCATAGCTCAAAACTCATAGAAGTTTATATTCTGCAATTTGGCCAAATTTGGTCTCTTTTTAATATGAATTTCACAGCCTATATACTCTGTTGTAAAGGCTACCGTTCTTCCAAATTTTACGTATTTACCCAAAGCATGGATACAGTAGAGACTCTGAAACACAATAACTTTTGAATTATTTAACATTGCACAATAACTTACTTTTCCCAATCTTAATTCTAGAAATTGACAAAACATTCTAATGACAAACTCAATCTCTGAATCCAGAGTTGCCTGATGAGTTCTGTATCTTGTCACAATACTTAATACTTTAAGTATGGTTATCAGTAAAATAATAAAATTACCAGAAAGTGGGTTATCAGCAATCTTAGGTGCTAAGTCTTAAATCTATATTCTGCAATCTCTTCTCAGTTTAGGAGTATTTCTAAACTATAGAAATAGTTTATATTCACTAAGCAATTGCTTCTAAGAGAAGCACATATGACTATGTGAATATATGACTCTTGGGCAGAGGGCTCAAAATCCCAGTATGCACACACTCATCCTTAATGGCATAAAAGAGCTTTTCAGTTGACATTTAGATAATTTTGCTGCCAGAGTTACCAGGATATATTTACATATATAGTTTTCCTCTACTGTATATCATACCCCTATCCCATCATAGACACACACTATAAGCTAGAATTATCTGAATTGATGTGAAGCAAAACTGACACAATGCCAACCAAATTCCAAGAATGACAATTCAGTCTGTCACTGAATCACCCCTCGGGCAAAAGCCTGAGTAAGAAAGATATTGCTGTGTCCCTTGAAGGTCAATAAGCACAGGTTCAGGAAAAGAAGAAAATACAATGAGTAGTTTTCAGTAACTATTGAGCTCTGGAGCTGTGCATGGAAATTTTGACCTGACCTTGAGATTTAGTCCTGGATCTAATGCATAAGTCATAAAACTTTGTTTGAAAGTGTATCCAAAAGACCTGTACTTTTTCAGGTATATTAACGAGCGCTATAGATAATTACTGAAATATCCTTTCATAAATTTCTAATCACTTTGCCTTAGCATGGGAACAAAACGTGGAATATACTTCAGAATTGTGTTTAACCCACTCATCATTATCTCTTTTTGCTTCATTTGTGTAATAACAGCTCATATCCTCTAGCTGAAGAGCCATTCTTAATCAGGGCAGTCTTACAAAACCCATTACTTGGTGTTTGAGACTAATGCTCCTGGATATCAAGGGGGTGAGTTTAGAAGTCCATTATGTTGTCATCACGTGAAGAGCTGGGATACAGCTGGAAAGAACAGTGTCAGAATATCTCATTGCTACTGTAAGCAGAACATCCAACATGCACTAGAGGATATCTGCATTTTTACATGCTGTGTCTCCGTTTTTGGTTACTCAGTACCTGTGGAGGTGTACTACGTCATATATCAGAGCATGGAATAGCACAAGCCTAGCAAATTAGGATGAAGGGAGACAACACTGGTACTAACCTATTGAATGTCTTGTTTCCTTGGCTGCAGCACAGTTCTGTTATTTCACACTCCTCTCGGGTCCCTGACTCTCACCAGGGCTGACTAATTCACAACAGAGACGGCAGCTCTAAACTGTAATTACACAGGAGACTAATACTATGCCTGAGGTGCAAGGGAGTGACCAAAAGAGCAGGTTGCACTTACTCTGAAGGTGGACGTCTGCCTGAGCTCCCTGTGTGCTCTACTTTCCCTATTCCTGAACGCGTCTATAAATAATGATTGTTGCCAATGCCTATTCTTTTCTTTTCCATCTGTGAAAAAAATTATTTAGGATTTCAGTGCCTTAGAGACAATTTGCAAGACTCGAGAGGGGGAGAGATGAAGGTTGCTACTACTACAATTGGAGTTGTTATGGCTACAGTCAGCTGGTACTTCAGTCTGATGACAATTCGAGTGGTGGCTCACCACCACTGGAATGGAAATCTACCATCACCACTAGAATGGAAATCTACCACCACCACTGGAATGGAAATCTACCATCACCACTAGTTGGAAATCTCATGCGCTCTATCCCTTCTTTTCCTCTTCTCTGATTTTTTTCTTAAAATACTAAATCAAAGTTTATCTATCATATTACATCTTCACAAACAGACTAGAAAAGCTATCACTCAGCCCATCATGAGATGCCGTGGACTACCAGTAGCTGAAACTTGAAATACCTGTGGAGAGTAATAGATTGGAGGAAGATACATGATGGCTTTCAGAAAAAAAAAAAAAAAAAAGTGTTTGATCTTTGCTACTGGAAGCCTGGTTCAAATCCAGTCTTGTATCACGTGACTGTAATGATATGCAAACAGCTAAAAGCTTTTTCAGAATTTTTTTTTCATTTTAAATCTTTTCTTAAATAGGATACGAACACAGCCACAGAAGGAAGTAATAAGTAAAAAAAAGATAAAATTGTCTGGGTGAGTAGCCACTACTTACTTGGACATGGTGGCTTCCAGCACTAGGTAGGACAAATAAAATGAGTGATAGAGTAATAGATTAAACAAGTCAGCCAGTTATAAGATAGGGGACTTCCAGTGGGAGATGAAAACCACAGCTCACTGCAGTAGTGCTCCCCTTTTGTCTAACAGAGCTCTGTGACAACGGGCAGTCAGAATAAATGGAAATTTCTTCCAAGGGAAAGCTGTCTGTTTAAAGAGATAGTGTGCTAATTTAATATAAATACTCTTGAAGCAGATTTACTACACCGTGCAGAAACTAAAGAGAAAAGGAGAAAGAAAAAGACAGAAAGCATGTTTTTACAAATTGGTAATAAGACATCCAATGTTATCAAACAATAATACATTGCAATAGAGCTCTAAATGGGACAGTTACTGTAAAAGCCTTCAGACAGTTAAAAGAAATATAACATAACTGAATTTAAATTACAGAAATCAGTGCTATAAGAAGCCTCAGCAAACCACATAAAGATATTCATTCATGAAGCTCATTAACATGAAAGAGAAAGAAATAAAACTCTGGCTTGAGATTGAAATTTGAAGTAAAGGAAAGAGTCAGAGTAAAGAGCTGTAAAAAGTGGGATGGAGCAGCAGGTGCTGCTCAGCTGAGTAACAGCTGGATTACACAAATCTCAATCAGCACAGAAAAGGCAAGGACTAGAAGGGGACTAGGAGAGAAAGGAGCACTCTGAAATCATCTCCAGCAGTTCTATGAAGAGCAGTTCTGGATTAAATCTTGATACATGTGATGAGCTAGTCAAATTATTTAGGCAAGCATTAGTCAGGTTGAGTCTTCTAGAATTAGAAAAAGACTAATTCTGTTTACCCTGAAGTTAAAAGTGCTAGAAACTGGCAAAATCTGGGAGTTCTCTGAATGATGTGATAGACAATAGAGAGAATAGAAGAGGAGATCTAGAAGGCTACACTGCTCTCCTGAGTAGGCTGTGTGATGGATTTATGTGTGTCAAGACCACTGGCATCCAGTATTTAAGACTGCACTGGGAATAGGAAAAAGGTCAGACAGTTAATTTGAAACCCAACTCAGAAAGCAAAATTAAAGTGTGTTTTACTTGTGCAAGGGGGGTGCATGCGTTTTGTCTCAGAACGACATTTCAGTCTGAGTTTCTAAGTAACAAAGAATGACAGAAATCCATATGAAAGAGTGGACAGTGAAGAATATGAAAGCTTATATAAAAGGTACATTCATCTGAGTACCAGAATTGTGAAAATTAAAATAAGATTACGAGTTTCAATCTGGTTAACTCAGTGTTGTATTATGGCAGTTGAACACATCATGTAAAGTGTGCTAAGTACATCACTGACTGTGACTTGCCGTCATATCATAAATAATTAATTTTTAAATTTTTTTGTGACTACGTTCAGTTTAATTACTTGACCTTAATTTAAACACAAAATTGCATTGTATTGGACTGACATCACTGTGAATAAGGAAATAAATTTGCTCTGTACTTTTGAAAAGACCCCACCAGCAGGTCCCAGGGCTTGCCATCCTATATCTAAGAGAACTGGCAGTCAGCCTTGAGCTAGCCATGTTTTCCCTACATTTTTAAGTCTTGGTGAGGAAGAGCATAGTCTCTTCATAGACATTCAATACACCCCTCATTCTGGGGAACAGAAACACAGAGAAGTAGTATGTGAAGTCAATGCCAAATAAGCACAATTTGCGATTTTTGCCAGGAAAAGCACTAATTGACACTCTCTGTGATGATAAGCATGTTCTGTTAAACCTTCTTGAGGGTGGATCAACAACAGGGTTGTGGTTTGTTTTGGGTTTCTTTTTTGGTTTGGTTGGTTTTCGTTTTGTGTGGTTTTGAGGCAGAGGGCTGTTTTGGTTGTGTGTGTGTGTTTTCCCCTCCTCTGACATCTCAAAGGCTTGGAGCTAGACCTCTAGTTGGCTATATAGTTTAATTTCATTTTGTTACAGCCATCCCTCCAGCAAGCAGGGAGTTTTGGTAATTGCTCACTGGATGCATACTACCAAAGCTCTATATAATTTTATATGTATGACAGCGGAGAGCATAAAAAGTAGAAAAGACATACATGTTTCAAAAAAATCCGCTGCTAGATAATGAAGAATAATGAAGTCTAAATTTCTGCCTGGAACATATAACGAGACAGTTTGGTGCTATTTTAAAAGGTCTAAGAACTTTCCAGACGTAGCTCTGAGACACCCTGGACCTTATCTTAACACCATCAGCTGTAGAGAGAAAAGCAGACTCATTAACTACATGAATCATGGGTCTGCTGTTTTTTCCAATATATTGACTGGCATCCTAGAGCTGCATGTGAAGGAGGACAAACTATACAAGAGATTTTGATACATCTTGAATTTGCTACACGAAAAGAATTTGTAAAGGAATTGTCCACCTACAGTCTATAATCACCAAGGTCTGGCCTTATAGCAAATTTTTCTCTGTTGTATGCAGCCTGAGAAAAGAGTTCTGTGTCTGCAAGGGAAGGGGCTTTTCAATCCTGGTTCCCCAGCAAAAAGTCCTTCAATTTAGCTCAAGGAAGTTACTACAATCAAGAAGCCAGGCAAGGAAATTGCATTCATACCCCAAGTTGGAACAGGAAATTGTTGGGGGAGGGGTGGGGTGTATGGATTGGGGGGTGGTGGTGGTTTTTGGTTTGGTTTGGGTTTTTTTTAATAGGATTGTTTTCCAACAGTCCCATGATTACTGAGGATGCAATAAAGGCAGTGGGATACTTGGAATAACAGAAGAAAATGTCTCTTTTCTTGAAATGCTGAAAACATGGTTCAAAATCCTAATACAAGTTTATCCTCCTTGCATTTTAAAAAGGGGAATGTGATTTGACTTATAACTATTTAAAAAAACATTCTGTGTACCTGAATTCTTCCAATCTCTTACGCTCCTGGGATGGACTTCAAAGACTATATTCCCTCTCCTCCTTCTTGAATGAATATATGCATTATAAGGCAGAATAATATTATTCATTCCTTTTCCTATAACCAAAAGATAAACTGAGAGAAGTAGTAGATTTGCAGTCCTCTATAGAGAACACAACAAAGATTTGTGTTTCTCACAGTCAAAGCTGGTAAAGAAATCCAGGTCATAAAGAAAGGGAGGTCATTAGTTAAGATAAGCAAGAGATCTCTAAAAAATTAAGAATGGAGAGAAGGATTTAGAATCAAAGCCAAATTTGTGTTTGTTTTAAAATTAAAGAAGGGTAGGGTAAAAGTGAGCAGAAAGAAGAAAGGCAACAAATGAATGAGGGTCAGCACAAAGGTCAGAGTGGGACAAGTGCAAGACTGGAGAAGGGTTGGATGGGGCCAATGCAGAGGATGCTTCTAGGAGGCAGAAATATTGCTCTTATCCAAGCTGCCTTATCTTAGGAAACACTTCATTTAAAAATTCTTAAAAGGAATAGGAGGAGAAAGATGTCTTTGTCCCCTACCAGCCTCCTTACTTCTTTAGCAAAATGCTTCCTTTCAGAAAAGGCTGCCCTTTATTTCACTTTAAAATGTAATATTTTATTCAAACAGAAGGGCTAGGTATGTACGTTATTACTCGCTGTGTTACCATTCATGTTCCTGTCTTGCCAGTAATAAAATTTCTGTTTCCACTCATGTATAAGAAACATGATTTTAAGTGTAGTTAAATGAATAAGTGTTCTAAATTGAAATAAAATTCAGACTATGGAAAAATACCAGATAGCCAGAGTCTAGATCCCAGCAAACAGTCCACAGGTACAGTTATTGTCTCATGTTTTTACTAAGACAAGGTTCCAGTTCTGGGTTGGGCCTGAGACCATTTCTGAGATTCCTTATCCAAGTACATGGTCTCCTTACCACTGGGAAGCAGCAAACAACCTCTTTTACAGTAAGGCCTATTTGACCATATTAAAGAGGGTCAGAGAGACTTCATTATTACATCCCACTTTCTGAAACAAAAGAAGACTATCTAGACCAACCAGATTTGAGTTACCCAGCAGTCATAGAACAAAGGTTCCTTAAAACATAACTGACACAGAAAACAAAATATGTATGACAAAAGTACCTTTAGTATGATAATATGATGGCAGTGGAGACACTGTTACCACTAACATCAAGGGGAATAACTAGCAGGAAGAAAAAAAGGTTTTGTTACTCTAATAATGAAATAATGAACATTTTGTCATGTTAAATGACTACATGTTCAAGTGCTGCAGGTTGACGCAGTGGGATGACAGCCAGGGTAAGGAGGTCAGGAGCTCTCCAAACAACCTCCAAATGAGGAAGATCTGACCAAAGGAACCTGTTTCCTGCTAAGGGTAGACTTAAATTCAGCAGGAAGCCACAGCACTTAGCCTCTCTTCAAAGGACTGGATGGGGATGGGGTATAGTCTTTACTACTACTCTTAACACAGGAACTACTGAAAAAAAAATTTTAAAAAAATCCAATAGAGGGGTTTTTAGACTGTGTCCTGGTTTGAGGTAAAACAGAACTAATTTTCTATTCAGTAATTTTACTTTTCCAACTGTGCCTCTTCTAACTAAAGAAACTCTGAAATTAACAGCATACTGTTCAGAAACTGCTCACTCTCACAGTGATAAGACCTGATTATACCAAAGAATGGTGAGTAGAGGGGCCCTTGCTTATACGTATTGCTATAACAACCAAGGGCAGGCAAATTTGTTATTTGCCCCATTGGAGGGTCGGAAGCGGAAAAACATAGAGGGGTCCCACCTGTGGGGAGGAGCGGACAGGACAGGTGACCCAAAACTGACCAACAGGGTATTCCATCCCATCCCATCTCAGCATAAAAGCTGAGGGATCAAAGGGTCAACTCCCTTCCTTCAATGGCCGACGTCCAAGGAGGACCCTGTCTGTTCGTCTGCCTTTGATCCCGATCCGAGCGTTCCTGACTCCAGCTCCGGAATCCAGCTCCTTCCATCACCGAGTCCAGCCTGGGACTGTCCCCTGTGCCTGCTGGTGGTGATCACCCTGGGAGCTTGAGACGGTTTTGTATATACTGTAGACATTTTTTCTTTTCTTTTCTTTTCTTTTCCTGTCATTCTGATTGGTCAATTTGGTCAAAACCACAACAGACTGTTTTAAAATAAACACTCCGACTGAGTACCTGTGCAACATCACCAACTGGTTTCTAAATAAGAAAATTCCGTAAATCTGCAATACTTACTTAAACGTAAACCAAGAAGGAAACAATCTGACCAGTCCTTTTTGGGGTTGGGGTTTTTTTTGTGGGTTTTTTGTTTGTTTGTTTGGGTTGAGTTTTTTTTCAGTGACTATATACTGCACATTTGCCATTTAAATGATTAGCAAAATGAAGAAGCAGAATCACAGAATGATATGGGTCTGGAAGGGACCTCTGGAGATCATCAACCCCCCATCGTCTAGTAAAACCCTCCAAAGCAAACACAAAATACATCTCGTATTCAGCACCACTTTGTATTGCAAGGCTGACTTAAGAGTATCAGCTTTTATTTTTGGCTTGAATCCTGGGTAGAAAACTGACATAGCATTCTAGGATGATTGGCTTAGGCAGGTGTCCCCAGACACCTGCAGCTCCAGAGCTACTGTGCACAAACCACAAATCTCTTGTTAAAAAGTTTATCCAGTAAAACATTTCCAAAAATCAGGGAAAAATTCAAATTCAAGAGGCATTTGGATACCATGAAGTCTCTTGTGTTAAAGAGCAGATTAACAGACCATCAGCTACAAAGTATAGGATAATTTTACCTTGAATTTTCCTTTTCCTTTCAAACACTCCCTCCCTACATTCAAATGCCTTCCTGCAATACCAGGATGTGGACACTGCCAACATGTTGACTGCTTTTTTCAGTTAATAATGGGCTGTCAGAGGGAAGAGAGTGGGAGCTACAACATTAAAATACATCCATGTTTCAAGCTAATCTTAAGCAGATTCAAAATATGCTCCTTCACACAACATTTCAGAGAAAAAAAGGATTGAGCCTTTCAGTATCCATGAAATGCAACACCAACAGGGTATTTCCTATCCTTTGTCCCCAGGGACAATGAAATAACTGAGTGAATAGAGTCTATTGCGTATTTTTCTGCTAAACATGAACACCCAGTTTAAACTTATTTCAGCCTGTTATATATAGGCTGAAAGATATATAGAAGATATAATATATATCTTCTATAAAGAACTGTTACCACTTATCAAAGCATACCTGTTAGTTCTGCTGCTTACTTTTCTGATTTCTTGGACAATAATACCAGGAGATCAATACCTCCTTCCAGGATATGAATTTAGGAATAGTAACACTTAGTACCTACCCATTCCTCTATTAGCAGGCACTAACATATTCCCCTCTGCTCCCCCTCCCATTCTGTTGAACGATGGCAAAGTCACACATTACAAATGTACTAAAGTAACTCCACATTGAAAATAATGTTTGAATATTTTTTTAAGTAAACTCTTAAGTCAGCTTAAGATCAGCTCTACTGATCACAACATATCATATAATTCCAAACCACTAAGTGCTTATTCTTATTTTAAAATAAGATTTTTAAAATTTCACTACTTAGAACATGAGCTGGAAAGAATTAAAATTACGTCTGGAAAGTGAGAAGAAGATATGCTTTTATTTAATCCCTCTAGTTAATAAATATTAAGCATTGGTTCAGTGGTAGGTTTGATGCCTGGGACATACAGTATTTTATAAGTACATTAGAAGAAAACATTTTCTCCTTTATTTTCTATCTTGACCATGTCTAATTTTTTTGCCTTTAAAGATGGAACCTTTCAGAAAAACTCTAAAGACCAGTACACCACAGTAAAGCAGTATCATCACTGGAAAACTCTTCAATTTATGATTCCAAAGGCTGTCACGTAAATGGATTATTTATCAAAAAATCCTAACATCTAATGTCTTAGTTTGTCATTAATTCCACCCTAGTTTAAATCTACCTACCCCTACTCTTCTTGTTGCAGTCAGTGGGACCACTGACTATATATAAAGTTATGCATTTGTGTCTCCTACAATACTAGTGCCCAGAATTCACTTTTGCTGGGACAGAATGGATGATCCACTATTATATCTCTTGAGGGCAGGAGAATGCAACAATCCTAAATCATCCCTACACTGCTCTCTTAGCTCCTTTCTACATGTGACCACACTGACATCACTCCACAGAAGCTTGTGCTGTCCACATCCACAAAGCATGGAGCCTCCTTATCCAGGACATTTGGTCAATAAACCTTTGAGGCATTCCTGGCACATCGAGACTCCACTGCTGCACCTCAGGGAAGATTCTTAAGTGTTCTCTCCTGTCTGATGACCCAAAGGCAATTTGGGTGGTTAGGAGATATCTGGACCAGGGCAGGAGGTGGTGGGATTAGAGCACGGTATGCTGGAACAGAATAATTACAGTTCCAAGCTAAATTTCTCGAATCTCAATCTTGCTTTTATGGAAAATCTGTCCTGTTAACTTGGGATGAACCTGCCCATGTTAGCGCAAATGGTAGAGAGGATTTTGAATAAATGAATAAATAACATCATTGGTACTTGCGTATTCTGGAAGCAGACTTCCAGGTTAATGGCAAGAATAGCATTTAAAAAGAACTTCAGTGAAAATCATAGAATAATTGGCATTAGTAAATGACTGCAGAGATCATTTCCTCCAGCCTACCACTCCAAGCAGGGCATACTAGAGCACACTGCTCAGGACCCTGTCCAGCTAGGTTTTAAATATCTCCAGAGATGGAAGTACAGAAATTCATTCTCGAAATAATAAGAATTATTCAATATGGTAATTGCGATGGGAAATTAGTAAAGTGATTTAACTAGAAGTAGTCCTCTCTAATATTCACTCAAAATGTAAAATAAAACATTGGAGTCTCTGCAGATCTTCAAAATGAAGCTTTGAAAATAAATTCTCAGTGGTGTACTCTTTCTGGCAGCCTCAAAGACCAAAAATTCCCCAAAAGTATAAGAACATACAACCTCCCAATGTTACTTGCCAACTAGGAGTTCAAACTTGCCCTGAAATTGGCACACTGAATAGTTATACTGTGGTCAGAGTACATTTAAAAATTATTAAAATAAAAAAAAAATCTGGAATAATAGCCTTTCACATGAAGTTTCTACACAGATTGGATTATAAAGGATTGAACTCTGAAAAGTTAAAATCTCAAAGAAGTATTCTCCTGTTCTCTCCCCTTGCCACCCCATCAGGATATGTATTTGAAACAGTAAATCCTAATGGAGAAAAGTGTACGAGATTGCTGTGTCTTAAATAAGAACTGTTCTCTCAGTTTCAGTTCTTTGCCTCCAGTTCTACTCAGAACCTGAAGGTATAGAAGCAGCTGCAAAAAAAATAATGAAAACAGAGTTAATTAAAAAAAAATACTCAAAGACATTTGGAGCCTAATTTTGCTCTTTGTTAATTTGATTTTAACTTGATTGCCTGGATTAAAATGAGGACATATTTTAGTCCTTAATTCCAATTCATTCCATAGGGCCATAGTTTCCTGTGGGTCGGTTAGGGGATTTTTTTCAGAGATGAGAGGAGAGAGAGTGAGGCCAAGTCTTCTTAAACCCACAGTGCTTCCCTCTATCCCTGTCTGCTGATAACTAGGCTACAAATGTTTCATAGATTTGTTTGTGCAGATCATTGTTTATACAAACATTCAATTAATGCACACAAAGTCCTTTAGGACTACCCAGTGACAGTATTCATTAGCCATACTCTTTGGGTAAAATGAACTATATGTATTACTGCTCCAGGACTCCACTGTGACATTGTAATTGCCCACTTGTTAAAGGGAGGATTAAGGCAGTGATTGAAAGGGAACATAATTATCACTTCCTAAACTCTATTCAATTTGGTTTTAGACAGAAAGAGCACAAACTTCAGGGGATTTCTTTAGTTCTACAAAAATGAAATGATGTTTCTCCATTACACAACACCTGTATACATAACCAACATAATCCCCTAGAGAAATAAGCCTGTATACAGTTCTCCTAACTTCAACAGCACAGCAGAAGACTTGGAGTATGGAGTATGTATGGCTAGGATGCGATGGTTCCACCAAGACACTGCAAACCAAGATTTCAAAGCTCTGTTCCTGGCAGTACCATTCCCTCTCTGTATGTTCTTACAGAAGTTATTTAAAAATTATCCACAGAGAACTGAAAATCAAAACTTTTTTTTTTTTCGTGAGAACGTTAAGGCTAATGTGGTAACCACTGACTAGAAGTGGCTGCTCAGGGAGCTTCATTGCTGTCTTGAACAGCACTTCTGTGGTACAACAGATGCTTATCATCAGTTTCAGGCAAATATTATGGACAATTTATGTCAGTCATAAGGCTTCCTAATGCAACTTTGCCTAACAAACAAATTTTCTCTTTCACTAAAATGTGACTATTTTGATCAGCCTACCTTTAAATTCTTCTCAGAACCACATTCCCATTATTTTTGCAGGATAACAGAATGATAGGGGTTAGAAAGGACCTCTAGAGATCATCTAGTCCACACTCCTGCCGAGCAGGCTGGACAGGAATGCATCCAGGCAGGTTTTGAATATCTTCAGGGAAGGAGACTCCGCACCCTCTCTCAGCAGCCTGCTCCAGGGCTCTGCCACCCTCAAAGTAAAGAAGTTCTTCACCATCTTGAGAAGGAACTTGCTGTGCCCATTGCCCCTTCTCCTGTCACTAGGTACCACTGAGAAGAGTCTGGTCCTATCCTCTTGACACTCACCCTTTACACATTTATACGCATTGACAAGATCCCCTCCCAATCTTCTCTCCTCCAGGCTAAACAGACCCAGGCCTCTGAGCCCTTCCTCGTAAGAGAAATGCTCCAGGCCCCCGATCATCACTGTAGCCTCTGCTGGACTCTCTCCAGTAGTTCCCTCTGCTTCTTGAACCAGGGGACACAGAACTGGACACAGTGCTCCAGATAGGGCCTCAGCAAAGCAGAGCAGGAGGATGACCTCCCTCGACCTGCGAGCCACGCTCTTTTTAATGCGCCCCAGGAGACCATTGGCCTTCTTGGCCACAAGAGCACATTGCTGCCTTGTGGTCATCCTGTTGTCCACCAGGACTCCCAGGTCTTTTTCCTCAGACCTGCTCTCCAGCAGGTCAGCCCCCAACCTGTACTGGTGCAGGGGGTTATTCCTCCCCAAGAGGAGGAGGAAGTGCAGGAACCTACACTTGCCCTTCTTGAACTTCATTAGGTTCCCTCTCCATCCAACTCTCTCTCCAGCCTGTCTGGGTGTCAGGGAATGGCAGCACAGCCTTCTGGTGTGCCAGCCATTCCTCCAAGTTTTGTATCATCAGCAAACTTGCCCTGACTCTTCAGAGGCGACTGATGAATATATTGGTAAAACTGGACTTAGTAGTGACCCCTGGTGAACACCACTAGTTACATGCCTCCAACTGGACTCTGCGCTGCTGATCCCAACTGTCTGTGCTCTGCCACTCAGCCAGTTCTCAATCCAACTCACTGTCCACTCATCTAACCCATACTTCCTAAGGTTACCTATGAGGATGTTATGATGTTATGGGAGACAGTCTCAAAATTCTTGCTGAAGTCAAGATAAACATCCGCTGCTTTCCCCTCATCCACCCAGCCAGTCATACCATCATAGAAACCTAACAGATTGGTCAAGCATGACTTCTCCTTGGTGGAATCCACTCCCGATAACCTTTTTTTCTTCTACCTCCTTAGAGATTAAAAAGACCCTTCGTTAAAGGTCTTTTAATTATATGATGGGAAAGCCTTTAGTCTTCTCATCCCCCTTGCCCTGATTATTGCTGGGAGAAAATATGTATTTCCATACATACACATTCCATACATACATATTCCATACAAAGGTGAAGTCCTTGGAGATACATAACTTATTTACGATTACCTTCTAGTGGAAAGTGCCCCTTCCATGACAGGGGGCTTAGAACTAGATGATCTTTAAGATCCCTTCCAACTCTAAACATTCTACAGTTCTATGAAATAGAGACAAGCCTGGATTGAGGATTATCCGTCTCGTGACTTCTTTCCCTTCTGAGGAGTGGGAGGGTGTGTGAAGTGAGAAAGGGAAAGGGAAGACAGCTGCTTTGATCTACACATGATGAAACATGGTTTTAAAAAATAAGTCTTAAGCGTTTCCAAGTAGATTACGAAAAGCTCTACAAAGCAAAGTAAACATCACTTTCCTCTCTCTAAAGAAGCTGTTAGTCAGCTAATGATCTGCTGGAACAGCACCCAAACTTTTAAATCACAGTTGTGTGCCCTCTTGTACACCTCACCTGCTACTAGGCCTTTGTTTCTGTATTTTTTCCTCTGCATATTGTGCATTATCTCTATTGCTGGTAGCTTCCTCCGAAAACAGCTGTTCCTTGTTTATAAACAAATAACACCCATGGCTGACATCTCACCATTATGAATTTTCTTCCTGATGATACTCAGGGAAACAAAATGAAATGATTGGTTCAGGAAAGCACTAATAAAACTGTGGAGGATCTCTGAAGCAAGACAGAATTTTAAGGATTTTCTTTTAATCAGAGCTGGAGAGCTGACATCTGCTGTCCATTTGTGGAATTTATTATAACAGATTTATCCAAGAGGGGTTCCATGAGGAACCTCACTTCATGTGTAACAGCCCCCCCTAGTGTAGATGCTTCATAACATAGCAGGTAATTGGATTATGTTGCTAATAAAAAGTCATAACAAAACACTTTTGAAATTACAAATGGCAGAAGTTGAGACAGAGAAAAACCAGTCCCATTGAAAAGCATGTTACTTTCATTTTCACGGTTGTGGCACGTAACTGAGATAATCACTTTCAATTAGATGTCTCCCCTTGAGCCAAATCACTCTAATGAAACTAAAAGGCAAATGTCCTTCCTTAGATTGAACACTATGTGTAATTTTTGCTTTAGGAGGAGAGATGCATCTATCTGAAGTCAATAACACAGAGATACTTAAGTTTAAGAAGCATCATATTCTAAGTTGCAGCACCTTAATATGAAAGTTCCTGAACAGCAAGATTTAAATGGAGAAAGACAGACCAAGACAAGCAAGTATGGTAATTGTATGCAGATGAAATGCAGGCGGCAGAAATTCTGCTTTAATGCAGCCTTGATATCAGAGATCCCTGTGATGCCTGCATACTGTAATATGCCACCACTTAGTCTGCTTAACTGTTCATCCGTTAGAAAGTGCATCTTGTTTCCTTGCATTTAATATTTTAGAATCAGTAGATTAAAGCAACATTCTTCTTGTCCCCATTTGTAAGCTACAAATGCAGTGCTCAGTCATTTCCATACTGTTAGAATGAAGTAATTAGCCATATCTTTACTTAGCTTTTAAAAAACTGCAAAACCCATCACATGCTTAAATTGTAAGACTTAATTTACAGGTTTCAGGTGTTTATGTTCAAATATCCACTAATGAAAATTTCTAATCAGCTATCACTTAATACTAGAGGCACCTAAATTTCTTGATGACTGTGACTTCTCAGACATGTGGGTGGTTGCTCCTTAGCCTAGTTCTGGCAAAGCAAAGGAGATCTGGTAAATCTTTACTATTAGAAGTATATAAATTAATCAGGGCCATTTTGATAGAACTAGGTTGAGAGGCAAATAGGTTGAGTAAATAGTTGCCATGAGCAAGAGGAGGTGCTGATAAGCACAGATAATGGCAACTTCTTTGGCTCAGCTGTAGCCTTGCTGGTATTTTGCCCACAGAACTTCTCAGCTTGCTGTCTAGTACACAACTATGGCCAATTAAGAAAAAGGAAACTAGGTGTTTCTCTGCCTAATTACAGTAAATGTTCCCAGTGCAGCTGTTGTAAATTGGTAAGATCAGACTCATGGCAACTACATTTTGTAACCATGGCTTGCTATCTTCTACAATCTGTCAAATGGAGAAGGAGATGGCAGCTGCACTTCATGGAATAGCCTGGCATTCAGCAGGAGTTGGCAGGTGCATATTTTTGTCTTTTGAGGAGGTTAAAATACACATGCCCTATCTCCTGAGGCAACAATTGATCAGCAGACTTTTGGCTATTTACAGTAGTAGGGCTGCCACTCTCCTTTGGGAAGCTGTCACAAAGCAGGCCAGAATTCCAGATTACTACATCAGGAATTCATAATGTTGGAGCCTGATAGCTGGGATACTTTCCAGGGAGATGAGCGTTCAGGTTCACTGCTCAAGCACTGTTTATGTATTTTATGCACTGAGTGGCTAATAACAAAATGCAGAACCAAGGTTGATGGTAAGAACCCAATACTCCTGCCCATCTAGGTGAACGAGTGTGCTGGTGACTAGGCTAAGCACACACCCTCTGGTGCTCCCCATCATCTCGAGATGAAACTATGCACTGAGGCATGATGTGATGAGGAGGAGATGGAGTGCTGCCTGTCTTCAGCCCCAAAAATAGTCATAGAAACATAGAATTGTCCAGGTTGGAAGGGACCTATAAAATCATCCAGACCAACCATCAACCTAACACCGACGAACCATCACTAAACCATGTCTCTAAGCACTATGTCAATCTGTCTTTTGAACACCTCCAGGGATGGTGCCTCAACCACTTCCCTGGGCAGCACATTCCAATAACCCTCTCTGTGAAGGAATGTTTCCTAACATCCAATCTAAGCCTCCCCTGGTGCAACTTGAGACCATTGCCCCTTGTCCTGTCTCCTGTGACTTGGGAGAACAGACTGACCCTCATCTCTCTACACCCTCCTTTCAGGGAGCTGGAGAGAGTAAGGTGGTGTCCCCTCAGTCTCCTCTTCCCCAGGCTGAACACCCCCAGCTCCCTCAGCCGCTCCTCACAAGACTTGTGCTCCAGACCCCCACCAGCTCCATTGCCCTTCTCTGGACGCACTCCAGCACCTCAAGGTTTTTTTGTTGTGAGGGGCCCAAAACTGGACACAGCACTCGAGGTGGGGCCTCACCTCATACAGTGCCCAGTACAGTGGGAACTATTGCCTCTTAAGTCCTACTCACCACGCTCTTCCTGATACAGGCCAGGATGCTGGTGGCCTTCTTGGCCACTTGGGCACCCTGCTTGGCTCACGTTCAGCATGACATGAGCCATGTCATGGCTCATTGACAGTCAACCAACACCCCCAGGGCCTTTTCTGCCAGGTAGCTCCAGCTACTCTGCCCCCAGCCTGTAGTGCTGCTTGGGGTTGGTGTGACCTAAGTGCAGGACCTAGCACTTGGCCTTGTTGAACTTCATCCCATTAGCCTCGACCCATTGATCCCAGATCCCTCTCCAAAGCCTTCCTACCCTCAAGCAGGTTGACACTCCCACCCAACTTGGTTTCATCTGCAAACTTACCAAGGGTGCACTTGATCCCTCCGTCCAGGTCATTGATGAAGATGTTAAAGAGAACTGGCCCCAATACTGAGCCCTGGGGGACACAACTTGTGACTGGACAGCGATTGGGTTAAACTCCATTCACCAGTCTTTAGTACATCAGGAAGGACACCTTCTGAAACCATGGGGTTTAGACTCTCTGAGGCTGAGGGAATAGATCACTCTTTTTGCATTGGCTCCACTGTTGATGCATTCTTTCTCTGCTTCATTTTTGGATCTCAGCAAGACTTACAAGAAAAAAATAGGTTCTCAGAGCGTGGACAATCTTAACATGCAGGGAAGCAAAGCTGCAAGTCCCTAAAGAGCTTTCAGTCTTAATGGGAAGGCTACTAAAGAACTGTAGGTTTCACAGGGTTAGGCAACAACTAAAGAAGATTTTTTGGCTAAAAAAATAGGATTAGATTTAGGAGCTGATCCAAAGATGATTGAAATGAGCTTCAAGTATCTAAGATTCAGTCTTTTACTTTTTGTCTATATATTGATTTACCTATCAAATAGATTAAAGCTGATAAATTTGTAGGCCGGGCTATAACTAGGACCTGCCATCTGAAACAGACACAGAGAAATACCAGTGAATTCTTTAAAGGTGCTGCTACATGTGCAATTTCCCCACTCTAACAGGGGAGACTGTTATTAAATTATTTTTAATTGACCTTGTCAAATGGAGTAATTACTTTGGTGGTGGTAATTAAAGCAAATACTGATCTCTCTCGCAGAGTATGCATGAGAGGAAATGTGGTGAGATCTGCATTAATTATTTTTTTAAATCTATTTATTCTTAGACTAACTTTTCACATTTTCTCTCTTGGGAAAGACTGAAGTAAAATTTAAAAGCTCCTTAATTCTGTTAAAACAATCTAGCACGACTCGCATACCTTTTTTAAACAATCTCATGGGCTTTCATTGATTTGAATACTACCTTTATGCCTTCGCAGTAGAAAATGTTTCCTGTGGATAACAACTCTACAACAAGCCTATTATTAACTCAGCTCTCGTTTCCAGAAAAATATATAATTTTGCTGGCTTTACAGTGCAGGTATGATTCTAGTGTAGAAAAATAATATTCTGCCTGAAGGTAGTACTGATTCTTACTAGAACCAGAACAGGACATTTTGCCACTTTGTGAACAGTTCCACCAGTGGTCAGCTTTAGCAGGCTGTTATCTTCTCAGGGGTCAGTTCGGGGACCAGTGCTGCTTCATATCTTTGTTGGAGACATGGACAGTAGGATTGAGTGCACCCTCAGCAAGTTTGGCAACACCACCAAGCTGTGTGGCACAGTTGACATGCTGGAGGGAAGGGATGCCATCCAGAGGGACCTGGACAGGCTGGAGAGGTGGGCCTGTGCAAACCTCACAAGGTTCAACCAAGCCACATGCAGGGTCCTGTACCTGGGTCACGGCAATCTTAGGCACAAATACAGGTTGGGCAAATAATGGCTGGAGAGCAGCCCTGCGGAGAAGGACTTGGGAGTGCTGGAAGATGAGAAACTTGACATGAGCTGGCAGCATGTGCTGGCAGCCCAGAAAGCCAACCTCATCCTGGGCTGCATCAAAAGAAGCTTAGCCAGCAGGTTGAGGGAGGTGATTCTACCCCTCTACTGTGCTCTGGTGAGACCCCACCTGGAGCATTGTGTCCAGCTCTGGAGTCCTCAGCACAGGAAGTACATGGACCTGTTGAAAAGGGTCCAATGGAGGGCCACAAAAATAATCAGAGGGCTGGAGCACCTCTCCTGTGAAGACAAGCTGAGAGAGGTGGGGGGTGTTCAGCCTAGAGAAGGTAAGATTCTGGGGAGACCTTATAACAGCCTCCCAGTACCTGAAGGGGGCTTAGAGGAGAGATGTGGAGGGACTCCTGATCAGGGAGTGGAGAGATAAGACATGGGGTAATGGTTTTAAATTGAAAGAGGGGAGATTTAGATGAGATACTAGAAATTCTTTCCTGTGAGGGTGGTGAGGCACTAGAACAGGTTGCCCAGAGAAGCTGTAAAGTAAACTGGCTCTTCCCAACAAGTCTTGCTTTTAAAAATCAGTTGCAACATTCCTCACTCAAACATCTGTCTGAGATAAGACTGAAAGCTTTCATTTTAGTCTAACTAGAGTGATTGTTAATTAAAATTAAGTGTTATGGTGGAAATTGTTCCATAGTACTAACCTTGGTGAAACAACCATCTCATCAGGTAAGAAAGACTGATATTTTGTCCCTGAGATATACATATATTCATCCAAATGGCAAAATGGCACCATTGAAATACAGTGCAGGAACACATGCAAGAGAAGAACACTTCAGGGTGACTAACTGCATGCCCACAGTAACCCACCTGGAACAACCACCTACGTCTTCATGTTCCCATAACATACACTTTGTGAAAGAATCCAGTGCACCTATTTCTAACTTTGTCCTTCAGTGTTTAAGCTACTGTTGCAGATTTTTAAATCAGGCAGTCCAAACTCTCCCTTCTTTCCCCAGTGCTGTAATTCCCAACTGTCTGTCCTCTGCAGAGTATAGCATTAAGAACTGTGTACTAGTCACTGTTTATATATTACTTTAAGGATTTGTAAGAAGTGTGATGAGTATATAACAAAGGGCTTACTTCTCATGCCCAGACATAACTCCTTAGTAATCCTCCTGAAATCAGTGGAACAGGCAGCCTTATTCACTTTATACAATATTTTACTCTTCAGGTAGTCCCAACAGAGGTATCTATCAGAGCCAGAAGTCCAGAATCTCAGATTTGCCCAAGCCTCTAATTACAAAGGAGTCTGATTAATCCACCTTCAGAAGTGCCCCCCACACCACAGTCCTAGTTCAGTTCATTTGTTCCACGAGACTTTCACCAACACAGATGCACAAAATACCCACCTGCCCAGCAATTCCCCCTGCCACGTGTCATTGAACAAGCCATGAATAGGAAGTTGCCCAGATCTCTGTGCCAGCAGATCTATAGCACCCGTGCTCTCTCTGTAGCACCCCGGCTCACATCTTACATCATTTTTTTTCTCAGGCAACCCCTGACTGCACTGTCTGCACATTTGGCTCCTCTCTTTCACCAGCTGGGAAAGGTTACCAGCCAGATGCATGATTTTGAACAAGCCGAGACACACAGGTGCATAGGTTAAAAAAAATACAAACAGAAGCCAGTCTTTGGCTAGGAATCATTTCATCTGACACATAGCTATTCCTTCATAGTACTCTATCCCATCCATTCTCTGTCCATCTGCTCCTCCCTCTGTGTTCTCACCCCATGACATTTGCAAGGTCAACAGCTTGCTGAGTGACAAGATGGAGCATGGACTCATATAGAAGAAACCGTATGTTCAGCCCAGAGTCTTGTACATGCACAAATACAAATCAGAACAGATTGAATCACCCAAGGGTGGCACAGTAACATTTCAGAAGCAAAACTTGGTCTAGTTCCTGCCTGTGATGCAATTAGCTAGGCCAGACTTTCAGAGCAGAGAAGGGCTTTTTGGACCAAGACCCAAAGTACATCTAGAAAGCTGGATGAGCAAGAAATGGATTGTCTTGGAATATCTGAGGAACACACCTCTGTCCACAACCTTCTCTGACTCAGACGCTTGCACTGACAGCATCCACATCTTGAGTTTCAAGCCAGTCCAGAAGGATGTAGAACTACTTCTCTTTTTTGATCAGGTTGGGTATAGTTTTACAACCGAATGCTATTGGTATGTTTGCATGGTTAAACCAGGGGCTTCTCTAAAGGTTTGTGACTGGAGAGGCCGCTCTGGGTGTCATATATTTGATTCTTTATATAGAGTCCTACTAGTCAATGACCGAGGCCCCTCTGAATGTGTTCTTTCAGAGTACTTCAAAATGGACAAAATCACTGAATGAATTCCCCTACCTTGTGCAGCCAAAAGAAGTGTTCTCTGTAATAAGGACCTGTTTGTTGTCTACAGACTATGTGAATCTGAGACAAGGAAAGCTGTTTTTACAACAGCAAATTCAAGCTCTTTCAATGAATGAGCTCTATAATACATTTTGTCTCCTGACTAAATTCTATTCCATCTACACACTCAGAAAATCCTAACTAGTGCCCTGTGCCATATCTTTCAATGATTATGATCTTTCAGAGGAAACAGCATCTGGACACTCAGTCAGCTGTGAGCAAAAAACACGTCAGTGCACACAGGCCTCAGCATTTGCAAAGCTGAAGAGCCATCCTGCACTATGAAGGCATTCAAGCAGGCCAAAGCCTGTCAGGATGGATACTGGCAAATGATCTTTGTGGGATACAAGCCCAGACAGAGCCTGAGGGAGCAGCACAGAAGGCTGCCGCTAGCACGGTCTTTGGTAACAATCTGATAGAGCAGAACAGGCACAGTAATTGAGATAATACAGCTGGTAATGGAATAAGTAGCACCTGCTGATTGCTTTGCAAACAGGACTGGTCCTAGAGAAAAAGCAAGCCAGGCAATATTACAGACACAGAGCTGGGGTGAAATCACTGGAAATAACTACCCTTTCCTAGAAGGGGAAAAGGGTAGTAGGCTAAGAGTTAACAAAGCTCACGGACAGAGCTTTAAGCCAAAAGTTAAGGGGGAAGGGGATAAAACCAGGCCCTCTGGTAATGAACCTGAGTGTCAAGGGCCAAAGATGGGGGTGAAATCAGTAGCCCAGGTCAAGTGCATCTATGCTAATGCACGTAGCATGGGCAACAAACAGGATGAGCTAGAAGCCATTGTGCATCAGGACAGCTATGACATAGTCACCATCACGGAAACGTGGTGGGATGATGGTCACGACTGGAATGCTGCAACAAGTGGCTCTAAGCTCTTCAGAAGGAATAGGCAAGGAAGGAGGAGGGGTGGTGTGGCTCTGTACATTAGGGAGTTGTTTGACTGCATAGAGTCTAGTGATGAAGAAGTTGAGTGTTTATGGGTAAGGGTGAAAGGGAAGGCCAACAAAGGTGATTTTGTGCTGGGAGTCTGCTACAGACCACCCAACCAGGATGAGCAGGTTGATGAGGTATTCTATAAGCAGCTGGCTGCAGTCTCGCAAACAC
>BJBW01002440.1:0-108251 GCA_004320125.1 Scolopax mira
TACTGTGGGTCTGTTAAATACAACCTCCTTCCCTTTTTTTTTTTTTCTTTTTTTTTTCTTTTTTTTGGGGGGGGAGGTGGGAAGGAAGGGGTAGTGGTGGTATGTTTTGTTTGGTTTAACATTTAGTCAAAACTATCTTCTTCAAAGATCTTCCAAGTAAGTCAGAAAGCTCATCTGCCATTTCCCACCTAGGAGAGAGTTAAGCATGAATTCCTCCCCAAGTCCAGCTCTTCACTTTGTGGCCATCACATTTCAGGTAACAGCAACCTGAATTAGAATGAAACTAATGCAAAAGAACCCAAACAATCTACTGAAACCAGACTGAAGTGTGCTAACAGCATAATGGGCACAGGCAAAAACCAGGGAAATGAGGAAGGGAGCCAGAGAGATACAAAATGGAAGGCTCAAATGTGGGAGGAGAAAAGAAACCTCCCAGAGGGAGAAGAGTAAGGCCAGCAAAATGCCCTGTGTATTTCAGTGACACGACCCAGATACAGTAGTGTCTAAAATGGTTAAAATACAGTTTCTTAAACTAGGTCCCAGGCTTTTCTTTTGATCCCAAGCATCAATTTAATTAGTTTTTTCTTCCTGTCACATGTTATAAAGAGGAATCCTCTTTCTGCTGCCAACAATAGAAGTTTCCAGACTTTGGTTGTGTCCCCCTACCACTGTGTTTCCTCCACTAGGGGCAAATTAAAGAATGATGTATCTTGGTACTGTTAGAAGGGAGGCCCCGGTGACAGAGCTGAGGGAGTGAGACATTCACTGCTATTTCTTGTTGCAGTGTGAAGTTGTTGTGCTATTGTAAAGCAAAACTTACTTTTGAGACTATAGAAAGATGATTTTTACCCAACCAAAGCAGCGATAGGATTGTACCAGTGTAACCTGTCTCTTCCTCCTACCCGTCCCATTGATTCTCTCCATTTCTTGTCACATTGGGGTGCTGGCATTGGAGATACAGAAGAGAGAGGGTGCAAGAGGATTATCAAGGAAAGTGAAAAGTTCAGTTTTACTAAGGTTACGTGTGAGTTGACCGTATGTCAGTTCTCAACTACTTTGCCTCTTAACCTACCAACTACTCATTGACATACAGTACAAGATGAAACCAAGAAAAGTATTTGGTTCCTTCTTTGACCTTTCTGAACATTACCAGTAGGACTTTGCTTCTAACAATTTCAGATCAAAGGTTTTACTACCAGATTTCTGGAAATCATAGTGTGATTTGGTTATACAGCACTGACTTGGATTCTAACAATCAAGATGGAATTCTCCAGTTTATATACAGTAAAAGAAATGATACAGTGTAACTACTTCCCTCACACACGTTTCACTGGCATCTTCTGCCTACGTGTGGCAAAAATTAACTGGCAGTCTATTTTCAAAATAATGGCAAAGCAGAGGTGACCCTGCAGAAGAAAATGGATTTTAGCCAAGACCCTAAGTAAAATGTTACTGTTTCTGCATGTTGGTATATTTTACTTTTGTCCTCACAATAAGATATTACTCTTAAGTTGCTGTTGTCCATCTTTCTTGTCATGTCACTTGCAAGTGTAGAACCAGGATTTAAAAGACCTCTTGGGTTGGTCTACTTTGTGTCACTGTTGCTTTCCAGCTTCTTTCTCAAAAACACTTGTTCTATAGCTTTCTTTACTTCCACAACCAACTGCCCTAACGCATGGTGGCACCCTCTTGTCCGTATTTCTCCCAAGTCCTGTCCTCTGTTACATTTGCAGCAGCTCCCTAGTTATGCTTTGCTGTAATGGCAGTTTCAAGTTGCAAATTCTATGAAAATAAGATCTTTTGTCTCCCTTAATCTGGCTTTATTGTCACTGATTTTTGAGTTCAACAGAACAGAAGACTTGACAAATGCCAGTCAATCTTTTTGTGTTTGTCTTTCTCCGGTACATATAGCTACTTCACTCTCACCAGTGAAGACTTTTTAAAGCTGAAAACTTCAGCTTTAAAAGAATTATTACATATTGGATTGTCTACTTCTTAATTTTTTTTTAGTTACCTTTTCTATTGTCTGAAGAAAAGAATTACTAGATTCTTCTTGTTGAGCATATAACTTCACAATTGGTACATCGTGTGAAGCACCAACAAAAATATTCACGGTTTTTTTTCCTTTTTTATGCAGTATGCATGGTGTTGGCAGTTTCTCACACGTGAACATCCAGATTTGAACCAGGATTTGCAAAGTCTAATGAAGGAGAGAGATCTTACAGTGCAATGTATCCTTTTTTCTTTCCATCATGAGCTCAATGTAATGGGAATTTTGAGGTAGCTAATTCACACATTACAAAAAGGAAAGATATGTCTTTGTGTAGCATCCTGAAATAAAGTTAGTAAAAGGTGGTAGTTAGCAAAAGGAGATAGTTAGCCTATTTTGTGATGGTCATCCAGTTTTTTGATTGAGACAACGGTTCAGCAGAAATTAGTATCGACTTGGTCTCGTGAGGCATATGCTAGAAGCCCAGAATGACTTAACAGCAGGATGCTTTTTGCCTTAAGTACTTCAGTGCTTTCTGATTTTAGAGGGAACATATGGCTTAGACAGTGTTATTCCCGCTGTTACGTGGGAATAACTATTACGTTACTACGTTAGTTAAATTATGCAAGTATTTGTGAACGTGCCTATGACCAAAGAAAAGTTATCTCTTCTTGAGTTGAGCCTGTTACCAGAATTATATAGAATGACCTTTGAGAGAAGCCTTCTAGACAAAAGATGCTGTTTAAATAAGGAAGAAAAACACTGCCAGAATTTTTTGGCTGATGGCAGAGAACAAGCAGTTTTGCATATTCAATGCATCTTGAGATCTTTTGACAGGACTGTTACTTACTTCCTGTTCAGTACAAATTCTTCTTGAATTAGGCTTTTTCCTAGAATTTTGTTCTTACAACTAGTTAATACTTACTCCACAACTTCCTTGGAAGCCATATTCAGATAACGAGGAGACACCCACTGAATTTCAAACCAGTCTCTAAAGCCATTGTTTCCACAGCATCGGAATCCAATTTGTAACAGATCCACTGTTTTCTTTAAGAAACATCGTCCAGGTATGTCCGTGTCCTTGTAGAACTTCATAGCGTCCCTCAATCCCAGATAGAGAGACTCTTCCAGCTCATTCCTCATGGTATAGCACATGAGAGCACCCACCAGGATGCAGAAGGTAAAACAGAAGGTACATACAATGTATGGGAGCATAACTAGTTTCCACCGAGAGAACTTGTTGGCATCTGAGCAGTCGTAGCAGATTTTGCCACCCAGAAAGTTGATGATACATGCTATGACCCCTACAGAGATCAACATGTTGGGGACAGAGTTAATGTCCCCTTTTGCCATCACTTCATTGCGCTTCTTGATCTCTATTTTCAGAAAGAGGCCGAGGCTGAAGAGAATTATCCCGCTCACAACAGAAACCCAGTTGAGGATCCATAAGATCTGAGCCAATTTGTCCCTTCTAGTTTTGGTGAATTTTACTTTGAGGACAGCCATAGTCAGGTCAGAGTCAGGAAAAGCAGCGTAGGTCAAGGAAAGCTCGTAAGCTGATTAGGGGCATGTATCCAAGGCATGCAGCAGAAATCTGAAGAGAGAGAGAGCAAGAGATTACTGTCTGTCTGACTGGGTATTTATACAGACCACAGAAAACTTCCTGTACAGCCTCACGTGCTCCGAGTCCTGCCAAGGGAGTGCCCCGGTGAAACTTATTGCTTAAATTTCATACGATGTGAATCACTTCAAAAAAACAAACCCCAAATTCTAAGGACCGCCTAGAGCAATCTAAAACAAGTGATCAGTAAAACCAATGAACTCTGGATTCCTGTGGATTTTTGTCAAGAGCAATCTTCTGTGCAGATTTTCTGATGTCTGGGAATGAGCTGGATCTGCTGTCTTTCCCTCCAGAAAATTCACGGTGCTTTTCCCTTCTATATGTGGCTTGTGTTTTTCTTGATGATTCTAGGAATTTTTAATTCTTACTGGGTCATGGTCAGATTTGCCTTCAAAAGTTGAACAAGTAGGATGAACAAGCAGATATATACAGCATAATCACATAAGCCTTTTTTCCATATGGAAAAAAATGACAAAATAGTACCAAAACCACAGTATCCTACAGGTAATTTTAGTCATTTTTGTCAATTATGTGCAGTAACCCATGGTTTTGCTAGCAAAGCACAGCTTATTCCTACACTTATACTACTAAGACATGGCAACAACTGCAGGGGGAAGTGATTGTGATTAGCCACAGACACAAAATGTTCAACAAGTAGTTAAACTATCAATGACTCTGAGATTTTTTTCTAGAAAATATTATAAAAATTTTCTTAACTTGTAAATGCTGTTACCTGACTGGTGAACCATCCTCCATCACATTTTTCCACTTGATCAAGTGGCTGTTGGATCTGCTTTCCATCTGAAGAAGACTGCAGCCCAACAAACACCACAACATTTTATGAAGGGGGGCCATTTGAAATATTACAGGAATCTACTTTTTTTTTTTGTAGTTTATATCTTTTATGGTTTTTTTTAATACACCTACTCTTATATTATTAATAGCCCTTTAATAACTTTTCTAAGTGATCTACAGACTCTTTTGGTTTTCTCTCCAAAGATCACAATGATGGACATAAAATATATTGAGAGACTCCTTCTGCTCTGAGTTTCAAATCTGATATTTCAGAATTTCACAGCTGAAGGACGACTTCTGTGTTTCAAGGTCTTCTTTTCCCCAGCAATTAGTGGATCTAAGAAAATAACATATTTCCCAGTACTTTTGACCTTGCTTCTCTGCAACTCTACTACTAACTTCTGCTCTGCACTTCCCCAGTTATACCACAAATTGCAGACAGAGAACAGCTAATAACATCCAAGATCTAAAATTGTTAGGGCTGGAGACAATGTGGTTTTGGTGTACGTGATGTGGATGTAGAACTATGTTGCAGTACCTCAGGATCAAACCATGAACTTTTACCCTTCTTTAGTTCTTCCGATGCTTTGTGATTGCCTTTCCTCAACACATGCAAGATATATGAACATCTTTTTTTCCTCCCTGTTCTCAGCATGGTCTTGCACTAATTCAGTAATTTTCATGAGTGATTTTATACTGTACAACTATGTGTTTATATGATTATACTGTCATCTACTTCCACTAATACAATGGCATTTATAACCCTGCAATCTTGGTGAAATAGAGAAGCATAAGCAGCATTATTCTCCCTTAGTATTTTTTAAGCTGGTGGCTTAACTCTATTACTTAATTTGAATAAAACTTGAATAAAATTTGAATAAAGCAGCATGAAAACCAAGACAAGCTGTACAGAAGACAAGGTGTACAGAAGTGCACCTACCCACTAAAGGATCCGCAGCGGCAATGAAGCTTAACACTGGGTAAGCAGATTGTTGAAGAGTACAGTTAAAAAAGGTAATGATATGCCGGAGTCTTCACCTGTATTTGTTGGAAAGAATCAATTCTATGTGTACAGGTGAGAAAAAGATTCCACTCATGTTAGGAATGGACATAGTTAGATATCTTCATGCAAAATTTAATTCATTCATGTGGCATTTTTTTTCCCTGTATTTACAGAAGAAACTATTTCCCCTCAAAACCATTCATCTCTGTATATCTTTTGGAAAATACACATAGTAATGTGCAAAATCCACAGTATTTTTTCTTAGTGGTCTTATTTCCAAGGGTGCTGAGGCCAGCAGCTCTATGACTTTAGGAACAAGGTCTTAATTTTAACAATTGTTAAGGCTGATCATCAGTTATGGTTAAGTATTGATTGTGAACATATTGTAATAATTTTATCGATTATCATGACAGAATACTGATTATTGATAGACACCTCTGTACAAACAAGTCCAGAGAACAGGTATTTATAAAATGACAATTCTTTCTTCACGCCATTCCTCTACGGTATCCTTCAGACCTCATTTCAAAGGATCACAGAATTAAGCCTGGCTGCTAAGCCTGGAGACAGTACCTTTGATTGCTTCCCCAGTTAAGCAGTTCATGACTTGAACTGAAATAGCCGCCGATGGCTGCTGCAAATAAGCCTGTTTGCCCCTGAGACTCGGGTCTCGGAGCTCCCAGGAGAAAGAATCTGTTGTGGAATTTCCTGGCTGCTGATGTGCAGTTGGTATCCAATGGCTGTCGTTCTATGAATGCACCACTCACTGCTCGTGTGTGTCACGTGTGACATCGCACACGCGCCACGCGTACGTGGTATGGGTTTGCAAAATGCCTCTAAATTGTTAGGCACAGATAAAATAATGGTGTCACTGGCAACCCGCTATTCACCAAACATCTTTTGCTTTGACATTTAAACAAAATGTGTAAACTGTTCTACTGTTAGTTAATCTACGCAAGAGGTACTGTTGATTTAGGAAGAGGTAAATTTGACATCTTCTGTCATTTTCTAGCTATAAAGCTGAGTTCCATAAGCAGTTTATCTCATGCAGCTATTCTGATACTGCTCCTTCCCCCATTTTCAGATGCCTAAAGTTAAAAAACTGAAAAATGTATGTGCAAGAGCACCTCTCCTACTAACTCCTTGTCTCCAGTAATTCTCATAAAGTATTTTCTGCTTCCTCGGTGCGGCCAGATTTCACGGAATATTCCCATACATCTAACAGAGGTACCCACCCCACACTCCTCCAGCAGTATAAGATCTGCTATTCCATGTGAGCCATAATGCCAGAGCAAAGCAGGGGAGTGACTGGTTGTTGTAGTGCAGTGACCACTTGTTGATTGTCTGTCACTTATATACCTGGGATCACGCTAAGGATTTTTGGGATAACTGTGTTTATGGTGAAACTTTGACTGCGTCAAGAAGAACAACTTAAATACTCTGTTCCCAGCTTCTACAAGGATACTTCTCTTGAGATTATTTTTAACTATGCTAACTGTTCACCGAATTTAATTTAGATAATGAGAAAAATCTCTTCCATCACAATGAATTTTGTAAATAAACCATAACATTATTCTTTCCCTAGCTGTTCAAAGAAGTATGGAATATATTTATTAGATAAGCAGTATTGCAACACAAATGCTGCCATGTAGAAGCATTCTTTCAGCACTGGGAAGAAAGTTCTTCCAGCCAAAAGAACTGAAGTGCAGTTGTGAGCTAAAAGTGTCATTGTCTTGCTCTGCAACACGTATCTGTTCTTCTCCAAGTTAATTTGGCAGTGAGCTGCTGTAAAACCACAAACACTCCTAGTGGTTCAGTGGAACTAACACTTCTATCAAAGTTCTTAGAAACACTCCTCACCATTGCCCACGAGACACTCCAGATTTATGAAGCATAAACACACAGACATTTTTTCCCCAGCTACGGGACAGCAAGCTGGATTTTATTCTGTAAAGGGAGAAATATTTATTTCAACAGAAGCAGCCAAATAAATGTGGAAATCTCTCCCATATTATCGATACTGTTCTCAAGCTTTCCTTGTTTAACTTGCTTCACACACAACTTCCACCAGCATACTGTAGCTTTTTGCTTCCAAGATACCACCTACCTGTTCCTTTCCTATCAAACTCCTCTAACTATGAAGAACAAGACGTAGCACAGATATTTATTCATTTACAATGTTAACTTATCAGATGCAAATTGTCTAAAGTGGGGGGTGGTTGGAACTTGATGATCTTTAAGGTCCCTTCCAACTCTAACCATTCTATGATTCTAAAGAAATTTGGCTTGCAATTTTTTCATAAATAAACCACATCTTATCTTAAACAATTTCATGAAAACCTGCCATTTTAGCTAAGCACATGTTCCTATCTGTGATTTAATATAAAAGAAACCACTAACCTGCTTCAGAGGACTGGACAAGATCTTGGAACCGGTAACTTGCCAAGTACAGGGGAGAAAATATCTGGATCAGGCATCCTGAGGAAGAATGAAGAACTGATTTCCTGATGTCTGTGTAGTTCTTCTGTCTTTACACTGACTCACCTACGGAGATGGAGAAAAAGACTTCAACTCTCCTGCCCGTGCTAATCTCTCTCTCATCTCTAATCATAGCTAAGAGATTTATTTCAAGGTTCTTATGCCACCAGGTTAAATCCTACAAAACAGGCCAATTAACTGAATGTGAACCGAGATCTCACTGACAAAATGGATTTCTGCTAAATTCTTTTGCCTTTTTACCCCCCAGAGGTTTGGGCTAATAAGTAACAGAGACTGTTCTTCAGTACCTGCTAATGTCTTCATTAGTTCTTAGCAATAATTATGGCTTATTAGAGAATATAAGAGAAGAATGAGAATAACCAAACTTTGTAGGTCTGTGGGAAGTGAAAGTCTATCATAGACAAGCATCATTTACATTCACTATTATGTGCCTTATCTCTTTGGATGGAGTTGTCCATACTCTGTATATTAGCTGTGGCTATATCCAAGGAATTCAAGTAAACCAGAGCAATTGGATCATCCTATATGACTCACAGCAGATTCTGGCTTGGGAAGCTTTCCAGGTTCAAGAACAATCTAGTAGAAACCTCTGCCCTGGACTCTTAAAAGCTTTATCTGGTGCCAGATGCAAAAGCATTTGTCCTCTGGCATTTCTGAGCCCAGCGTGTAGCTATTTGTAGGATGGAGGTGGCTGGGCAGAACCAGTAACAGTAGTGGCAACAAGCTGAGCCTGAGCAATGCTCCATCGAGTTAGTGGTGATGTCAGTACCAGAATTGAATCACTAACCAGGACCAGGTTTGGGCTATAGGGTCTGTAATGTATCAGCAGTTCAGTGAGCACACAAAAAGGGAAGCTCAAAATTGCCAGCGTTACTCTGCGCCTCCACGGGGTGAAAAACCCCAAGGACAGGTCCCAACAGGATAAAGTCACACATACAGTGAAATTCTTTCCTTTTCCACTTTTTATGATACAATCAAACTCACAACTAAGGTTTATACTGAATTCTCCATCCAACAATGCATAATCTAGGACCATAAGGCAAATTTATACAGAGCAGCTTCCTTGACCTATGTGGGGTCCCTGGAGCCACTCGGGCTCAATGTGCCTTTTGCTGGAAACTTCAGTTTGGAAAAATATAATTTACCATACCTTCACCTTTTTAAAGTAGACACCTGAAGTAGGGCTTCCAGCTCTCCCTCTTGCCTATGTGCAGATGTACAGCACATCCAGGAAACTTCAGATAAAGAGCACATGTGATATACATCTGGTTCCTGTTGGACCTATTGCATATGGACCACCCAAATGCTTGCATATGATCAAATATACCCCAACTGCATTGAATTAGTCCTGTGCACACGGGTCATTCATGCTTTGGTCTTGGTGTACTTGTGCAGACCACAAGGAGTATGTTAGATCTGTTCAAATGTGTACATTTTTTTACAGATCACATCTAAGGAGCATATTCAATGAGTATAATATATTCCTTGTGGACAGCACAAGGACACACATGTACATGTTTGCCTTCTGCATTTTTGAGATATTGCTCTGGCTGGGATGTGATATATTAGAAACCCTGGACAAACATCTGAAGTCCTCTTCTATGCCCAGAAGTTCACGTGTAAAACCCACCCCTCCACCCCCAACTGTGGAGCTCCAGACATATGTTATCCCTGAGTATTAGAAAATTTTATTGCCTCAGATACCTAGTAATAGAAAAAAGCACCTTTCCTGTTGTTGCTTTGTAGTATAAACCTAGTGCTTTCTTGCAGGAAAAAAACCAAGCAGAAGATGGCAGTGCTGCTGTATGTAGGGTTTTGGGGTTTTTTTTCTACAATGCAAAGAAAGAAGCAGTCTTTTATTTGTGTTCAAGAGATTAGAGGTCCCTCACACAGCTAATGGCAGCTCAGGAATGCATCATTGTAAGAAATAACTTAAAACCGGTCTTAATGAGAACAGAAGTCAATGCTACCTGTATTTTTTTGCTCTGTTTCATATTGGAAAATGGTTTCAGCTGCAAAGTTAACACTAAAAGTTGAAAATTTGTTTTACAGCCACCTATAAATAACCATGCTGCACTTCCTTACAGACCTGCTGGGAAGCCTGGACACCACCATCACAATGAGAGAGCAGCATTTTATAACCCAGCAGGAGTGGCTGTACGTGGGGGTCTGCCATCTATCACCCAGTGGTGGAGAAACACATACTTTCCTGCTAACAGTGGAGATTGCTGTGCCGTGGCCTCAGATCTGAGACAGGTAAATTTAATAAATGTTTGGCCAATTACTTACCTGTTTATAACCATTTGTATCTAAGTCTGCAAGCAAGGACAGATGCGTTATGAATTAGGCTAGTTAAATAGCTAGTTGGGAGGATGCATGCTGCAAAACTGAATCTTACATCTAGTTTCCAAAACTTAATGGGTTTTTTTAGTATATATATTTGGATGGCTTTCCATTTCATTTTATATTTAATGTAAATGATAATTAAAGAGATTTTGGTGTAATGGACTAAATCTGGAGGCACAATTGTTCTTCAATGTGTCAGTGCTCCAAAGGGACAGTCCATATTCTGAAAGAGCTTCTCTCTGGTATGTGTTAATGGGGAAAGGGCATGAAAAAGGGAATTCAGACCATCTGCTTTATATGGCCTTGGTAAAGTTTTGAACCACATAGCAGATACTGAGAGGCGTAAGTTATTAGGCAAATAGAAGCAACTGGGTCTTTATTCACCTCTCAATTTGAACTTTAGGAAGGAAGTATAGTGGTATCTAGATGATCATGGTTGTTTTAGTTACATGAAGATACCTACGTTAAATCACACCACCTGAAATTCTCGTGGAATTGCAGAGATGGCAGGGGGCATGTTGCAACTCAAAGGAAAGAAATATCGGGGATAGACAGTAATTTAGAAGAACCCAGTTTGTACATTAGAATGCCACAAAGCTTACTGCAAATTAAGTCAATTTTATGTTTTTACAACTAGAACTATACACTGTACTACAGTTGTGCCAGAAGACCCACTGTACTATGTTGCATGCAAAATACAAATACTGTAACTGTAGCTCATTGCATTGCCTGAAAAAATAACAGATTAAACAAATCAGAAAAATATGCATTAGAACTCTCATTTTTCATATGTTTAAAGGTTATAACAACATGGGTGATGGAGCCAGTCTCAGGTAGAAAGGAGATGGGAGAAGACTTGCATGAACTGCACTGCACATGTACTGCTAGTCTTCAGGACTCCTGTATATTCTGAGAAACACCGTGCAGGTATCTATCAAGCTGGCTCTGATTTCAATCCATAGGAGCTCTACTGTCCATAACCTCTGAGTCATCCACTCCTGACTCATGGTGAGTCATTACACATGGAAAACTAAGGCACAGAAATAGTGTATCCACCTTAAAATCAGACCAGCAGTCTATGGTAAAGCTGGAAAGGGAACCTGTATTTCAAATTGGTTAGTAACCTAAAGCTTCCATTTTGGCTGTAACTTTTCTTCTGAGGAACAGAATCCATTTTTACAATCTTATTCATAATTAGACCCTGCAGCAATCTTGCTTTTCACATTCATACCCTACTTACTATGGACTGTAGTGAGATGGTTGTCAATCTCTTCTCCCTAGTAACAGGTGACAGGACAAGAGGAAATGGCTTCAAGTTGCCCCAGGGGAGGTTTAGTTTGGAGATTAGGAAAAATTTCTTCACCAAAAGGGCTGTGAAGCTTTGGAACAGGGTGCCCAGGAAAGTGGTGGAATTGCCTTTCCTAAAGTTATTTAAAAGACAGGCAGACGTGGTGCTTAGGGACCCATTTCAGGGGGGGACATTGCAGAGCTAGGTTACGGTTGGGCTTGATGATCTGAAAGGTCTTTTCCAACCTAAACAATTCTATGACCACAAGTCAGTCATCCATTTCAGAACCATTTCAACTGAAAAAGATTACTCAAAATATCTTGTAGGGAATCTGAGATTCTTTTAGAAAAGAGACAGTTATGAAAAAGAGAGACTTCCAAAGTTTCTGAAGCTGTCAAATAGACAAAACCCAGCACCCAGACCCAGTGCTCTTAGCTCTCTTCTGAAAGAGATCCAAGATCCCTCTGTCCCTTCAGAGGGGGCTCTATGCTTATTGACACTCTGAGTCTAGAAATCATGATCTGCGAAAAATGAAAAAAGACTGAAGGGATTCTGTTTTCTTAGCATAGAAAAGACTGATTGTGAGAGGTAAAAATTGTGTTCAAGTAATTTTAAGTTGCACAGAGAAAGGGAATAAATTCCTTGGTGACAGGAGAAGAAACAATGGATGAAATCTTTCTTTTAGTGAGAATAGTGAAACAGACAATAAAAAAACTGGATTTCCATCAACAGAGTACTTTTAGAAAAGGTTTACAAATACTAGCCAGGAATGTCATAGGACTGTTGGTCCTACCTTGGAAAAAGGGCTGAACTAGATGTCTCAAGGTCTGTAATTTTTCATTTGCTATGAACTGAATATCTGTTTAAACATCTACAAGACTTTGTAAGTGCTATCCCATCTTTGGGCAATACTTTTTTTTTCTCACTGACTTTTGCCTGAAATGTGAGCTTATAAAATCTGTTTTCCTTTCTACATTTCAGCAAGAGCACTGTTTCCACCTCTCTTTATATATGCATTTTTAGTTGCACTTTTTAACAAATTCCAGAATTTGGTGGATGTTCATTTACTGACTAAGCAAACCTTGGAATTTTCCATCTCTTGGAAATAAGTAATTATGAAGTCTGTGCATCTTACTATCTATCTCTTCCTCTTTATTTTTTTCTCTTCTCTCAATCAAGAATAATTTGATTTTTGACACTCCAAAAATTTTTGTGGAGCTTTGTCTCTTACTTTTGTGGTCAACTAAGCAGAAACAGTATTCAGAACTTCTGACTCATACAGAAATAAATAAATAACCCCAACACACTGATGTCTAGGCAAAGAAGTTTCCAATAAAAGTTTTTGAAACCAAGGAGTCTGTGCTTTGCAGGATGAATCATCTGCTCCCATACACATTTATTTCAAGAAAATAAGAGCAGAGTTCAGGTCTTACACTTTGTTAATCATGTCAACCTTCTCCACTGGCAGATATAAGCACATGTTTGCGTATAGGTGTGGTTTTTAATTTTTAAAGATTCCTTGAAGAAACATTAGATCATTCCTTTTAGAAAAAAAACACTGATGAGAATTTTCACATCTCCCTTATTCCACAAAGAAGAAGATATCCAGGAAAGCAAATTTATTTTTCCATAAAGCTTAAGAAAGCAGAAGTTGAAACACTAGAAAGTTATGTTCCATCTACAGATAATCCTGGAAGTTCAACAACAGAGATATTTAAAAATCTTCAGAACAAACACAGAGGTGTCCATGTGCAGTGATTTACAGCTATTGACTGTATCTTGTCAAGTAACTTCATTTTCCCTCTATTTTGGAAGTAACATCCTAAGGTTTCTGACTTCATAAAAGTTAAACCAGCAGACAATTATTTCCAGTACCTGCTCTTCTCCACCTCAAGATGAAGCTCACCTTTTGGCAAGATCTGAATCTTTGTAGATGTGAATAATGATTTTCCCCTTCCTGTGATTTTAATAATTTATTTATAAAAGTCATGTTTTTGCTACATTTTATGATAAAAATGTTAACCTAATTTTAGTGTAAGCATTTCTCAGGAATAATGAAAGCGATGTAATACTCTAAAGAAGAAAAATTTAGGTTTACTGTTTATATGCACAGACAAGTAATGCACATACGAGAATTCCCCTTCTGGAGAATATTCATAGCAGGAATAGACTCAGAGATCTGCTACAGGTTGGAGTTAGGAGCTCATCTTCTTTCCCCTCTTCTTTCTACCTAAGTACTAGTAAACTAAAGTGACTAGATTAATTCACAGCTACGTTGGAGTTAAATGTGTATCTGTACTGGGCTACTGCACTTCAATATGCTTGCAAGAGCTTTGTAGTTTTATAGGAGGACCTAGGATGTTCTTACCATTTCATGCAGATTCAGAAGTGTCTCTTCACTCACATGTCTGATACAGCAATTCAAAGGCTGCATGACAAGCTCCTATAAAAAAAAAAAAAAGAAAGTAAAAGATAAAGAAGTCACATCAGGACATGAAATACCCTTCAGAGTCGCATCAGTTATCCACCTGGCTCTCTGGTCTGTCTCTAACAGTAGCAAGAGTAGATACTATTCAGGGGCACTTTTTACACTTAATCCCCCTTTTACTCCCTCTGCATCCAAAACTGGTTTTAATGGCATGTTATAGAACACCAGATAATTACCACGCAGAGCCAGATACAGCAATAAAATACAATTGGTTAAAAGATAAGAACAAGGTGTAATTACACTGCAAAAAACGCACATTCTTACATTGAGATAGCCAATTAGAACTAGCAACGTAAAACCTGAATAAAGGTTGGCCCAGGGAACTTTTTCCAGGCCCAATCAACACTATGCATTTAAGCTTAACTACCTGTACTACTGTAAAAAACCTAGAGCAGCCTGATTCCATAGTTACACAAAGATAGAGATTTTAATGTCATGGGCTTTTTTTTTTTTTTCCTGGTGAAAATATTCTGCAAGTTTGCACTGATAGAGGAAAAACGCTAGCATCTGTTACATTTACCATCATCTTTGAACCAAAAATAGTAGAACAGAAAGCCTTGAAGAACCTCTTGGTATATTTTTGGAGCAGCGAATTAAAAAAGATGAGAACTTTTCTGTAAAGATGTCCTGCATTTAAGTGGAAACATTTTCTTTTTGAGAAGACTCAGTTTTAGTATATTTTTTTCCTGCTTGATTTCTATTTGAACCATTTAGGTCTTGTCTACTTATGGAGAGTCCATGGTAATTTGAACTCTAATGGGTCACTAGAACCTTAAAACTGATGATGAAGAGAAAGAGTATTTTGTCTTTTAAAGCTTATAGCATGCATGCTGACTTACAGTATGCTAAGCTGTATTCATGATGCTATTTCCGTGATAATTGTGCGTAACAATGCGGTTATATTAGATAATGAATTAACTTGTGAAGTTACAAAGTGATGAGAGAAACCATGTCCCTTGGATTAGCAATGTTAAACAGGTAAACAGACAAACCAGATAAACAAGTTTGTTAAGGCTTTTACATTTTCTTTAATTGAATCAGAATATTTTCCTGAAGAATTGTACGCCTCAAGCAATATGTCAATTATTTGGGGAACAATAAAGTATTCCTCACAGATGGATTCATAGTCATGAGGTCCCCATTACACTCAGTACACAGCAAGTTTTGTTGGCATTACTTAAAATAAGAGGTGGTTAGGGCATTTGTCTAGCCTCAGTTGTAATCTGAGGGAAAAAAAGTACTGCCTAGTTTAGAAGGAGTGCTTCAGAAGAGTAGGTATGAGGAGCAGGCCTATCCTAGAATAATTGCCACCTTTGCAATGCCTTTAAGACATATTTGGAAGAATATGTACCTTAAATAGAATATTTTCCATCAGAGAAACAGTAAATGATGTGAGCAAAACTCGTAACCCCATTTTTCAATTAGGGAAAAGATGTAGTAAAGGAAAAAAAATAGAGAAAATAGCAACCCTCCTTGTTCACAAACCAAACATTTATTTATCATATTGCTCTTTCTTATAATTGCTTCAATTGTTAGTTAGGACTTTGTGCACACACACATTCTCTATATACAGAGGAATATATGCTTATCTCCAGTGCTGTATCCACACCACTACCACTGGTGGGCCACTGCTTGAGGTATTCACTTTGAGAATGAAACAGCATCTGACTGAAGCTGAAAATGTGAAAGTCACAACCGTTTGGGCTCACTTTTGGGTTATATTCCCAGCTCTCACCGCTGGATAACTCATTTGTAAACTATTAGCACTCAGATCTCTCTACTCAGAGCAGCAGCAGGACATATTGTTTTCTGACCTTACTCTTTGTGCTCTCCTTGTGACGAATGAAGAAACAGCTTAAGTTATTCACACTATCAGCGAACGGGTCTCTCCTAGCTGCCAGACGGATCCGGTCGCTGGGTTGACACCGTGGCCCACAAACGCCTCCCGTGGGCTGCTGTGCGATGGCGGGCTGGCACCCCCCCGAGAGCTCCGGCTCCATCGCCTCACCGGGCCGGAGAGTCTCGCCTGCAGTAAGGAGTCACCAGTGAGCGATGAATCCTTCTCTTCCAAGGCCTATGTGCCTTACTGGCCTACGTGCGGGACACATCAACCCTTTCCTTCCGCCACAGCGTGGAACCCACGGGTGACAGCCCCGCCGTGTCCTTTAGGGCAGCGCTTCCCGCCGCAGGGGGTAGCGGTCCCTCAGGTGAGGCGAGGGGGCGCTCCCCCCCCACCCCGCCTCTCCCTCTTCACCCCGCGGGTCCCCGTGCCCAGACAGGACCCGGGCACTCCTCGGGGGTGCGGGCAGCTTCGCCGATGAGGCTCGTGGATGGCCGAGCCCGGGCTGCTGAGGCGGAGGCCGGTACCGCAGCGAGGGGGCAGCTCTCCCCAAGGCCCAGAGCGGGCGCTGCAGCGGTGAGCGGCCCTGCGGCGGCCAGCCTCCATTCCTGCCACGGGCGCTGCCCACCGCTCCCGCGGGAGCTTAGGCCCCCGGCGGGAAACGGCCCGCGGCGGAGGGAGACTACAGCGCCCAGCGGGCAGCTCGGCACCGAGGCTGCGCGGGGGCGGCCGTGGCCGGTAGCGGAGCTCGCCGACTCTCAACCAACCCCACACACGGCACTGCTTCCAGCTGCGCCCGCCTCCGGCGTCCTAATTGACCGGGCTGGCGACCAATCGTCCGCGAGGAATCTCCGCGGCTGCCCAATCACCGCTGCGCTTGGGAGGCGGGCGGTGCCCCGGAGGACAGCCGGCTCGGTGGCGCCGCGGCTGAGGAAGGGCGAGAGCGGGGGAGGCGGGTGCGGGGTCAGCGCGGCCGGGTGCCGGCCGGGACTGCCGCAAGGATGACGGCGGCGGCGGCCGCGAGGGGGTTAAGCCGGTTGGGGAGGGCCGCGGACCCCTCCGTAACGCTCTGAGCGCCCCTCCGCGCTGCGCGCAGCCGTTATCCCTCCCCGCGGGCGGGCCGGCGCCGTCCCGGCACTGCAGTCGCCATAGAGACCGCGCCGCACGCCATGGGGCGGAGGCTGGGCCGGAGGCTGGCCCGGGGGGCGCCGCTCTAGTCGCCCCCCCGCCCCCAAGCGCCGCGCAGGCCATCCCCCGCGGCGACCGGGGGGCTGCCGGGCTCCGCAGGGACTCGCCGCCGCCTCGGCTCCGTTCCAGGTGAGGAGACGCGGCGCTGCGCGGCGGCCCTCGCCCTTACCCCTGCGCGCCCGGCGGGAAGGAGGTGTCTCTGAGGGGCCCACCTCAGCGGGGCGCGGCCCTCAGGCTCCGGGCGGGCGAGCCCCCGCCGCCGGCCCGTCCCCCCGCCGTTCCTGCGTGGGAGCCGCGTCGCGATTCCTGTCCCCGGGGGAGAGGGAGTTTGCCGGGAACGGGAGCTCCGGGAGAGGGGGGGGCCCGCCCTGAGGCGGGGGCTTATTGCGTCGGGGGGGCGCGCAGGCGGGACGGGGCCATCCTGCCTGAGGAGTTGGGGTCGGCAGGTCCGGCGGGCTCCAGCAGCAGTCACCGCCGGCCCGGCCTCTACGGAGAATTCAAATTTATAGGCACCGGATTTTTTTATTTTTTTTTTTTAATTTTTTTGTTGTTGTTGTCCCTCCCACTTGCTGCAAGGAGGCAAACGGTACAGATATTTACGTCTTCTGACGGCGAAACGTCCCTGCTTTTAAAATAGCTGCATCTTATGTTTCCAGTGATGGAACCGCGCCGTGCGTGTAGCGGCTGCGTATGCGGGCAAGGCTGGATGGGGAGCCGGGCTGTCTGTCGTCTGGCGCTTTAAGTGCCGGAGCCATTAACAGCAGTTGCATCAATATATGAATACAGATATGCCTGGCTAGGCCGCAGATACACTCGCCATGGTGACGGTAGTAAACGTGTAAGCTGCCATGTGGAAGAAATGAATTAAAACGCTATTATACATACTTTTACCTTTTTTTTTTTTTTTGGAAAAAAGAGGGGAAAATACTTTGTTCCTAAGTCTACAGATGGTCTCTGGGGCTGCAACTGCATCCTTGTACTTCTGTTGTCACTCTACAGCCCAAGCAACTAGAGGACAAAGATCAGTCTGAGGTTTCTAACTTCCAGTGTGAGCCAGAGCGGTTGGGAACAACTGGTATTGTGAACGGGGATGGGTTTGCAGATATTAATAATACTATTGTAATATTCTGGGGGTGGGGCAGGAGATGGACACAAAGGAAAGACTATAGCACAACCTTTTGAGAACCTTCTGCTGTATTTATAATTAATCTGGAAAGGACTATAGGAAATGAGTTATAAAATAGGTTGTAATGGCTTTCTGAGTTAAACTGTACATGCAGAACCAGTTGAATTTCAGCTTTGACATTCTGAATTGACAGGAAGGTTGAGAGCCCTAAAATAGAACATACTCTATTTATTTTAAAATCGTGTTACGCTTAAAGTGAGAGATTAGTTTCCATGTTGTGGTACTGGAAAAAACAAGTAAAATTTTAATGTATTCTGCGTAGTTAATGCCATGTGTCTGTTGAACATGTGCTGAGCTTGTAGGTATGTTCATTTTAGTGTTTCGTCTGTGAAAACAAAAGATTAGAGCTTGTTTTGCTGCTCTTGGAAAAAAAAAATTGGGGGGTCTTAAGTATGTGATCTCATGGTAAAAACATATCCAACATTTCTATTCTGTGTTAAATTACACAGAATACTTCGTTGATGTTGATTCCTTTGTTTTACAGTGCAAATTACTTTTAACAAAGTATTAGAGCTTGTTACTTGTTAAACTAGAGCATGAGTATTAACATTTGTTTGGCTTGTCAAAAAATTATATGTAGGGAAGTTTGACTGCAGTAGTATTCATAGGTCAAAAGTTATTTTGAAAATAGTGCATCAAGATATCATAGTTTAAAAAATATGAAAATGGGATCAGTTATCTCTGAGAAATATTTTGTTCTTCTCTGATACATTTCTGATGTACCATTATGCTCCTGAAGTTCAGCGTCTTTTTAAACTTCCTGTTTTGGAAATGATGGGGTTAGAACGAGCAGAGCAAATGGAGCGACTGGAATATTGTGATAGACACTGTGCGGCTGCTGCGTGCTGCAGGCTCTTATCTCTGGATTCACAAATTCCAGGGAGTTTTTTCCAATATGACTGATTAAATCATGAAAGATTTTTGACTATGACAAAAGAGAGAGATGAGTGGAGTTTTCCCTGCTTGAAACCGGTTTCTAAAGGATCAGCTTCTGTCATCAGTTCTAGATACCTGTGTACAGAAGGTTAAACATTTCCTTAGCATGTGAAGTTGCACTGTGTGGTATAGTAATATGCCGCTGTGTTTTCTGTGCTAGAAGACTTGTTTATCTAGTGGGAATGAATTAATACTCTACAACAGGAGACTGACAGTTTCTGTGTATTCCTGTGTGTTGTGTTGTCTCTCTCTCCTGCTCTGGGGAAGCACTACACAAAGCCTTTGTGTTCGGCTGGAGGGGAGGAGAAACAGCTGCCTTCTTGGTACAAGACACCAGGATTCGTAGTGGTCTCACAGGGATGTGTTGTTCGTGGACCATCCACTGTCTTTCCTCCCTCATTCTGACTGTTGAAGGACTCTCTCCTCAGGGCAGAGAAACCCCGAGCTTCCTTTGCTTGGCCTCACAGGGCAGCGTGTTGCACCATGGATCTTTTAGATCAGCCTGATGGGCCAATTGTTAAAGTATATTATTAAAACATGCAAAATTGACTAAATGCAAGGTGTACCTTGAGGAATCTGAGAGCTAGAGATTGCGTTGGTTTTAAAAATGACTGAATATCAAATAAATTTCTTGTTCCTGATTAGAATGAAAGACACTTGTTTAAATAGTTAATCTTTTATTTGGTTTTCTTTTAACAGTTTACACTATGTAAATAGGAATTACAAATTATTTCAGTGGGATGGAAGACTAGAGCTAAATGGAGCAGTTTCATTTTTCTGCTTTCCATGCACTAATAAGTGCGCTTTAATGGTTGTACTGTGTTCTGTGTCACATGGTGGTAAAATAAAACTTTCCCCTCTGCTGGAAACATTGGATACTATATAACATGGCTTTTAGTAACGATATCTTGTGTGATCTTTCAAAATTACTTCCTTGAAAATATCATCAGATCTTTTACGACTTCATTATATTTATTAACATTTTAGAGTTGGGTTCTTTTTTTAATTTCACCTTCAGTGCTAGATGTCAAGTACTGTGCTCTTGAGGGAATCTGATAACTCAGATTATTTTTTTTTTAGGATGCTTATGAAATCAAGCTGCCATTCTTGGCAGTTTAAATTTACAGTCTATTTTTTTTTCTGTATTAGCTGATAAGTCACCAATTTTGAAACCTAAGTAGTGGAAAATTCAAACAATAAAACCTGACCTTTTGATGCTTCACCTTTTGATCTGGTTGAGTATCTTTTTCCCATTTTTGAGACGTTGTGCAAGTCATAACTTATCCTTCCAATGTCTATTTCAATTAATGGAGACAAATCTTTGAAAACCATGAGGACTTTTTGGGGAGAAGGGAAAGATTGAATTTGAGAGGAGGGAGGAAAAGGGGGGGCAAACAGGGAAACCGAAGAAGTCTTTAGCATTTTTAACAAAACTGTATGTTGTTAAGAATTCAAAAATATGTTCATTGTTATATTCAGGCATGTTTTTCTGTGGTTCTTCTACTGTACATCTGAGAACAGTTCTGTGGTGAAAAGCTTTGCTCAAAGGCTATTTCATGCATTTGCTTTGTCTCTGAAGAGACTAATCAGTTACTGAGAATTAGGTTATTTGCACTGATGAGAAACTTCATCCGGTAATTCTTCCTTTCAGAGAAATGTGTGTATGTTGCCTGGTGTTTGAGGGCAGGAGAAGCTTCTGAGTAGCTGGAGGAGTTGGAGGCTGGCTGTTTTTTTATGAATGAAGTTTATCACCTCTCTGTTGATGAGAAAAGTAATTTTTTCCAATAGAAAGCTATCAGATGTATAAAGAAAGAGTAAAATATGCTGAACTTGCATTGAGAGCTTGTTAAAGATGTGAAGTATTTTTAATATGAGGCCATTATTTATATCTGGACTTTGCAAAAGGATTTGTAACTTGTTGCAGAACAATCTGGAGCTAATGAGGGGGGAAACTGAAATGATCAAGGTTGGTGTCTTCCTGGTCTGTTTCAATTGAAATATTTTTATTACATTTTTGGTGTACTTCTCTCACAACTGAAATTACATACAAATTGTACCCTGTGTTCATGGTCTTCCTCTGCTGGAGTCATCCACAACTAGGAAAGCTCTTCCCTTTTAGAGTTTGCATCTTTTCAGTGAGTAAACTGCTTACTGATTCTGCAAAAGGGGGTTTGTTCTGCTCTCTATCACTTCCCAGATAATTCTCGGATCATGTTTGTTGGGTCTGTCACGCAGTCTCTTTGGGTATTAAGGTTTTGTGAGGGTTTTAGCAACACTCATTTGGTAGTGTTCTTTGGCAGTGTCCTAAGGATGAGATTGCCTTGTTGTGTGGTGTATCAGCAGGATGTGCCTTGTTGCAGCTGCTAAGTTTACTGCTATAGTAATGCTTCAAATGCCATTCTTGGCAAGCAGTACAGCTTCTGAACAAATTAAATATGTCTGTTTAGCTTCACCGTGTTGAAGTATTTAAAAAAAAACCCCAACAAACAAAACAAAAAACCAAACCAGGGGTATGCATGTGACCTATAAATCAGGCATGATTCTTTTCAGCACCAAACTGGTGACGTTTTAGAATGTATTTGTATTGTTATGTTGTTACGTATATAATGTTATGTTGACTTATATTCTGTCTTGCAATAATTCATTATTTTCCTGTCTTTCCATTTGTCAACATCCTGAGTTAAATGCATCCAGAATGGGCAATAGCAAATGATTGGAATTGTATTAGATGAGGAATGACTGTGCTACTCCTTGAGTTTCATTGAATGCCCTGCCTTCACATGACACTTTGATTTTTCTGTTTCCAGTAGTTTACAAAATCTAAGAATAATTCTCTAAGTATAATCAGCTTAGAACAAGCTGGTGTGTCATACTCTGAATGCTGAAGGAGGGGAATTGATATTGGGTCATGATTCTTTTACTACATAAAGTTTCTTTGCTCTTTTGTCAAGCTTTAGGGATTATCGTGGTAAGCGTGATGATTTGGGTAACGTTATAGTTTTGCAGTTTTGAGCAAGATGATGTTTCCAGTGGGGAAACCTGTTCAACACTTTGAATGGAGAAAAATCATGAAGGAATCACAAAACAGATCAGTGTGAAGAAAGTATTTATTGGTCTTGTGGGAGAAATGTGATAACAAGTTCTTGTCTTGACTAGGCAAGAACTAAGAAACTGATGCTGCAGCTGAAGAGCGAGTAGGGAGCCTCCCCCAGCAAAGCAAATGAATGCAGGAAAGAAACTCCGTTACTGACTGTCTGGTGCTGGTTGTCATTCATTTATAGATATGCATACATATAATCATATTTTCCATGTGTTAGCTCCTGTGGATGAAATTGCACATGATTATTGAACCAGTAGAACAGCTGGGTTCTGTTTATAAGTGGCAGATGAAGGCCTCTGCCTGTGCCGTTTCTAGTGTCCGTTGATCTCTGAGCTGTGCTGATTCAACTTTCTAACTTGACAGAGAATGATTGTTTCTTACAAGAGTGTTGGTTTTTTGCTGGGATAGGTTTATAACTCTTGCTAGATCATGCTGTTATGTGCAACTTCACCCTGAATGGCTACCTGAGGTAGTAGTCATAACCAAATCCTTTCTATTGCTGTAGAATGATAGGCGTTTCTGCTCATTGTCAACTTGGTGAGGAGGCAAGAGAAAGAGGAATTGTTCTTATGTATTCCTATGTATTTCATAAATTTTGAACCTAGGATACCTCAGTCATGTGGCCGTGCTTCTGTACGTGTCTCCAAAGACTGGACTAACCTTTCCTTGATGAGTCAATTTTCCCTTGATGTCCCACTGCAATCAGAGAGCAGCCGTTCTTTGGCAGGCTTGTTGGAGTTGGTAGGTAATACATCAATTCTATTGCGAGGACGTGCATCGACATATAACGACTCCTTGGAATGTTTTTTTTTTTCCTGGAGTAAAGCTTTGGACAGAATTGATTTATGGTCTGAATCAGAACCAAGGCCTGCCATGCGAATAGCCCTGCAGCAGATACTGGTCATATTTGGTGTTGACATATTATTACTCTTATGAAAAAACAAACAAACAAAAAAAACCCCCACCCAATGGCAAGACCCTTAAAACTTGTGTTGATAGAATTGTATTTTTTTTATAAGTAAATTCAAGAACCTATAGAATACTGTTTTAGAGTCATTACACTTTTGCCATTATCTTGTCATGTATTTATGTTTTCATACCTACAAAATTAGATCTGTACTCGGTCAACCTGAAGTAAAAATTTTTCTAATTTTAGACATTTTATTTGTATAGATCAAGTGTTTAAATGTTCAAAAGACGCAGATGTGGCAAGTTACAGGTCAATAATTAAACCAGGGTTATTTTTAAAGCCCAGCTTTAATTCTGAGAGATTTGGTATTGGATGTCTTTATACACAGCTAGTATTTCTTAAAACTGGTAATACTTTCTGTTACTTAAGTAAGAATTAAATGAATGGCCATAATTTTTTTGGGGAAAAAACTTTGCTGTTGTGTTCTTAGGAGTAGTTTTGCTCTTGGTTGGCAGCTAGTTAAAATCTGGGCTTGTACTCTTGTCTCGTCTGATGTGTAAGAAATTCAAATAGCTTGTGAGAGTCTCTTGATCCCCATGTTGATAATACTAAACTTGCTGATTCTTATGCCTCATCATTTTGCTATGCTTTATTTTTTCAGCTGATCCATGGCCAGTTGAAAAGTACTTTTGTGGGCTTAGGACAGTCTCAGCATACTAATTTTACTTGGGATAATGATATTTTCGTAATGAATTATACTTTTATAGTTAATTTTTGAAGATAAAAAACTCATATCTCAGCCAGACTGCTTTAAGACCAAGGGAGCTGTTGTGATTATTGAGGTTAACGTCACGCGTAATACCAGCTTCCCTAGGACTTCTCTGAATTCCTAACAGTAATTACTAACAGTGCTAACAGTAGTTGAGTAAGAGCATATAATTTAGAAAATCATCTTTTAGGAATTGTCAGTAATGAGGAATCCACTGAAATAATTCCTGAAGTATTCTAACAGTAGAATATCTTTATTAACTAAAATTAGAGACCTTGGAGATTTTTATTTGTTTCAAAGTAACCTAAAGGTTCAACCTTTTTACTCATGATTTTCAATGTCAGAATGAAGATCTCTTGTAAGTTATCTTGACTAAGGCAATTTTTATTAGATAATCTGAGGGAATTGAGTTTCATGATTTTGACAGTTAATAAATGCTCTCCAGTAATTCAATAATTTGGTTTTCTTTTTGTGTATGAAAAGAATCTTTGCTTGAAATGTGAACGCCAGAACTGGATATAATGTTCCAGCAGCAATCCTGAAATGAGCAGATAGAGAGCTATTACAGTCTTCCTTAGTATTTATTTGCCTGCTCATCCATAGTTGTCACAGCCTTAAAGCTGCAGCGGATGCATTTGTCATGGATCATGTTTGGGGATGGTCCCATTTATTCATTGCTCCTTACTCTATAATGTCCTCTTTTATCCTGGTTGGAATGTGTGTGGTTTGATTGCAGTCCATTAAACAACGGATGCAGTTTGTTCTATACCACTTCCTGATCTTAGTATCAACTACAGACTTTTTTTTTTTTTTTTTTCCCCCCTAGTAAAAAATGCTTTGGTATAAAGTCAGGAGCTGATTCTTATGGGACCAATTAGAGACATATTAGTTCAGTTAACTTACAGTTATATTTTGGGACCCGTTATTTAATGTGTGATCTGTTGATTTTCTGACATGTTAATTTCTTACAGACAGACTGCTGTGTGGTACAAACGTAGATATTTGACAGAAGTACAAGTGCCATAATATTATCTTTCTAGGCCAAACTTGTAAGATCACCATAAAAAATTTGACAAGAAGAGGAACTTTAGTTGAATGGCAGTAATTATATTGTCTTCCTTTAATTCTTTAATACTCAAGTATTCTGTTTTGCCTGGAATTGATATCAAGCTGATGGACCGTGGTTACCAAAGGATTTTTATTTAACCTTTCCAAATATTAGCATGAACTGTCTTCTGGAGTTTTCTGTGTTTCGGGGAATCTGTTGGAATCTGCATTGAGGACTCAGAAATCTCTTAAGAGAATTCCCATTAAAATACAAGTTATTCAAATGTTTTCTTCTCAGCCTGTCTAACTTAGAAGCATCTATGTAATAGTTATCGTGGGACTAGAAGGTGCCTCCTCCTCCTCCTCCTCCTCCTCATCATCATCATCGTGCCAGGTGTCCCTGCCCTTTCCGAGTGACCGACCCATCCTTCCTTGTCCCTGAGCGGGGCGGCGCGGGTGCGGGGCTCTGAGCTGTCCATGGTGCTGACCCGCCCCGCCCGCCGCCCGCCAGGCACGCAATTAATTACTTCATTACAAAAAGGCGGCTACCGCTGCCTGCAGCATCTCGTTTTCATGGATCCGTACATCCTGGCAGTTGCACAGAAAATCTTTATGGAATTGGTGCCTATACTGGAAGAAGACCCTAATGCGAAAGAAGTTCTCCCATAACCAGCGCTCTTAGCTTTTTAACAGCCCCAGTCATGCTGAGTTCATCATCAGAAGCAGAGTCCTTGTCATTCAGATCACACCAAATGCATCTACACCATCCTCGAGCAAAAGATATAAACCTTTCCCTTGCACTTCTATAAAGTTTCACTATAAAGTGAAACTTAAACAATCAGTGTGCATCACAGTGAACTTTCAGACAGCCTATAAAGGGCAAAAACATTAATCTGCCTGTAGACTAATAATTTTCACAAAACACCTATTTTGTGATTTCAGCTCTGGCCTTGAGAATTCTGTAAAGCAGCCTTTAAAGATGATCTTGGGAAATAACAGTAAGATTTATAAACAGTTTTCAGCTTATTAGAGAGATTAGTGTTTTTTTTTTTTCTTTTCCTCCATATCTCACTAGCTCTTGTGTTCTGTCTTCTTCCCCAGACCACTCTTTTCTATCTTGTGTTGTTTGAAGATGATTAATAATACCTTATTTTTAATTATTATTAAATATAAATCCTCTTATTTTAGTGACTCAGTTTTACAAATACCTTACCCATTTAGTAAACAATAGGGTGTATTCATTTGCATCTATGTGTAGCTACCTTGCTAAATTTGCCGCCATTTTGTGTAATTAGTTATGGTTAAATATATGAATCCTCATTGATACAACTATGAAGTTCTATATTCCCATAAAATATATAATGTCATGTATGTAATGTACACATAATATATATGTAAATAATGTATATATAATGTAAAATCACATGTGATGTGTGTATAACAAAGTAAGTTATGTAATATTCTTTTACAAAGTATGTTAGTATAGCAGTATTATAAAGAATACTACGTTTCTGATTCCCTGCATTCATTTTTGCTTTGATGCAGATATACCTCAGAGATGCAGAACAGAAGCTATGAAGCTCATTAGCAATTATGAGGAAGTAGTAACAAGAACAGGGAGAGAAGCAAGGCAAAGGAGTGCCACTGTGCCAGAAGGTGTTTTGAACACCTGGCATCTTCCTCCTTCTCCCCTTTTCCCATCTAATTTCTTTTCCTCAAGCCTTTTCTGATGAGAGGTTTGGATGCCTTTGTGCTATGAGGACTCTATGGCTCTCAGGCAAGAGCCTGAATTTCTTGAGATGACTGCTATTCTGTGCAGTGTGAAGCAATGCTGCACAAGGCTAGAACTAATAAGTAAGGAAACATGAGGGAGGCAGCTGTAGATATATTTAAAAAAAAGGCAAAAAAACAGAGGATAAGTTTATTTTTATTTAAAAAATAATGTTCTGTGTCTGTGAATTGGATTGTATAGTCCTTAAACATGGCAATGGAAAATAATTTCTATGAATTATTCTGTTTTAAATCCATGGCATGTTTTGATAAATTTGCTTCATTTCATATGTATCACCATATGCACGCCATTTCACACACACAAAAAAGTAATCTCTCCTTAGTAGATGGAACTACTTTCCTTTTTTGAGAATATGACTATTGCTGTACCTGTTTGTGCTTTTTTTTTTTTTCCCTTAAAAATAAGATGTACGTCTCTCACATCCTTTTTTGATTTCTCAGCTTTAGAATTTTTACTCAACAATTGTTAGTAGTTATTGAGCTCTTATTACTAGCTGCTGGACTGAAGGAAATTAAAAAGACTTTTTACAACTTTAATACTTCAGCTCTCAACACTTAAGTAAAACTTCTGAAAATGCATTTGATACTCAAATCTCTTCTCTTGTTGTTCCCATCACCAGCTACCTCAGCCTAAGATTTTCTTTCCAGGGACAAGTTGTCAGACTTGACAACTGATAATGACCAGCAAATGGATTAAAAAGCAGACTTCTACCCTCTTGTGTTATTTTTAATTTTTATTTTTTTCCTTTTGTTATAGGTTTTTAAATATTTAATGATGTGGTAAAAGCCTAGTCCTCTTGGTGGAGGAAGTTCTATGTCAGCAAAAGTGTGTGATCACTTTCCTAGCAGACAATGTAGAAATCTCTGTATCATTTTTTCTTGCATGTAGGTAGTGCCAGACCAGAAAAAAAAGTGTTTATGCACTGAATGCAATTAGAAAAACAACAAGTCTTAATCCAGTGGTAAGAATTGAACTGAAAAGCTGCATGGTATTGCATGTAATCAGGATTTGCCTCTCTAATGTGTTTCCTCTGGGAAAGGTATCAAAGATTAGAATTTAGATAAAATTCAGAGATTCCCTGTGAACTTCTGTTGAGGAATATCCAATCAAAACCATTTAGAAAAGTGACAAGAACATTAAGAAGCGTGAGTATTCTGTCCAGTGGTAACAGACTGATAACTTATTTGTGGAAGGACAGTCATATGTCTTCCCAGTTGTTTTACAGCAATTGTTTGCAACTGTTCATGAGATATATTTTTTTTATTATTATTATTATTTTGGCTAAAATAAACACAGTATCTAATGTTCTCTGAAGTAGCCTAAATTAGATATGAAAATCATAGTTGCCGTGCCTCTCTATGCCCTTGCTTTGCTTGGTGCTCAGATCTTTAGCCTAAAATGTTTGTCCTGTCACCTATATAAAAATCCATGCCAAACGTGTAGCTGCTGCCAGAGGTAACAACCAATTTTTAAAATAAAGTTTTATTTGTATTCAAACTTTAGCATTGCTGTACCTGACCGTCAGTGAGTTCAAAGGCATTCTGTGAATGTATATTGTTAAAAATCTGACCCTGAATGCTTCCACCAGCTTTATTAAGAGAAAGATAACCTTGAGGTTAGGAGACATGTGTTAATGTGTTGGTTCTCTGATCTGAGCTATACCATTATTTGAGTGTAACAGTTAGAGGCATTTCCAAGTTTTTTCTGAAGGGAGATACAGGGAGGAAAAACCATCCCATTTAGTTTTGATTGATCCCATCTTTGATCAATCAGCTATAATTTGTTTTTTATCATACTGAACTTGTGTAACAGAGTCACATGTTAACGTGGTAACATCAGAGATAATAGATTTGTCTTTTTAGGGTTGTCAAGGATGCATTTTATGTGACGACTTTGGCATCTGTAGGATAAAATAATGGAAAAATTATAAGTAATGTATGAACTTAAGGATAAAATTTGCTGTTTCCACCTGACCAGTGTGTGGAAGTCACCCATAATCATGACAGTTGTGGATGTTTGTCTGCCCATGATTACCACTGTTGAACCAAATTCTGCTAGCTCAGTTCTGTGCATGCATAAAACTCCCTGTTGAGTGATCATTGGCTGGATGAGAAGTAGGTGAGACATTAAAAAAAAAAAAGATAAAAAAAAGCTTGATTGTGATGTGATTATGATTTAACAGAGAACTAAACCTGTATGGTTTTAGTGTGTTTTGAATTAAAATTCTTTTGCTGATTCCCCAAGTTTTTCTTCTTGTTAAGATAATTCTAAACAATTGAATTAACAGTATTTTAGCATAACTTCTGTCTCCAGAATAAAAAATTTATTAGAGTGCATTGCATAAAGCAAGGTTTTAACTAGGCTATAGGGGAGAAAACCAAATTATTGTCAGTAGTAATGTCCAGCTAAGCTAACGCCAGCTGTGCTTTGCTTTATTTCACATATACAAGTAGGTACTTTAAACTAGCACTGCCACCTTGAAAGCAATTTTACCCATTCACCCTCTCTCCTGGTAGAAGGATTTGTATTGCCACTTAGTGATTTAGATCAGGGAATGGAGCTAGCTAAAAACTAAAATTTTCTGAAATTCTGAGACAGTGCATGAAGACCAAAGGGAAGAGAGGAAAGTGAGAAGCATAGGAATATTGGACTTGAGAAGAGCAGACTTCAGCTTATTCAGAATGAATGTGTGAGATCCTATGGCAGACTGCTCTACAGTTTTCAAGAGCTGAGGATATTTCTACAATTCTGTTGGTAGAAGAGAATTAGCAAAAAAAGTGATATGCTTCTGTGGACTTAGTAATATCTTCATAAAAGTCTGTTTTGTTAAGTGAATCTCCAGTTTTGGAAAAGTTAAAAAACTATAAGTCTGCTGCCAGAATTTGTACCAGAACCTCTCTGTCACATGGTGTAAATTGCAAGTGTAACATGAATAAGAAAAATTTAAGAAGTACTTTGTAAACAGATTTTGCTTTTTTTTTTTTAATTAAGTGAAAGAGCTGTTGTAATTCAAATAGCAGTACTTAGTTGTGATATCATTTGAGTATGATTATATGATGTTAAGTGGTTTTGATAACATCATACGTTTTAATGTTTGAAAGTCTTTTACTATAATAGCATATTCTATGAACAGTCTACGTTTTTTTTTCTATAGCAGTAGGTATAATTTAAAAGTTTACATTATTACCACACAGGATTTTAGCCAAAGCAGTATTAGAATAAACTATTCATTATTTACGTAAGAATAAATGTGTTCAGAACCATTAAAACATAATGAACACTAATGAATTAATGTCACCAAAACTTACTGCATTTAATAGCCTATGATGGTCTGATCTCTGCTGTAGTTAAAATTGCTTGAAGTCCCATATTACACTGGGACTGTTCCAAGCCATGTTTCCTTTCATCTTTATGCAAGTTAACATTTTGTAAAATATACATGGAAACTCATTTATAAAAGCGTTATTCTGTATGTTTTAAAATACATACTGTAATAGATTTTGATGCTTCAGCTGAGGAGTGTTTCTAATTTTATTGGTTGACAGGATCACAAGCTTACTCTGTGTAATGAAACTAAATTTAAAAAGGAGTATTCTGCTTCAATCATAAGTGAAAAAAGATGGGTGAATATGGAAGATCGTTGAAAGCAAGCCTGTGCTATAGCTGCAAGTTATTAAATCAAGATAATATCATTGCTGTTCGCAGAGTGGCTGGATATACTTGTTAGAGGTAGATGTCAAGCTTATAGTACTAGTCATTAGTATTAGGTTTTGATGTCCATAGGAAAATCTGTATTTGAATAAGTGGCCTGGAGCTGGAGGGAATAGGAAATATATCAACAGATGGGAGGAGTAATACATATGGAGACACTGAGACTAGAGACTAAACCCAGCATAAAATGGAAGGCACAACAGATGACAAATAGAAGTTGAAATAATGTAATGAATTCTGCTCGTAAATCTTGAGCATTTTTGCATGCAAGGGTTTATAATATATATACACATTTTTTTATAAAATAATGTCCTCACAGAAGTGCCAGAAAAAAAGAGTTTACTCGTGTTGATTTTCATATCAGCACAGATGCAAAAAATCAGAGTTCCTCTCTTGCAGTCTTATATTCTTTGAATACACCTGCCTGACCATTTATTGGTCTTAGTTCTTCTCTGGCAAGCTTTCTATTCTCGTTATCTGAGGAAAGATTTATTATTAGTTTTAATGTATTTTATTTTTCTTCCTCAGTCTATTTTGCTTTGTCCCTGTTGTGCTTTTGCACTTGCTGTAATTTACCATCTCTTTTATTACTTGCTTTTTTCCACTTAGAAATTCATATTGTCTTTCTTTTGATCTTTTCCCAAGTCTTTCTTAACTGATATTTTGTGCTTTGCTTCCTACTTGGTCTGTGTTAGAGACACTGCTTGGTTTGCAAGACCAAAATAAAGCAGAGGTACAGTCAGGCAGCATCTCTAAAAAATGTGACCATTAATTATGTCACATGCTGAATAATGACCTTTTGAAAAAGGATTGTGTTTAGATATCTAAGGAATCCATTCCATGTTTGAAGGTAGAGCCATTAATGAGCCAGGTGAAAGATCATGAGTCAGGTTTTCTGTATATGAATGATTTGGGCAAACGCTGTTTTTTTTTTTTTATAATAGAACCTGAATAAAAAATGTAAATATTGAGCTTGATAGCTCATCAGTCTAGATACTATAGCTCTCTGTGCTGCAGTGTGTATTTACAGATGATCTAGAAGAGATGCAAATACAGCAGCTACAAAGTCTGGTGATACAAGGGTGTTAGAATTAGTAAAGATTGAGACAGAGAACAGCTGGAGAAAGACCTTGCCACTTTGTCTGAGGTAACGACAAATTAAAATTATCATAAAGCAATTCATTTAGGGGAAAATAATTTTAAAATTTACCTAGTGATGAGCTTACTTCCATGGAATGAGGTCTTGCAGGTTCTTTCTGAAATAGCAGGTCAGTGCCTAATAACAATGCTGGTCTCCAGGTCTCAGAGGGGATGTAGTAGAAAAAACCCCACACAGATGGTGATCAAAATAGTGAAAAGCTAAATAGGTGAAGAGATAAATGAGGGGGTATATGGTAGCAGTGTATTCCCTGTGTAGGACTAAGAGCAACTGTAAACTCTGCCTTCCAGTATGAGGATTAGTGAACCTCAGATGTAACTAGCTGAAGATAAAATGGAAACAAAGATATGCTCCTTCCCATAGCATGGAATTAAATTACAACTTGCTTGCAGTAGAATGTTATGGATGCTAAAAGCTTTCCTGGGTTCAGAAAAGATCTGATGACCTCAGAAATGAAAAATCTTAAATATTATCTTTGGCTCAAAGTGTTTTGTGTCCCAACTCTCTATATCCTCAGATAATATTCTGGGAAAGTGTGATTATATGCTTTCTGTGTCCTTGTATTCTTTCCTAAACGTCTGCTGCTGGCAATAGTCAGAGACAGGAGCTTGGACTAGGTGGATCTTTGATCTAATGCAGTCTGTCTGCTCCTGTGATTAGCTGTCCATGCAATCTACTTTTCTACTGTCTAACCTAATTTTTTTCTGCTGCAAATGAAGTTGATATTTTTGGATTTGTCCCAACTTTAAATGCCTTTGGAAGTTCCGTTTCAGTTTTTAATACCTGTCTCCCATTTCAAACCCTGAAGGACCTCCGATGAGAAGCTCAAGTTTCAGTCACTATTGTTTGTAGCTGCCCTCAACTACAGCTACAAAGCAAGTGCATGCTCTCACCAAGTCCTGCTGTTGGCTCTAACCTTGGTACCATGGAAGTTCCCAGTGTAAATGTGTGTTTTAGGGGCAGACTAGGCACTCCTAGATGAGCTATGTATCTCCTTTGGTTTTGATTGTGCTAAATTTGATATTGCTGAAACTCAGGCTAAAGTAATAACTTGGGCTGTTCTGCTGGCAATAGCTTGTTATGTTTCCTTCAGTATAATCAAGCACCAAGCTATTTCCCACCTCTCATGTCATTTGGCAGTTCATAAGGACTCAATGTGACTGTCTCCTACCCGCTGGTCCTAGGGATGTTGACATCAGCGCTGAGTTGGTCTTGGCATGAGGGTCTCAGTGATTTTTATCTTCTCTTTGTGCCTGACTTCTCTGGTGCTGTTGACCTACTGCTGGAAAGTACAATTCTCCTTGGATATACTGAGGTGTCTCCTGCATAAACCATAACGTGATGGTGCATCTTTCTTCCTTAACTCTTTCAGGGATTGCTGCATTATGTGGTGGGATGGCTGTGCATTCCCCTCACCGAGGAGGACCAAGCCTGTCAGAGTTTGGTAGATCTCCTGCACTGCGTGGATTCACTCAGGTTCCATCTTCCTGTCAGATAGGCTCTTTAGGAGTCACCTGGCTTGGTGTAGCAGTCTTCAGGTATTTAAGGAGATGGAATGCCTATGGGCACGGCCAATGCCCTCTCTTGATCACAGCACTGCTGCAGATTTAGAGTTACATGCCCTTAAGATAAAGATGCTAAGAGATTAGACATTGCAGATTAAAAAAAGGTTAGTCCTCTATTTTTCTCCTGTTCTGCTTAGCAAACTGTCAGGCCTTATTCACCATGTTTTTGTGTTGTGCTTTCTCAATTGACGTATCAAGGGAATTCTTGGCTTTTGTTGGTGAGGTCCAGATTGTTTCCTGTGTGGTGCTATGGCCTGGGCACAGTACAGTCCTGTGCTCTGTCAGCTGGGCTGCTGGTCTCTCACTGGTGGCCCCTTTGTTCATTAGGACACTGTTGGTGTAGACAACATTCTGCTATTCACATGTCATCTACCTGGTCATCTCGCTGAAGTTCCTCTCCTGATTTTTTGGTTTGTATTTTCAACAAAGTTAAGTGCTACTCTCATATTTAGAGTTTACCCCGAACTTTGCTTGATTGGACTAAGCAGTCAGAAGTGAGTAGCAGTTAGTTGTGTGCACGCCTCTTTCTCCTCTATAAATCACTGTGTATCTGCTGCCAAAACTTGTGTAGGCTTTGGAAGAAATTCTTCAGAGCAGTGTAGTTCCTTCTGTAGTTGTGTGTTGTACGTCTGGGTTAGGTGTTTTCCTTACTGAGAAAACTGATTTATCAAATAATAAAAATAGATAGTATTAGTGGAAAGGGCAATACTTAGGAGTGTCTTAAAGGAACAATTTGTATTATTCCTCGTATATAAAGTTAGTGACATTGATGGTAATCTATTTATATTCTAAGTGTATCCTAAGAAGATAGTTGACTATTCCAACATTTCAAAAAACTGGAAACAGATTTTTATTTTGCTGATAAATTCAAACTATAAATAGTTTGGTATTATATTACTATGATATTATTTAAAATATCTTAATTGTTTGACTTCAAGCTGTCTTCCTATCGGTGTTCAAAACCATACTTTGTTATCACTTAACTCTTCTGCAATGAAAAATTTACAAGGATCTTGCAAAATAATTATTGTAACACTGTATAATTTAGGTTAATTGCAAAATTGACTTTTCATTTGCAGGTTTGAAAATATTTTTCACTTCATATAAGTGATCAGAGAACTAGTTTCTTTGAGGAAGGCTTTTGTGACAGGTAAAACAAATTTCTGCAATAGCAAAAAAAAAACCCCTTCTAGTTTACTTTAGGTTTGTTGTAAAAATCACAACAGTTATAGTGAATCCAAACCACAGATGTACAGCTTTTAACAAAAAAAAAAAAGATGACACTTTTAGGGTTTTAAAATTAATTTGGGAATAATTAATAAGGTTTCACAAGACACTTTTTTTATCTGGAGCTCACTCTGAGTCGTGGAAAAAAAATGAGAAGAATACAGTGTTATTTGGAATGAAATGAACATCTCCAGAGGGTTAGGTTTCCACATTAGCCTTGAAGGCTCTGCACCTGAGGTTGTAGCTCAGCAACTGGTTTGAGTAGAAAGCACCACAGCAGTCCAGCCTTTCCCTATCCCTGCAGCTCACTTCCATTCTTTCTCTCCTTCTCACAGAAGTTTTTGTGCAATCATGTGACAGATAAGATTAGGATATTAACTCGCTCAGCTGAAAAATCCCGTGGGGAAAATATCATGGATTAAACAGAGTTTTTATTTTATGGCTCATTCTAATTGTCCCTGACCCAAAATTTCTGATTTTCTGCAGGTAATAAACTACATCCTGTGTTTCTCATTCTCTCATCCTGTAGTCTTTCCCTGTCATGTGTGTACCCATGTGCTTCTCTTTCTTTATGGCAAGATGTCGAGTACCTTTTATCTCAGTTCATACATAACATAATGAAGTTTACTTCAGTGCAATTGCTTTCAAGTTCAGTTGAATTTCAAAGGTGCTCATTCTACTACAGTTTGTGTGCCTAAAACTTATATGTTTTTTGCCACCTTTACCTGTTGGTTTAGTAAAAGATAATATATTCCTTCCATAAACTTTGCCTTGGGTTTTTGTAACATTTTGGTGCTGAATTCTCTTGCAAACTGGAAATAGCATAGTAGCTTGAAATACGTGTTTTTAAAATAAGACTGTTAGCTTGAACCTAAATGTTATATTTTTACCTCTGTCTTCAAACTAAGAAAATATTGCCACTTCTGTAATAGCAACATAGCTGTACGTGCAGAAGTTACCAGAAGGAAATCTAGACTCTTTGGCAATAGCACATAAGACAGTTGGGAGCTTTTCACACCTGGAATCTCTTAAGTGGTGATGAGTATTTTGGCACCCACAAGCTTGAGATAGGAAAACCTAAAATGGCGTTGGTTATGTGTTGAATTTTTTAAAAGATTTTCTTCTCAACGAGTACAGTTGGAAATTTAGGTCAAGGTCTTAAATTTAGTTTGCTTGCTGATGTGCTGAATGTTGATTTTTAGGACTCTAGCTTCCAGTGCATGTATTTAGAAAACATACAGATAGTAAGTGTAGGATAACTTTCTAGTTTGGATGTTCAAATAAACACACTTAAAACATTTCTGGCCTTAGAATTTACATAGTGCTTGCCGTTGCTCATTAAGCTTTAGGAGGTGTTTAGGATCTTGCCTTCAGGGGCCCAGGAGAGAACTTTTGCCTCCCACGCACTACACTTTTATTGCTTTGAATGCCAGTGACTATTCTATGATACAGAATAGATTTTATTGCTTTGTAATGCTATAAGATGACAAGAGATTTAACAAGGAATTAGTTTATTGGAATAGAATTGAGGAATTGTGTATAAACGCAGAAGTTTTTGTTACCCAGGCCATGCAGATGTTATCTACAGTAATAGGGTATTTCTGTGATAATTCTTAAGGTATGGGATGGTTCTGTGGATATATGTATTGTACTATTGCATTCTGGCACAGTTAGTGATGCTCTCCTAGTTTGCTTAAGGATCCACGAATGAATAGCTTTCAGAAATGTTTTTCGGAGCTGTGACTATAAATTGTAATGCCAAATGTATTTAAAATAAAAGTATCAAATCAGGTATGAGATCTGATTTGGCTGATAGCAATATTAACAAAAAACACTAAACCCACTGATATTATATCTTTGCTTTAATAAGGCATCTACTTATCCTACAGGTGATGGATTTTGCTCATGCTTGAAGGATTTGGCAAAAATCATACTTACCAATTTTAGATTTAGCTCTAATGAGATAAATACTTTCTCTGTTAATGTTTTTTTGAAATAGGTGTCAGAAAAAAACCCCTTTGAAGTCCTAATATAGGAGTAAACTTATTACTTAGTGAAGGCATCACTTACTTCATGTAACTGGTGGGTGATGGAAGGGGAAGCAAAGATTTGAGCAAATGAGGAAAATCACTGTACATGTTGTAAGCGTGTAGTTTTGGAAATAGACCTTTGTCCCTTCAAAAGTCATTTGCTCTTTGACTTACTTAGTACCTGACTATGTTATGATAGTTTAGTTAGAAAGGCCAGTTATTGTGGTCAGTAGTTGGTAACGTTAAGGGTGTTCACATAAATGACTATAGTTCTCTTTAGAATTTTGACCTTATCGGCACAGAGAATTTACCAGCACCGGGAGAATTTAAAATGGTTTAATTCAATTTGATTAAATTGGAGGCTGGATGCTGTTGCTCAGAATATGCAATCTTAATTTGGTTTCCCTTCATTTGTTTGAATTAAACCAATTCAGGCTTCATATTCTGAATGAAGACCCTTTACAGGGATGTAATCTACTCTAATTTGGTATAAATTTAGATCTTCAACTAATCCAGATAAATTTTTCTCCAGAGGGATCTGCTTTGTTTGGAGTTGGTTTAAATGTCAGAATTTACAATTGAAGCAAGAAAGTCATAAATGAAATGCAAAAAATAAATATGAAGGAATATGAAAAAACTCCACAGTTACTGTCATGTCAAAGAAAATTCTTTCTCAAAAGCCAGGTTGTTTTAAGCAGCAGGTTGTTTTTTAAAAGCATACTTCAGCCCAGTAGTAAACTTGGCATTTATCCACATGGAAGGCATACTGTTAATTTAAATCATAATAGTGTACTGATTTTGCATACCATTTGTGTGTTGATTCAGGGAGAAAAGATTTTTTTAACTTTTAGTTTGTGCTATTTTGGAAGAGATAGTAATAAACCCAAAGCAAAAACACTTTAGAAGAGTCTTATTATTGGATTAGACAGTTTGCACAAAGAGTTACTCTTGTGTAATTATACCAGTGTAACAAATAAGCACAATTCTAGAAAAGCTTCAAACAAATGAAATAAGCTTTTAATTGGCTGTAGTTGCTGATGAGAGCCATTATGCATGGATTAATCTCTAAAAGACAATTTTTTATATTGCTATATAAAATTTGATTTAGAAGTGGTTGCCTAAAGCCAGAAAATTAAAAAAATTAAATTGATAGAATTACCCAAGACAAGTTTTTTTTCCCTTTAGCTATTTGTACCCTGACAACAAAAGTATACTTTAGACTTATTTAATCATAAGTAATCCTAGCTATGTGAATCATGTAAAAGGAGGAATAGTCTGTATGCAGCATAATAAATTAAATTACAATTCTGACTTATTTTTAATTTTATGTTTTTTTTGTTAATATTACTTTAGTCTTCTTATGTATTGCTACTAATTACCCTACCAATTATTTAGTAAGTTATTAATTACACTTTAAAAGTTGTTGTTCCTAAAAATACATTTAAAAATGATTATGATTTAACACAATTTGAAACTGACTGCAGAATATAACTCTGAAAATACTTGTATTCATTAGTACTACTTGGAGATTGGGCTTGGAGGTTCGAGACAGAGCAGGTGAAAAAAAGGAAGAATATACTTGAATATCTTTCTGTACAGGAAGTAGTTTAGCTAGAATTCCAATTTGTATCCCTATGGGATACAAACACTAGTTAAGGTGCTAGGTAAGAAACACAACTTTTTCTGTATTTCGTATTATTCTGTTAATCATTAAGATCCCATCTTCTGCTCTGTTTCTCCAGTCACTGGTTAAATGGAAGCCACTCCTGGGGTCTGGATGGTTTCTACTGCCCTAGACTTTGCATAGCAGCTCCATAACGTCCGGAGGTTGCAATGAGTGGAGGAGGGGAGCAGCCTGACATCCTCAGTGTGGGAATCTTGGTCAAAGAAAGATGGAAGGTGGTGAGTATGCCTTCTTGCAATTCCTTTTTTTTTTCTTTAAAACATGTTTTTGAAAAGAAGTAGTTTGCACTTTGAAATATTTTCAAAATTCTTGTGAGATGTATTTTGCTTAAAACTTATATTAAAAGGTGAAAGGACTTTAAAACCACTTGTTTCTCTTATTCTACTTTAAGAAGTGATATAGATTTAAGGTTGGTTTTTTTTTTTCCTCATAAGGACCTAGGAAAGTTTTTAAATCCTGATTTAGTGACTGTTCATAGCACACCAGGAAGAGTCCTGTTAGTATATTGAATCCAATCAGCCAGTGATTATGTCAGTCTGTTTTGGAAATCAGTCAGGCATCCTTTTGAAACTCGTCAGATTGTGAGATCTGTTACTTCTTGTAGGAAGGTCTTTCAGGACCTTGCTGCTCTTTCAATTAGAAATTATTTTTGTTTGTTATATTTTGTAGCTTTATTCCTAGCTGATTTGCATCCATTTGATTGTGTGCCAGTATTGGCTTTACCATAAATAGCTCTGTTCCCTTTTGGTGTTCGTATCCTTGATTTATGCCTAGAGGGAAAGAGTATCCATTTGAAACTATTTTTGCTTGGAAAAACAGGCTGTGTTCTCGTTCCTTTTCCATTCCCTGATCACTTTAGATTTTTTTTGCTTGTGGATTTTTTTGAGATTAAGAAAATAACAGAGGAAGCAAAAAGGGAAACAAAAGCCCCTTTGTAATAGAACATTTTGGGTGTCTCTGTGTGTTCAGTAAGCTGTGAATGGATCCTATTTTTTGCATCGTCTTTGCTTTGTATTGCTCCCATATTTCAGTATTTTATTTAAAATGTGAGACAGAACATAGAAGATACAGATTCATAATTCATTTCAATTTTATATAAAGAAAACAATTTCAACTATCTTATATCCTACCTTTCATTTAAAAATATAGCTTTGTGAGGGAACCTTTATATTTCCTTTTGTGTAAATAGAACCTAAACAGCTTTCTTGAGAGTGTATTTTTAAAATAGTTTCTTGTATTGCATCTCAGTATTGCAGTGAAGTAAAAACTGAAAGCATAGTCTTAAATCATGTCAAATTGAATAAAATAGCATTAGAAATAGTTAACAATATACTAATGAATTGCTATCCACAACACTACTCAGTTGGCGATACGTGCAACAGTAGTCCTGTTTTATTCAGGTTTATTTTCTTTCCTGTATAATGAAGAGTGATGATCAGATCTGTGTCTTTCGGAAAATTTTCAGAGTAGGCTGCTGTTCGTCTCATGTGATTATAGATTTTAACTTTTTCAAATTTTCCAAATCAAGTATTACAGTGAGTGCCAAATATTGTCTGTGGGTGACTCTTCAATATCTTAATTTCTGTAGCAAACATTATGGATTTCTTGATGGCATCTAAGGTGATACACTTCTTTCTGAATTCAGGATTTTATAGGACAGTCTGCCAGTGGAAGAAAACAGCATGTATTTTTAGAAATTCTTAGTGCTTGAGACATGTATATTAATATAACACTTTTCTGTAAGGTTATGAAGGATTGAAATTTTTTGCTAGTATTCTTGAAGCAGTAGAGTATTTAAAAATTCCTTTTGTAGAAAGATGAGGTGACAAGCCAGTAGACTTTCAAGTTTTGGTGACAATGAGTACTGTCCCTAATTATCAGTAGCACTTCTGATCAGTAGCAGTTCTGTTCCTTGTGGAACTCTCCCAATATTCTGGGGATTTTTCCCCATTGAAGAGTGGTTCTATGGTAGGATTGCATGAGCTTATTTTTTCATAACCAGTTTAAGAAAAAAAAGTACACATTCTGGAAGTCATGTGAAGATTTGCAGCTGAGTTGCAGTTTTCAGAATTTTTGCTGTTTGTAACCTTGGTCTTTGTAATCATTAAAATATACCTGGAATTTGTGGACACAAACATTTTAAAAAACTATGCTCAATTATATTTAATTTTAGCCTAGATGTTCTTTAGGGTAATTCTATTTTGAATAGTAAGCATAGAAAAGACATTATAAAAAAAATTTTCCCCAGTGACACCCTCCCTCTCTACTGGTCTCTCTATCTATTTGCATTAGCTGTTACCTTCTGCTAATGCCTTTTCTTGTCCTTTGTTTTTGCCTTTGAAACATTTATTAAAATCCTGATTTGAAGAGCCTTGATTGTAATGAGAATTGTTTTTAGGTAGGTTTATGAATGTCACTCAATATGCAGCAAAAAGTATTGAGATAAAACATTTTGGAAATTGTATGCTTTAGACTCAAAGCCTACAAAGAGATAGGGGTGGAAGAGAGAATGGAGAGAATGAGTTTGGGGTGTGAGATGCTGAATGCAAAGAAGAGAAGCTTGTAACTAATGTACAGAACGGGAGAACATGGTGCAGTGTGTAAACGAGGGCAAATGAGGCCCTTGTCAAGGGAAGAGATGTTGAACAGATCTGGGAGGAGGCCAGCATGATAGAACAGTCAGCTCCTGTCTGAACTGAAAGGCAAAATGCAAGCAAACAGAAGGTGGAAACAGGGATGGGCTGCCCAAGATAGATACAGAGACATTGTGTTTGTGTGTTGGGATGAATCTAGAGGAAAGGCAGAGCTCAGCTGGCTGCTGCAACTGGTGAGGGATGTGAAAAGCAATGAGGAAGGCTTCTACAGGGACCTTGTCAGCAAGAAGATGACCAAGGAAAATGTGGGCTCCTTGCTGAATGCGGTGCGTGACCCAGTGATGGAGGGCGTGGAAAATATTTTTTTCTACAATCAAAGAGAGGTTAATTTGTGCCTGGAATTATTGACTGATGTCATTATTGGATGTATGTTAATGATTCTGGTGTACTTTGTGTGAGGGTAGAAATTGATCTGTTTATTTTATTCGTGTGGTGGTGTGTTTGGTTTTGCTTTGGGGGTTTTTTGGTTCTAAATTTTTTTTAAGCACACAAGCAGGAAAAAACCCCAACCAGAGGCAGTCTTTATCAGTCTGGCTGATTCTCAAAGCTGGTAAATGAAGTTACACGATAAACTGTTGTAAGTTTTTATAGGGGTGAGGATGGCTGTGTCACCTCTTTCCTTTTCCCCTCTCACCCTTTTCACCATTCATTCTCACTGTCTCCTTGTGCTTGTACTTGGTGAAAACTTATGTGCTTGTGCAGAAACCTACAGTCGGATCAATGTCTATGTTTAACAGCTGGAGCCCTGTTAATAGCTCAGAGCTCAGGCAAGATAATGGCATTACAAGACCAAGAGGTGGAACGGAAAAGTGCAGGCTTAAAATGGACAAATTAGTCATGAAACTACATCTTTGAGAGCTATACATGGATACACATGTACTATTTAAAAAAAAAAAAAACAAAAACAAAAACAAAAAAAAACCCCACCAAAACCCATATATAAAAAATCCTATTAGAACTTGCTGTTTTTCCCAATATTTAGATTCCAGATCTCTTTCCTTTCTGCAAGTACTAACACTCTGCATAGATTAAATTCATCTGAATGTAGCTAAGATATAATGAGTATTTCATCAAGCTTGAAAAGTTTCTATTTCTTAAGATTTGTCATTATTTCAAAGTTAACCCTAGATTCTTACCTGAATAGTACCTTAAACAGGTCATATCCTGTTTAGAGGATAGGCAAAAACTTCTTATTTAGGATTTGTGATACTCTGCACTGGAACTTACTGAGTTCTTGAAGTATGCAGGTTAAGAGTAAGAGGTTTAGGCCTGTATTGGTAGTGGGCATGTCACGCTGCTTCAGAGACAGTATGTGGAGAAGAGGAAATTGCATTTGCCAACAGCTACTATGCTTTTTAGAAAGAAAGGAAGGTGTGCATTTGCAGCTGAGAGGCGTTACACTAGAAGCAGATATTTAGGTGGGTTGGTTTTGTAGGTCTGAAAGTGTGGTGTGCTGTCTATCCTATGTACCTTTTTAAAAATGGCAATGAATTGGCTGGAAGTGGGTAATGAGATAATGCTGTGTATCTTAGAGCATGTTTTTCTCATTTTAGGACTATTGAAATAGCAGTTGCTTGTGATGGTAAAAGATCTTCAGGGCAGACTGAGTGAAATACTCAGTATTGTAATCGTAGAGAATAAAAATGTCATGTGATATGACTTGAAAAATGCAAGTAAATAGTATGAGTATTTTATCTATTATCTTCTTCCTTATTCTTAGGCTATTTCAGAAACTATTTTCTTCTCAGTGAGATGGGTGATTGTCTGTATTAGGAAACATTAGATTTATTTTCGGAATCTGAAGATAAGAAGGGTCAGCATATTGCTGATCTCTAGATCCCCAGAACATTTAGATGACTTTTAATACAGTCCAGTCACATACCTTAGCACTTTACCTCTAGTCACAACCTTAGCAACTGTATATTTTCAAATGACATTTAGAAAACTGTGTCAGTTCTTTCAAGGTAAAAATACAATATTGTGGGTTTCTTAGGGTACATTCTTTTTGTCTCCTTTTCTTTTTATCAATTTTAGGATGGTAGCTACAGGGGAGATAACTGTATGAAAGCATTAAATGAAATAACATTGATGGTTTTGGTACTGAAAGCTAGACAAGTCCCTGTTCCCTGTGAACAATTAAAGCACAGTGAAAACACAACTATTTTTTTTTGCTCTGAATGTAGTTCAAACTAATTAATATGCCAGGAGCATTCTTTTTACCTCTTCCTAACAGAGATGAAACTTTCAGTGGTGTGAGTTTCTTTAGCATGTCTGCTAATAAGAGTGGTACTGGTGAACCATAAGTGCGTGTGCATAACATTTAAATTATATATTCACAGATAATCTTAGCCATTTCTTATAATTTATGATTTAGCTGTTGTGTCTAAGTCACTGCATGCAATAGGAAATGTTGTCTCTTTTCGGTAAGTCCAAGAACTTACAGACCTGTAGTATTCAGTGTGCATGTTGCTGAAAAAAGAAAAAGATGGCATATTTTAAAAATGTGACTGTGCATCTGTATTTGAAGATGCAAGCAGTATGGTATGTGACCAAGGAAAGACTTTATTCAGCACATGACTTGGGTCAGAATCATGCTAGGAATGCCAGTGCATTCTTCTATTGTGTTAAATACAGGGGGGGTAGTGCAGGTGGAGATTCAGTTGTATTAACCTGTATTTCTAGGACACTCTATCAAACTATAACCGTACCTTTGTAGGTTATTCAGTAGCTCTTTTGTGTACTGAAGGATATGATGATGTTATTTTAAAATCTATTAGTAATACAACAGCATTTGCAGTATGGCCGATAGTACAAAGAAGTATTGATGATTTGTTTCCTTTCTTTTCTTCTCCCCTCTTTTAAATGTGTTTTTGTTCTTCCTTTATTTCTCAATACAGCTGAGGAAAATAGGTGGTGGAGGATTTGGAGAAATTTACGATGCACTGGATTTGCTTACTCGGGAAAACGTTGCACTGAAGGTCGAATCAGCTCAGCAACCAAAGCAAGTGCTGAAAATGGAAGTAGCTGTGTTGAAGAAATTGCAAGGTAGGGCTGTACCCTGGATATGCCAGAAGTAGAATGTCAGTGTAGCTCCTTAAAAAATCACTATAATCTCTACTTAGTCATAGTTTGAGTAAGTATTCCCATATTCTGCAGGTTATTGCTAAATGGTTATTAAAAGTGGAATAGAAACTCTTTCAGCTTCTGAAAGTTTTGCTATGACAAGCCTTTTCTTTGAAACAGGTTGAAATGAAAATAAAAAGAACAACAAAAAAAATTAAATTGCTGCAAAACCTATGCTCAACTGCTATTTATTCTGCTTCTGTATCTTTTCCTTACATTTTTTGCTCTGGCCGTTGTTGTTGTTGTTGTTAACTTCTGATTTCCTCTTCAGGATGGTCTCTTTTTTTCTGTACTATCTAGCATTGAATATTTGCAGGTCCTTCACATAGCATGCAAAATAAGAATATTGGTATTTATTTGCCTTGAAAGTATTGCCAAGAATAATTCTAATGTTGAAATGTGAAACATTTAAAAAAACCCCACACAAACGAACAAAAATCCAACTTTAAAATACTGTAATTTGTGGAAAAAATGTATTGCCATGCAGAGTCCTGAAATACTTTTAGACTTCAGGTCCTTGACCATTTAGAATCACAGTTTTGAGTAGTCACTTTTGATGTGCCTTTAAATACTTTAAAGCTATCCATACACAGAAATAAGCAATGGCCTCCCTTCATTGCTTTTCACAACATAAGATTATAAAAAGAAAGTTTAAAGGGTGACTTTTTTCTTTAGAAAAATTATTTGGAATCTGGAAGATTTTGACTAATACATCTGTCTCTGTCAGCAGCCCCATTTTTCCAAACTCGTAGTTTGAATATAACAAAATCTGCATGACATACGGTGCTGCCTAATCTGCTGTAAAGGTCACATTGCAGCAGCAATTGACAGCCTCTGTAGATTTAAGAGGGCAAGCATGTCACATGGTATAACGTTAACAAACTGTTCCCATGTTTATATATTTTTAAAGAATTTCACAACAATCTCTAGTATTTATATAGTCGAGCAAGGAGATTCAGAAATTGCATATTAGCCTTCTTTGAATTTTAGAGTTTCTAGTCCAGTGATGAATAGTGAATTTCAGTATGCCAATTGTAAATTTAGAAATAATTTGTGAGGATTCTTGAAATAAATTATCTTAAAGCTGGTGAGCTCTGAAGATACAAATACTATGTAACTCCTTGCTTTTTAAATGCACAGAATTAATTTTTCACAGTTTTTTTCTGTACACATGAGTTTGATTCAACTTTTAACAAAACCGAGAGTCTTTAAAATGGTATAGGTGAAGCAGCTAAAGTAATAAGAAAACCAGTAAAAACTGAAATAAAACATTGGAATTTTGTAGCACTACAATGCTAATGTATTTATAAAAACATAGCCTTATATATGTCTGTATAACTGGAGTGCCTTATAACTTTCTACTATGAGGATAGTGAAGTTTGAGTTAAGATGTTACAAAAATTCTTTTTTCTTAGTAAAAACTTTTTTACTTTTGAAATATTTTTGAAAACCATAAATGTTTGCTGAAATAATAAAAACTTATAAGGGAGGGCCTTACAGGACTTATAATTTTCTTATCAGTCTGCCTTTGGGGAAAATAATTCATTTTAACTACCCAAGTCTTCCTGCAGAAAAATCTCTGGTTCTATTGAATCATGGGAAATCCTGCCTAGATGAAAAGAACAGAATAATGAAACACCTGAACAACAGATCCACTAAGGCAAACAATCCAAATAATATATAATCCAAATAAAGATCTTTCAGTTATTTATTTTCTCACTATTATTTCTCTACGAAAACAGTAAATAGAATTTTTTATCTAACTGAAACCTTGATTTTGTATGAGATCTTTAGTAGGTCTTTTGACAATCTGCCTTATGAGAAAACAATCTAAATACTATTCCTTATTTTTTATCTCTTATTATTCTCTTGTACAGTTTAAAAAATAGAAAGAAAAATAAGTTGGTGATTTCATGATAGTAATACTAGAGGTGACCTTTTGTGATTGCTGTCCAATTCCATCTTACAGTGTAACTGCTCTGGTTTTAGATAAGGGATGTTGTAGATGATCAGGAAAGTGACTGCACCAAGACATTGGTCAAGAATGAACCTTTTACATATATTGAGATTTATAGTTTGCACAGATATGTAACTTTATTTTTACATGCATATATATTTAATCATACTTAAAGGACTTTCATTAAATAAGACTATGGTAGAGACCATTTTATGGTTTACATAAAATCTTGGGTCCTATAAGCCATCTATTAATTTTTTTACCTTCCCAAGTATTCAGTGTGCAAAACCTAAAAATTTGATGCAGAGAAAAAATCAAGAAAAATGGACAAAAATAGGGAGTAGAAAACAATTTTATCATTGCTTCTTGAAAAATATTTTTTATTGAATGCTTTATTTGCCATGTAGAAACTTTTCTTATTTTTGACAAGTTTTTTTTCATAAAGATTCAGAGCAGGTGAAATTGTAAACAGTACTTTTAGGATATTTTTGTAACAATCTTCTAATAGCATACATCCTCTGAGACCAACTTTTGTCTTGTTCTATCCCTTTTTGGAATGTGTGTGTGTATATATATGTATGTATATAATTGCTATCCTTTTCTCAGAGGGCTTATGTTCTTTTACTTTCAAGGTGTTCTAGTTACCTTGGACATAAATCAGAGGAACACATTTAATTGTCATGAATATCCTTTTTCTTGCAAATACTTGGAAAGTTTGACCTATGAATAGTGTGTAATGAGAGTGAGTTGACAGTGTCATTCAGAATTCTCTTTATGTGTAGATCTGTTTGGTTTCTTTTTTTTAAAGTTTATGATCATATACAATTTCTGTGAAAATGACAAAGAAACTATTTTACAAAATAATTAAATAAACAGGTGTAATATGTCTCAATCCAGCAAAAAAGCTCTTCCAGTCTTTACTAGAGCTAGGCATGTTCGCAAGGTTAAATATGCTTTTGAGTGTTTCTGAATTAGAATCCTATTTCACAGAAACTGTGAAACTGAAATGAGAATAGCTGTTGGCAGAAGTGTAGGAATGTACTATTTTTTAATTATTTTTGACTTAAGGAATTTTAAAAATTGAAAGAGTGTGGCCATTCATTATGGGGGTGAAACAAGTCATAACTCAGTAGGTATGCACTGCAGTGAATAAAGAAAAACTTCAAAGAAGCTCTTTTAAGACCCTCATCTCACAAAACATGCTTAAATATGTGATTAGTTGTATGACTTCTCTCTTAATTATGAAGGAGAATCATGTTCACTGGTATGACCATTTATGACAGCTTTGCATCTTTTAGTATTTTTTTAATTTTTATTACCTGCCAACAATGCTATCTCCTAATTGTTGTTGTCAGAATGCTGTTTGACTCTCTAAACTCTGGGTTTTGGCTTTTTGTTGGTTTTTTTTTATTTATTTATTTAAGAAATCTGCTGCAACAGATGGTTGTTATGTTTAATCGTGTTGTTATGCCATCTGTTCCCACAGTCAGATGGGAGAAGACAGATTTATCGCATCTCACTCGGTGAGAGTGAGACTTACTCAGTTGGTTTCTGTCTCACACAACCTTGCAGACTTCTCCCTCACTCATTTACAGCTCTCTGCTGTAACTCAGCGATGGGTTGTGTCTGGTGTAGGCTGAAAAACCAGTTGTAGTGATACACTGCAGCCTGGGGAATGGCACGTATGCTTCATACCCTCCCTAGGAAGCTTTTCAGGGGCATAGTTGTTTGTTGAAGCCTGTTATTATCATCTTCTCCCCCTGCTCCCCGGCCATGTGGCTCGCAGGTGTGAGAAAATAGTGTTTTCTTGCAGAGGGAACAGGAACTGAAGGTGTCTGCAAAGGTGTAGTCGGTGTGAAGAGCCACACTGGAGTGGCAGAGGATCATATTCTTTGAATAAGGTGTACAGGTCCTGCTTCTATCCTTTCCCATTTCTTCAGATTTTCATAAAAATTAGTTTCTGGAGAATTTCCTGCAGAACTGGAGTTTCTGTTTCAGTTAAAATGGAGTTTCTCTGACCAAACCGAGTTTTGGACATCTCCTGAATTTGTCAGATCAAATCTGACTAATATGTTTCTCTGAAAATGTTCCCTCAGCATACCCACTGTGGCAGTAAAATGAATTATAAATATTTGAGATGAGACCTCATTAACTGGAAACTGCAGCAATGAATATTCAAAGTTTCATCTTGACAAATTTGCTGCAAATCCTTTTTCTTCATAAAATTATACTGTCTGTAATATTGCCTGTCTTACTTAAACAAATGGATGAAAGGAAAAATTGGAGAAAATGCAGTGATATTTACACATATTTGCAGAAGTTGTAGATTTCTTTTAAAATAATTCTTTTAAATTGAATTAATTTGATGAATGCTGTACCATTTTCTTTGTTTAAATGGGCCTATCTGTTTTAATTCTATGTGGCAGGGAGCTTCCTGAGGAAGCAATAAACAAGCAACTGTTCTTCTGTCAAGTGCAGTGAAAATATTCAGAAGCTGTAGGGCCAAGTTCTCGGGGTCTGATGGAGCTGAACTGTGAGTGCAGTAGTAACAAAAAGTCCTCCCAGATCTGTAGCTGGCAGGAATGGTGTTTTGAAGGCAGTAATTGTTTTTTGAAATTTTTAATTGCTTTTCTCCTATTACTTTTTTTTTTCAATTTGTGACATCAGGTAATCCTAAGGGTAAAGAAATTCATGAAAGAAACCTTAGGTGACAAAAATTTCACACAGCTTTAGAGGCTACTTGCGACCATCAACTTTCTCATGGCTGTAGCTTCCATGGTTTCATAAAGGAAGATAAATGGCTGAGGGACTTAAAGCCCTACAGCACCCTGTTGTGTTGTAGAGCGGGTTCATAAGGGGTCCCAGGTTTTTTCCAAGTTGATGAACACAGATGACAAAATGACAATGAGGTTGCATTTCCTTTCTGTTTACTAATTGCAGTCTTTAGCTTGCCTTTTTCTATACTTGGAGAATCTTACGCTTTGACTTAACAACTGCAGGATAATGAGGAGATTCTTTTTGACCAGCCCTCTTGTCCTCCACAGGCTTTGAAGAAAATTGGCTAAAACCAAACTGTGATTATTTTTTCGTAACTACTACAGTTTTTTTATCTCTGCTTCAGTGTACCTGAGCAGAATTTGTCTTTTGTAGCTAAACAGCAAAGATCATATTCTAGACAAAGATATTCATAAATCGGATTAGTTGAATTGCATTTTCTACAGTTTTTTAATACAAAACATGACCTGCAGGTAACTACTACTGTTTCCTTTCATCGCAGCAGCTGCAGCCTATAGAAAAAGTGGGATAGTAATATTGTCTATAAAAGGCCATCAGCAAGAATATAACCTTTTCCCAATCCAAAATACTCAAGTTTGTGGACATTGAAGCATGTTGCCATGCACTCTTCTTAGGGAAGAGTGATAGCTGAGGTAGGGCTGCATACTGTTGGGAGCAGAACTGACATTGGTTTTGCTGCTGTTGAACTTTGGGGTTGGGGAACTAAGTTTGTTAAAGATCTCTAAAGAAGTACAACTATCTCTGCCAGTAATTTGCTATCCATTTAAAGGAATAAACTACAGAATTTCATTATTATCAACTAATTTGCTTTTTTTTCACCAGGAAAAGATCATGTCTGTAGATTCATTGGATGTGGAAGGAATGACAGATTTAACTATGTGGTCATGCAGTTGCAGGTCAGTGTATCAAAAGGAGCTCAAAGTTTGCTTGTGTGTTTTGGTTGATTAGCCAAGCATCTCTGAAAATACCAGTAAAATTTTAGAGGATAACAAATTAAAAAAAGATTATGAACAACAAAGATTATGAACAGGTAGTAGTGAGCAAACCTAAATTGAGCATGTTTTTATATCTTTATCCTTCAATATCCTTTCTCTCAGAAGGAGAGAGTTTGCATCCTCAGAAAGATATGACTGTTGAAAGAGTGAACTGTGATGTCTTCTGAGATAATTCACATTCCTTTGAAGTCTTCTCTTGAAGATAGTCTAAAATATAATATATTAGTCTCTGCATTTTTGTTGGCTTTTTTGGTGACAGTGACAAAATACCCTTTGCAAGTAAAAGAAAACGTCACTTTACAGAAAGACTTGTTCTGGTGAAAAGGGATAAAATGGGTGATTAACAATTAAAGTTGTGGGCTTATTGTCCTTTATTATCTTGCTGAATATGAATACTGGAAAAAGAAGTGCACTGTAGTTCCTGCTGTTGCCCATATGTTATTTTGACAGACCAACAGTTCTGTGATGTCATAGGGGCGCATTTCTTACTTAGTATATTTTCCTTGTGTTTGGTTAAGTCATTAAGTTATACTGTATAATTAAATAAATTATGTCGTTTTCCTTAAAGAGGTGAGTGTAAAGCAGTCTGTTGTGAACATTTTCTCAGTAGCCTTATAATATTAATTAATATATAGCTATATTATATATAAACTAATACATATAAGGTATGTATTAGTCTTCTAATAGAGATTAGTTTGGTCCATCTTATTTAGGAGTAGAAAGACACTGAGGTTCATATTTTCAAAAATGGAGTCTAAATTTAATGATGGAGATATTCAGGGACTCATTACATTTAGGTGAGATTTATTATCCTGGAATATGAAAATAGGTAATGAGTGTTGTATGGTTAACCATGAACAGCTGAAGAACTAGGGTGACTTTACACTATTTGTGAATCTTGGTATCAGTATTTTTTAAATGAAAATATCCTTTTAATTTGATCAGGGTCGGAACTTGGCAGACCTGCGTCGGAGCCAGTCTCGAGGAACATTCACCATTAGTACCACTTTGCGGCTTGGGAAGCAGATTTTGGAATCTATTGAAAGTATTCATTCTGTGGGATTCCTGCACAGGGACATAAAACCGGTAAGTCTGCCCATTAAATCAAAATAGTCAAGTAAGATGTGGTCATTGGATGCCTGCATATATAAGAATACGTTCTATACTAGATATTAAAAAGAAAAAAACAAGAAGGTGAAAAAATATGAGTGTTTATTCATCAGATAGGGCAGATTTTTTCTGTTAATTAATGTTGGATTGCAACAATAACTTTGGTCTTTGTCATCATTGTCTTTGGTTACTTAGGCCTCCTTGCAATTTGCTGTAGTTAAAACTTCCAGCTTTTATCTTAGCATCATGCAATCAAGAGTATTTGCCATGTGATAGGATATAATGAGTTTGGCTAATGGCAATTAATATCTTCACGTAATAAATAGAATAGATACTAACTGTAGGATGTATTTGTAAGCTCTTCAATAGCATTTTTTTTTATTTTATGTAACAAACAAGGAAAGAAAGAACAGATTGTAAGAGAAAACTATTCAGTTTTTTTGTACTGCAATTCTAATAAAATCAGCATTGTCAAAATGTCATGAGGGCAGTGCCTTCCTGATAGCATCACGCTTTTGCTTGCAATTTTTCTGGTTTTCTTTGAATTTATTCCTTAAATAAAATTTATTATTATTTTTAATATTGCTCTATGTTAAAAATGCCTTTAGAATTATGAACTTTCAAATTTGTAAATGAGAAAAAAATAAGCAAATCTTATGTTTTCTAACAGATGCAGATAGGGCTGGTGCTATCTGACATATATAGGTTAATTTCCTGTCAGCTGCATGAAGTTTACATAAAGCCTCTGAGTTTCTGTCCATTAGAGAATTTTCATTTTCATCCCTTCTTCCTTGCAACTTTTATAAAAAGCTGTGTTCTTTCTGATGTGAGGACTTCATTTGATAGGGAGAGGACACAGGCAGCGAACATCAAGTGAAATAGGTGAGAAGGAGTTCACTGGAGCGCAAAATTTTAATGATTGAAAACAATTCCAGTTTTGAATGGGAAATGTGTTCCTTTTTTGCTGGCAGGATGGATTCAGGACCTCTTGTTATCTAGCTGTGTCTTGGAGTCCATGGACTCAAGTAGGATGGAAATGGAGAATGCTGTTAGGGGATGGAAAAACCCCAGAAAATTAAATGGTGAGGCAGGATGAACAGCAGTGTGAAGCAATACATTAGATTGATAAAAGAGTTTTTTCTTCCCCATAAGGAGTTATGTTGCAATTTCCATGTGCACGGTTGCTTTCTAGCATGCAGTTTTCCTGGCTTGAATATACAAGTCCATTTAATCTTTTATTATGTATCTTCCAGATAGCATAAAGCTTGCTTTTAGTATAATCTGAGCTGAAATCTTGAAGTCCTTAGTTTGTTATTTGCCTCGTGATGAATTAGGCAATGCTGAAATTCTGTTCCATTTGAAAATAATGTTGACCACACTCCTTTCAATTCGTGGTTTCAATTGGTTTTTACTCTCAGACTTTGACATTGAAGCGGCAGTGAATTTCCGATGTATTTAGAACAGTACTGCTGTTTCACTTAATGGAAAAAGAAAAGTAATTTTGCTAGAGTTAGTTGTGTTAAGCTTCCAGCTTGCTCAGTTGTGTAGTTGCAATTCTGTTTCACAGAAATTTTTTTTAGCTTTATCTTTTTTTTGTTATATCACCTAACCCATTTTAAGGGGATTTGGTGGGGAGAGACTTCAACCAATTTAGCCAACATGTTCAAGCATCATAAACTAGCAGTGTTGAAGAATTTTACTGTTTGGTTGTTTTGGGATTTTTGTTTTTGTTTTTTAAAATCTGGTTCTTCCTCCTCCCATCGAAAGGAAAAGGTAGTTTTCTACATATATGATATTAGTGCATTTGTTTAGATGAACTTCTTAGCCCCTAGGTTGGGTGTTTTTGAAATGTCCAAATCAGAACATGTGAGTGAGTGGCAGGATTGGAAAATTCTTGCTAAAAATTTATTCTGAAGGATGAAGTAAGATTACAATTTCTTTGGACTCTCTAGGCTGCTATTCAGATATGCTAAGATGAAGTCTGGTTTTCATAACATTTTCTTCAAATTTAATAGGTGTGTAGTAAAATCAAAAACATGGAAGGATAAAGAAGTAGAACATGGATTTTCTATGATTGTATTCCTTCATTAATATGTGCACATATTGAAATGTGTGTGGATGTATATATCTATATATCCATCTGTATTTGTTTTTCTTCCTAGTCTAACTTCGCAATGGGACGTTTTCCTAGCACCTGTAGAAAGTGTTATATGCTGGATTTTGGCTTGGCACGACAATTTACCAACTCATGTGGGGATGTCAGACCAGTAAGATATTTTTTCATAGTTGTCAATTTGATTCATTCAATGTGGTAATTGTGGTAATATGCTGACTTTTTTTTTCCTGGAGAAGTATGGGAGTTGCATTGAACCGGTAACCAATATAAACTTGACAAACATCATTCCAAGTCAGAAATGTCATGTGATTTATTGATTACATTAAAAGATTGGCAGTCAAGAATGAATCGGGTTTCAGATTTTTGGCTTGAGGCAGAGGTCTAGTCTATGAATTTTTTGGGTTAGTCTATCTTTTGGTTTGGAAAATCAATTGACAAATAGGTTTTCATTAAATATCAGAGTAATACAACAGAGCTGAATTTCACTTAGTATTATATTGCATTAAAAAATACATAGGGGAAAAATGTCAAATGCTAAACTGAATATATAATCTTCTGAAAGTCTGAATAATTAAAACAGTGATAGTATACTAATTAAAATATTTAAAGGAAGTAGTTGAGGTATTCCCATGTGATGCAGTCTGAAGAAAGTTGTAGATAAAAGTCTATCAATGAGGACATTACAATTTTAAGTACAGTAGAGCCTCCCTAATTCACTGCCGGGCAGTCAGTTTCATTAATTTCAAAGTTTGAAAATGGGCAGGTCAGTGCCATGGTAATGTTTTAAAGAGACATATTTTCTTTATTAAAATGGTTATGTTTTTAATTATCTTTATTGAACTAGTTTACATTTTGATGGTGATACTGCATAGTGTACTATAGTCGATATTGTGTAGTGTATTTATTAATGTGATGCAATTTGAGTGGTAGAAGCCACATCTACAGGATTTTCAATTTTATTTTGCCTAGGAATTTGGAAAAGTGGCAAAATTTTATTTGCAAATTATGAGGTATATGAGTGAGTAAGGTAAATTAGTGGGGTTCTGCTGTACTCTACTCCTTCAGCCGTAATGCTGGACACTGCAATGAAAGCAAAGACAGGGGAGACTAACAGAGTGGCTGCTGCTGTTGGATAAGTGAGCTAAACATTTTAAGTAGTTTTGAATTTTTTTTTATTTCTAAATGTTCTTGTTGCGTTCTGTATATTTGGCTGCTTATAATGTTTTTCTATCTGACCTGTAATTTAAAAAACAATTCTCAGGGATTCTGTAGTTTCTAAATATATACACACTAATGGTAGTATTTTCAGAAAAAAAGAGGTGATAACAACAGAAAATTTAGTATTTCTGCTCTTCTTTCTTTTGTAACGACTCAGCTCTTGCCTTTTGTTTTTCATTGCAGTGCCCTAAAATGTAACTGAGGTAATTCTTCAATTTAATCTGTTTAGAATTTTCTGACAGCATAATCCATATTAGTAGAGTGGCAGTGAGGGGGAAAAAAAAAAGACAGTACTTTTATTTGTACTTAATAGTCAGAAGTGGCTATTGTATAGATAGAAAACCATACTGTTGGCCTTGCTTACTAATAAAATTTATTAATATTTTCATTAAATGTGCTATGTGCTTCTCCTTAAGGCTTTCCTTCTTCTAAACTCCATTAGATTTCTTCAGCAGATACTGCAAATAACCTGGAACAATGTAAAACCATGTTCTCCAAAAAACATAGTACTCTATTGGTAAGAACCTGTTCCTTAGTTAAGGTTGGTTATTAGATTTTTAAGATAAGCCTGATTTTCTATATACCTGACTTCCTCAGAAATAATCCAGTCCCTGGACTGAAATTTTACTTGCTGTCCCTGAGTCCTTGAATTTCCATGATGTGTTCTAAAAGAATCCTAAGTTTTGGAAATTATAGTATCAGGTTTTAGTCCTTTGGCAGGTTTGTATTTGCCCCAACATTAAGAAATTCCTGGGCACCCTAAATCTATTTGTTCAACTCAAAAAGATGGAAGAGGGTTATATGGATGCTGTTGAAAGCAGGAAAGTTTATGACAGGACTGTATTTCCCTCCAGAAATCATCGGCCAGCACCACTGGCTGGTGTATGCATTCCAACAGGTGGAGGAAAAAAAATTGAGTTACCTTCAAGATTGGTAGAGAAGAAAGGTGTAGTGCAGGACTGGCGAGAGTGTTGAAACTTAAAGGAAATTACAAGAATAAATTATCATCACTTTTATGTTACAATTGACTGAAATTGAAACAAGAAGTTGAAAAGAGGCCCTTAGGTGAGGAAGGCTGCTTATTTTGTGCCATCAGGTCAAGAAGCAAAAAGGAAATGAGAAATCTGTCAAACTATTAAGCTACCCAATGTTAGACTCTCGTTAATTCTAGGATGTTGTACCAAGACAGAGGAATGCAGCAGAGTTTCGTACAACTTCAGTGTGATAAGGTGGTATTGTTTTAGATCTGTTACAAAAAGAGGAATTATAAAACTTGGGACTCCGTGGTTTTGTTCCAGTATTTGACTGAAGTATGTGCTGGTGGCTACTGATATGTTCAGCTTGTCCATTCAGACCTTTCTGCATTTCTGATAAGCCTGTACTTATTCTAGTCTGAATCTTTTTTGTCTCTCCTCTCTGCTTTCCTTTCCACATCCACCTTCTCATACTGCTTTGCTTCTAGTTAGACTAATTTCTCTTCTCCTTGCAATTTTGGTGCCAACTGGAACAGTACAAAGCAACTAATTGAAATTTTCTTTGCTTTCGGTTCATTTTCTTTGCACCACAGTGAAACATGAAAGCATTCTGAAGGAGTAAGAGAAAAGAAATCGGAGCTATTGCAGCTCTGGATTCAATTATGCCTCATGACAGATAGAACATTTGAAGAATTTGGATGCCTGATTCAAACAAGGCTCTATTGAGTTTGTGTGAAATTTAGTTTCTCAAAAGCTCAAGCGTAATCAGTTTTGGATGGCTAGTAGAATATTCCTTGACGTCATCATGGTATTCTTTCGATCCCTCCTTGTTTGCCTTCAGTCCAAGGCACACTGGGGTTATAGATTTCCTACAGATTATTGTGGGGGTTAATAAACAAAACAAACATTTGTTTCAACTGCATCCAAGAACAGTTTGAAATGATTTACTCAATTAAAAGCATGCAGCTACAAACCAGTCATCTAACATGAAGAATTTCAGCTTAAATTGGTAATATGCAGAAAGTTTCAAGCTGCTGAATGCAGGATCTTAAACGGAAAGTATTGGCCACTCTTTAAGTATTTCTGTGGTGCATAGACCCATACTGAATGTTAGTTTCTTAGTTAATTTCCAAACTGTGTTTGGAAGTTAGTTTATTAGTTTCTGAACATACACACATCAGTTAGAATAACAATGTATTTTAATTTATGATTTACTGTGAAATAAAATAAGATTTATCTCACTGTTTTGTTTCTTCTGCTGTTGTTTACCATAAGTAGTGTTGATTACAAAGTTCACAATAGATAAAGCTACTCTGGTTCATTGTGCCTTGAAATGAATAGTAGATCATATATATTAGGAAGATAAAATTATTTTATTTGTTAAAAAATATTTTTTTTAAAAAAGTATTAGTTAAGTTATCTAGGGTTCATAATGTAATCAAGCCTGCAAAGAAAATTGCATAGGTAGATTAATCTGCAATTGAAAGAAAATGTTTACCTTGTCTTTATTTAGAGATGTTAGCATCCAGAACTTTAAAATTTATGTAATTATGCCATCAGAACTAATTTCTAGCTTCTCCCATGCTCTTATGCTAACAATATACCATCTATTGACGTCTTGTCCTGTGCTACTCAACATTACTAGATTTCGTATTCTGTGATTCCTGTCAGCTTTCTCTCCTTTTCTCAGTTTTCTCCATTTGCCATTAACATGAGTCTTAAATCTGCATCCACATAATTTCTACATCTTTATCTTTGGTGACAGTGTTCCTTTATCTGACTTTGTTCTAGCTCCAGCTTCTTTCATGATTTAATTTCTAGTTGTCTTTCTTCAGTGTATCCCTCTCTAGTTTTATGTTCCCTCCTTTTCCCATCTATCTTCAGATAGCTTCATTCATAAACATCTTTTTTATCTTAGACACATAATTCTCTTTGTGATGTCCGTGTTCCAGTACTGTTTCCTTTTGCTCAAACTAAAACTGTGTCATCTATCTAGTATTTCTGTGAATATCTTATGATGAATTCAAACTTGGTCCCCTTTCTCCTGTGCCAATCACCTATCACTGCTTCTGTTCCTAATCACTGCATGTGATGCCATCTTCTTGTCACCAAGGCTTCCTGGCAGTTTTGGTACGTCTCTACATCCAGTCTGTGTATATATCCTGGCAGTGCTTTATGTATGACATGCACATACATTCATATATGTATGTATTCTTTTGGGGTGTTTCTTTTTCATTTTTTTCATTCACAAACCTGAAATTCTTGTGTAGGCTCACCATCCCCTGACTGTTACAGTATCCTTTTTCTGGTTTGATGCCTTGACAAAGGGGTTTTGCCCTTGACAAACACTAAAATTCAGGGTGCTACTACAGACAAAATTTATGTAATTTGTTTTGATTATGTTACCATTCCAAAGTACTTCAAACAAGCTACTTATTTTTAAGGCTCTTAAGGATCTCTGCCTGCACAGCCTATTATCTTTCATTCAAAATAAAGATAAGAGTGAAGATAGTGACCTGCTTCCATTACCTACTTCTGCATTTTTAAAGAAAGAAACTTTATTCTTTATTTCAGAGTGTTCCTTATTTTGGAAGGGAAATTTCAGTAACCACCCAAAACCTCATTGTTTTTAAGTGAAACTGTAAAAGTGTCATTTTTTTCTGTAGGAGTTGAAAATAATCTCTATTTGACCTTAAACCTTCAAATACAGTTTGTTAGGAGTGTAATTATTATTTAAGGACTAAATGGAAGGCATGCTTAACAGCAAAAAGCAGAATTTAGTGCCAATCTATATAGAACTACACAAAGATGGAGATAACACTGTATATGGAAAAGATTTTCTTCTTATACAAGAAACCATGCATGAATGATATAGACCGGTTTGAAGGGAGGATTTTTTGTGGCCTTTTTGTTGTTTTCTTCCTGAGAAGTTACAGTGTCTCCTTTGACTCCTTACCTGGAAAGATGGTCAAGGCTGAGGCTTAGAATGAGAAAACCTTTTTTGAAGATCAGGCCAACTAATTCCATGAAGGGTTCAAGTCATACTTCTGTATTAAAGGATCCCCCAGAGTTTTGCTGTTGTGCTTGTCAGATCCTAAGACATCTCAGTGTCATTTTTGGAGATCTCATTCATCTTCATATTACCCATCTTACTGTCAGACTTCATGGTGATTTAGCACTATTCAAACCATGCTACTGAGGAGCCCATTCAGCTGTAGCTGCTCCTACTTAAATACTGTTTTGAAAAATGCAGGTTTAATATAAAGCGCTCCTCAGAAAGTAATATTTAAAGAACAGAAAGAGAAATCCCAAGTGAGTAATTCAGTTGTTCAGCACTTGTAGTGCTTACTGTATTTTGTATTTTCACATGTGGACTGTCTGTTTACAGAATTGAGGAGCAAGCAGTTTTCAGCCCATTTCACTGTTCTTTCTCCAGTGGGATTTGCAATGGCATGATTTTTCACCCTTGGATTAGATTATCTAAAATGACCTTCATTTGGTTTGCAGCAGCCAGATGACAGTATGAAAGTAAAAAAATAAGACTTGAAGGAGGTATATTGTAGTTTATCTACCAAGAATATGAAAGAATCTAAGAAATTGCTTCTGTAGGTATTAATGTCTTCTTTATTCCTATATTTTTTGTATCCATTAAACCTCCTTTTGCAAGAAAAGTGCAGAACAGTCACAAAGCTTAAGCTTTTGAAGTCAGTAAGCAGCATTTTTAGCATGAACTGCTACAAGATACACTGATTTTTATGTATCTGAAGGACACAAATGATTCACATGAGGCGTCTGTTTCTTTTCTTTAATTATCAGTTAGGCTTTGCTCATTTATTAACTCAGGAACATTGCCAATGATGTGTTGTTTGGATCATCCGTTCCTTCTGACCCAAGCTTTCAATACAAAGGATGGTATGGTGTTAAAGAGCAGGGATTTTCCACTAGTTTTCAAAATTGGGATTAAATTAATTGCTATAAACGTAGAAGCATATGTTTTTTGTTTGGGAAAACCAGTATCAAATTCCTTCCTTACTCTTCTTGGTTTCCCTTGTACTTCTGTCATCTCCTTTTTTTGCTTTTTTTACATAAGCTTCTTTGCCCACATTGCAGCTGAAATAGCCTTTTTCTTCTAATTATCTCTGCAGAACGATATAGTTTCTTCTTCCGATAATATCAGGACTCTTTTTCAGAAAACAGCAAAATAATACATCTCCAGTGTATTTCTCAAACACTGTAGTTGTAACTATCTTTATTCCCTTCCCTACAAAGTGAATGCAGAGTTTCTCAGTCCTATTTTTACATATTGATTATGTAGGTAGTAGACTGTTGTAAAGTTGGTAAAAAAAGGGATAGAATTTATTATAAATGTGATACAACAAGTGTCAAAGAAGAACTAATCTTTTCTGGTATTCCATAATCATTATCTGGACTGTAACTTAAATTTATTATTTTCCTTATGGGAAAATATCATCCCTCTTTATAAAGTGGACTAAGAGTTCATTTCAGAAAATTATGGGTAGAAGTATTTTGAAAGACAATTTAATGTAGTGGAAGTATTTGTGTTCAGACATTATTAGTCTTATTGAACCCTGGCTCTTTGTCCATTTTATTTTTGTTTGCTTGGAACGTATTCCCACAAATACTTTTGGGAAACCTTCAACAACATTTTGTGTGTATCTGGGAATAGGATGAAAGAATGGAAACACAGGCAGTAGTGTGTGTGGAGACTTCTGAAACTAAATTTTACATGTTGGGGGTGTACTAGGATGCAGGTATTTGGGGTAGACATAAAATTTGAGTTCTAGAGTGGAAGTTGATAAGGAATCACTCATTGGTAGGAGGAGCCTTGTCTGGTGACGGAAGAGGTTGGAAGAGAGAGAAATGTGTGTGGGAAGGAGAGGAAAAGCTGCTGGGGATGATGGAGGCTGTTAAAAGAAGGAAAGAGGAAGCTGAGGCAGAGGAATAAATTGTTGGAGAGAGGAAGCCAATAATTGCATTAATTGTGTAGATCAGAATGGATTACTGCAAAGCAGCGTAATTAGAATTTAATTATGGGGACACTCTAATTATCAGGCAAATATATTTAGCAGGATGCAAATTTAGTATTTCAATGAAATCCATAGTCTACTGTTTGTTGGGTTTTGAGAGTGTTGTCAAAGGGTTATTTTACCTATCGTTTTGTTCCCATTGTCCTAGTGGTAGCTCAAGTAAGTAGTACTAGCATCTGCTTTTTACTTGAGACAAAAAATAAATTATTCTTTTTGAATGTAAACCTAACTTCATACAGCCTTCTGTTTACATGTCTCTGTTTACACAGTGATGATAGAAAGCAAAAGTATCAGCTGTGGTACAGAAATAGAAAAGTTTGAGCGTCAAAAATCTGAAGGACATTTGCATTCTTAATACGGGTAGTTGTTACTCCTGTTTCAAACTTAATTTTAACCACAGCTTTGCTTTGAGGTACAATTAAAGTTAGTATAAAGAAAGCAAAGGAAAAGAAAAACGAAGCTGTTAGTCTTTGCTCTTAGATGGATTAACCTTTAAAAATGAGTTTGAGGTCATAATTCTTTAAAAATCCATAAATTCAACCATTATGTTGAGTTTTGTGTTTTTATTTATGTGGATTTGAAGTTACAAATAACTGAATTGTATTTGTTTTACAAAGAAAATAGTGTGACATGTACACAAACTGAGCTGACAAAGCTAGGGAAAAACACAATTGAAAAGCTATTCATAAGAAGGTGGTGTTTAGATAAAACCTTAAAAATGTATTGGTAAATATCAAAGCAGAGTATTAAATACATTTTGAAAGCCTTTGAAGTCTATTGTACTTCATTTGAATACAGGGATAGAAGGTATACATGTCTTGTGTATTCATCTTTTTTTTTACTTCATGAAAATAAAAATTTGTGAATGGTTTTGCATTTGAATTGAGTGGTGTTTCCTTCTTTTAATATTCTGGAGTGTTTTGATTGCTGTGCAGGACTGGAGAATACTTCCACTTTTTTTACCTTTTACCTCCTGTCATCTTGGTGGAAGAATTGCAGACTGTTTATTTCTGTGGTTGGAAGAGAACATAGTTTTAATGGTACTGAAAGAGTGGAAGCTGTATCCATTAAATGCTTTTTATGATGGGCAAAAAAGTGGGAAAATTTTAAGAACTAAAGGAGCAATTGTGAAGCTACACTGTAGTGAGAAAAAGATGACTGCAGATCTTTTGTCCTCTCTGAAGGCAGTTTGAACCCACAGATATATAGCCTGGTCTGCAAACATTGATATTACTTTAAGAAAAAACTCTCAAAAGTGATCCACAGATAGTACAGAGTAAAACTAGTGCAGTTTTCTTTATCTGCCCCAGTGCCACTGATGAATTAGAGTTTGTGCCAGTGACTACTCCCAAGTAATACCTTGACTGCATGCACTTATTATAGATAAAAGTCCGTATACTGGAAGTTGTTCAATAATAGTTACTGAGCATTGCGTTCAGATTAAAATTTGGACTTAAATTTAAACTTAAATTTAAATGATTGGCAGCACTTTGGTCTACTCCAGAAAATTGTGAAATTTATCAGGTTTTGGTTTTATTTAAAGATCAGGAGGATACATTGTATCTTCAGCAGTTCCTTCATCCATTGTCTGCTTTGAGTGACAGATGAAAGGAAAATCCAAGGACAACTAGGACATTGTTTATGAGTACACTATTAAATGGCAGTGAAAAATAATTAAATAAAAAAAAATTTCTAGGGAACTGTTTCAACTGATAGTGCTCCATATTAAGCATATAACAAATAATTGGCTAAAATATGTTAATTGGTCTAAAAAGAAATATTTGTTCTAGTCTATGAAGAGAGAAGGAAGACATGGCAGGGAAGCAGAGTGTGATGCCACAATGTCCAATTTTGCATTGTTACCAGCTTACTGAGGAGTTTGACATGATGGAGTAAGTTGGCAAATAGCAGTTCTAGCTTGGACCATAGGCCAGGTATCTGAAACATGTATTTTGAGATGAGCCTCCTAACAGCCACCTCTCTTCACTGCCCTTCAGCACTTTGGGGGGAGATTAGAGAGTTGGGGCTGTTAAACATTAAAAATAAGTAATAGTTTTATACTGAACTCTTTATAAACCAGCAGAAAGGCATAAAATGAATGAGAAAATATAAACAAAGGAATATTTTAAATCTTTAGTGTGTAAATCTCAATTGAGTAATGTTGTGCTGCTTCTGTGTTTTACAGCAATTAGCAATATCAGTTTAGCTATTATGGCACAAGTAAAAATAAAAGACGGAGCAATATGTGGTATAATTCAGCTGCCAAATAGAATGTAGTAAGCTCATGAAAATTGAATTGGAAACTATTTACTGTAAGTTATTTCTAAAACGAATATTTTTATTAATAAATAATGATTCAAAAGTAATGTTGGAAGAGAGGACTGGGGTAATTCTTTGGATACCTGACTATTCCTTCCTGTTAATAGCCCACTTTTCCTTTCTGTGTCTATAAAATTATATTTTGTACATTTTGCTACTGCAGAACAAAGAAAACGTCTAAAGAACAAATCTTTTAACGCTATGTTTTCAGCTTTTCTTCACTAAATCTGCATCAGCCAGACTATATGGCGTATATATTTGGAAATAGATGAGGTTTGCAAGCTTTCCTTCTAAATTCTGAGCAAAGCATTTGATAGTTTATAGCTTTTAAAAAATTAAGTACTTTAGAGAGAAAAAAAAAAGCTTTGTCTGAGTACATGGAGTTCTGTTGAAGAGTCTAAGATGAATTATTACACCTTTATGTTTTCTAATTTTCAGTTTTGTAGGAAAGGAATTATATAATATCAGAGCCATTCAATGGCCAATTCATATAGCCTCATTCTTAAATTACCTATACATACTCCTTAGTTCTTTCATGTCATCTAAGATAACAAAGACTGGAGCCTAATTATTTTTTTTCCCTTAAATCCCAGGAGAAACTGAAGAAGGTTTAGATTTTTATGTCAAAATGTCCTATGTGTAAATGATTATTTGCTGGAAAGACTAAGTGAAGAGCCCTTTGTTTTATTGGTTTTATAAGCGGGAATCTGTGTGAGCTGAAAGAATTAGTCATTTGAGGCTGAATTAGTGATAACTTTATAAGGAAGACAAGGGAGTTTGGAGAGGTTTATGCAGACATTATTTTTGAATGAAGAGATCAAAATAACCATTAAATTGCCAGGTTTCAAAAGTTTTTGAGGTAACGCATAGCTGATCACAGTATATATCTATCAGTAACATACCTTTGCAGCTATAATGATACAGCTGTGGCATATCTACCGGTGTAACACTTTTTTTGATGTTTGTCTGCCATAACCTCCTTCAAGGACATAATGTTTTAACCTCTTTTAAGGCATAATGTTTTAATGTATATGTGTAGCATTTTCAGCATCCACCGAACATGATCCTTGCAAGTTTGATTGTATTACTGACAAAGAAGGAATGAAGGAAAGCAATACTGTAGAGACAGAGAACTGTCTCGTGTGTGACAGTACAAGGTGAAAAAGGCAGGTAGTGAGTAATATAAAAGATGAAAAAGGAGCATTATGAATTGAAGGTGACACAAGTAGAATGGATATATGAATTTCATGTGGTGTTCTATTATTTCGTAACATCTCTATGGAATATTTTTGCAATAATTAAATGAAATGAAAAACTTAAGAAAATAATGTATGGTTATTTCTTTGAGAGGAAGATTCTTTGTGACCTGGTGTTTGAGTGAAAAATAAAAAGAATACACAATCTATTAATATCTTGCCTGAAGGAAAAGGTTGATAAATAGTTGAGATAAGAAAAAGATTTCATTCTCTTAATACAATACTTTGTAATTGGTGGGGTATATTGAGTTTTTTTTCCTTTCTTGTGGTGTGCAGAACACTAATATCATACCCAAACAATCATTGAACAATTTAATTTAGAATTTCTGGTGTGCTCTATAGCTGTTCTATATTCTGATACAGTAGTTCCTTTATTTTCTGTAGAACTGATAGACACACAAGGGAATAGTAACAGTCCTTTGAAAAAAAAGATAAATAAGTTTTCCCCTGAGCTTTGAGACTTTCTTTGAAAGAAATCAAATTATTCTATGAATGGTGAAACTACTACTTTCTTATGTTTTTTCGCTTATGCCCTCCAAATTTCTTAGTATTTTTACCTTCATACTACACCTTACTTTTATGACTAGTGCATAGTCACAGTTTTGGGACTAGGCATGTGTTTATTTGCCATCTGAAATGCATGCTGATTGACCAACTGATCAGTGTCTGTTAAGATGGATGCGAACCATTTTAATTTAATTTTAACTGTCTGCCTTTTGTGTCAAGGTACTAATTTGGGTTCTGTCTTTAATCACCAATCTTCATTAAACTTTCAGGAACTGAAAGAGCTGTCCTGTTTGTTTGAAATTAAAAGCTATTACAGTGGACAGACAGATGTTTTGGTCCAGTAGAATTTGTTTCCTGGTGAAAATAGAAGCAAACCAGAAGCAAATTGAAAGCAAACCAGACACTTTAGTTTCTAATTCTTTCTGAGCTATAGACTACATTATCTGCTGAGTTATGTGAAATGATTTCAAATAGTTAAAAAGAAAAAAAGGAAAGTGCATTATTTTATGTACATTAGTTTGCTTGAGACCTTTTGCTTCTCATCCTTAATTGAAAATAAGTTTGCTACTGAAATAAGTCTACTACTGGATTGATGCAACTCTTTAATGTATGGTATTATTATAAATACTAAATATGATATGTTCAAAACAATTAAATATGAAGGTCTCAGTTTTCCCATCTGTTGAGAGCACAGTACTTCCCATAATGCAGAACCACCATAAAATTTTTACTTTAGGAGATAAGTAAAACAATATTCTGCTGCCTGGAGAAATTCTCTGCCAAAGCATTAGCCTGGCTTATGTGGGGAGTCTTCCTCTTACAGTAATGTCTGCTTCTGCTCCTTGTATAAAATGAAGAAGAAAGATTGCACAGGGCAAAGCAAACATACACATGGCAGATCTATCCTGTGTGATTTTTCAGTGCAGTAAATTCAGGTTTGTGACAGACACTTAGTAGGTTGTTACCACCTCCAGCCCACCAGGCTTTTTGTCTTCTCATAAATCGGCTTTGAAACAACAATTGCCATTTTCAGCTAGTGCATCACATTGGCTAAGTAAATACTCCAGACTGGAAAATGAGTAGCTCAGGAGCTGGAATTCACAGTTGTATTCAAATGTGGGATTCACCATCTCTTTAGTACAAATGCCCTTTACGGCTATATGCTCCAAAAATGCCGTAGATTCTGTTGGTTGTCTTAATAAATCACCTGTAATGACGAAAAAACCCAGACCTATTAAGCTTTTTCCTCAAGAAGAAAATCTACTTTGCCCTAAGGAAGCTCAATTGCTGTGGTAGCAGCTTTCTTAGATAAGGCATCTGGAAAACAGTACTATAAGCAATGTTTCTGCAAGGCTATTTCCTCCCCCCCACCCCCCCATTCCCCCAGTTGATAGCAGATGAGCTCAGATAGGAAAAATCTGGAGGTGTCTAAAAACATATTAACACGATCAGTAGTAGCAGTGGGAGATTTTATTTGAAAAAATGCGGTGAATCATTCAGGAAGTTGCTATTACTGCCTGTAATATTTCTCTTTGGCTGTAAGAGCTGTTGTGAGATGCATGCAGAGCTCTGAAACAGTTTCAGGAGTTTTTCAAATGCTCACAAGTCTATAGATTCTATTCTGAATTGGACAAACTTGAATTGTTGTTTGATTGCTGTTGTTAGTGACATGATGGAATTAATTTATTGTTGCGCTATTAAATAGTGACCAGCTGCATTACTGAATGGTGTTTCATTGGGAACTGACAATGTCACAGAGTTACATATGCTCTTAAATCAGATTTATACAAACCATACTTTAAGGCAAGAGATTGTAGAAGGGTTTAGATATCTTTGTAAAGAATTCAGAATTCATTTCATGGTAAACTAACATATATAAATAGTAATCATGCTTTTTTTGGTGTTTTTTATTCCCCACTCCCACCACAGCCAGGTGAGTCTCAGATAATTGAAATCATCTTAGGGCAAATAATTTTCCAGGAATGGTTAATGATGGTTCAAGTGACTTTAATATTCAAAAGCAATTGAGTTGGTACACAATGAAATTCCTCATATGGACTTTTCTCCACCAGGACAGAACTGGAATAGGTCAGATTATTAATATTTGTAAACTGGATGGGATAATTTAAACTCTTTAGACTCCCTGTGCCATTTCTTACTCATTTTTTATTTCCTTGTCAACCAACTGGAGCAGTTTTGTGCTAGTTATCAAGTAGAAATTGAAGTTGTTACCCTAGGAATAAAAGCCTCATTTCATCCTAGTTTTCATATTTTTCATTATTCTCAGGAGAATGGAAATATTTAACTTAGTAAAACTGAATGTAATCCTCCCTTTTTAACATTCAGACCAGAGGCTAAAACAGTAAGCATTTGATTTCATCTTCTGAAAATTTATGCTCTTGGGATTTACTGAATATGTATTTTCAGGTGTTTTAAAGTTAAGCTCCCAATGCCCTTCTAAAGTGCTCTTCATCAAACTGCATCTTTCTGGAAATGTACCTGTATTTTGATTGCCTTGGCAGCAATGCTATATTATTCTTACTTGGATGGTTTGCCAATCTTCAGAACTACTAAGAAAGAGAATAAAGTCCTTTTAAAAAAAAAAATTAGTTTCTTCTGAAATCTAGCAGTTCCAAAGCTTTTCAAGCTATTCTTTTTATCATTCTATGGTATTGTGAGATTTCTGCAACTACGGTGTTATGCTTCATTTCAGTATGGAATATGATGCACTTAAAAGATTTGAGATAGTAATTCAATTGTCTGTCCTGCCTGAACACAAAATGTGTTCCAAGCACCATTTAAACTTTATGATATTGTGCAAAAACTAAGATTTATAGAATGTCGTCTGAGAACCTGTTCATGTTAAGAACATCCTAGAAAATATTCTCCTCTGTACCTAACAGTGATTCAGTTCTCATCGTACCTCTCTAGCAAACATTGATTATATTGGCTGTTGAATCCTTTTTAAAGACATTACTGCATAATCCTACAGGATTTAATTGATCATGTTGCTGATGCTAATGGCAGCTCCTGATGTACTGAAATGGTAGCTCTGTGTAGTGTCTCTTGGTGGATAAGGAGAAATTATACATATAGATAGATAGGGAGAGACTGAAAGGTTTTATCTTAAAAGGGTAATAATTTTGTATTGTGGTTATCTTCATGTGTATATCAAACCAAACTTTTCAATACATCGTGCAAAATTTTTGAAAATCATAAGAATTGTCATGAGTCTGGGAGAGACAGACAAGACAGATCACCAATACCCCTTTAAGTACAAGCCGGTGAGGAAGATAATTCAAGTTTCTCACATTCACTGTTAGAGGAAACAAAAAGTATTAGTCATTGGGAAAACAAGACTGTAAAAGAAAGAAAACGTAGCAGTTCTGGCAGTTCACTCTATACAGAATGATTAATTAAGGGGGTAGCATGGACTGGACATTTTTCTTAGGCAAAGTAATAACACCATGGTTTGATACTTTTTTTTTTTTAATGTTGTAAATATGTAGTAATTGCAATTTATCAATTGTAAATTTTTTTTAACATTTTATTTGAAGGAAAGAAGGATGTGAAAATATATTTTGTGATTGTAAAACACCAATTGACTTATGATCATACAATGTATAGAGTGTCGGGGGAGATGCTAGTACTCAGAAACTAGAAAAAAAAGAAATAGTTTTAGTTAGTGCCTGTAGTGCAGCCCTTGATATTTATTGCTCAGCCACAGCTTTGAGACTTACCTGTGGCTTTCCCTGCTTTTGGAATTTCTCAAAAAATTGATTGGGTTTCTAGTTTAGAAAATATTTTTTTAAAATGTGCCTAGCACCTTTCAATAGATGGCTGGTTGTCTGTTCATACCACATAATATCAATGTATTTTAGCAAAGTGGAAGTAATCATTATGGTTTAGATCCTGTAAGAATTGAAAACTCAAACTATAGCTGTTTTGAGGGATGAGGTAAACAGGACTTGATGCCTGTGGAGAACAAAACCTGACATAACTAGATGGCTTAAAAAGCTCAAAAGCTCTGACATATATCACTGGTGCCTACTTGCTTTCCACTGAGAACTTGTAGAAGCATGGTAAATTAAAATTAAAAAGTCTCAAATTATAATTGTTGTGGCTCCATACTCACTTTGTAGATGCCAAATTAAGTAGTCAGCAGGTGTGTTTCTGACAATGACAATCTTTTTCTTTTTCTATTCTTTGACAGCCAAGGGCTGTTGCTGGTTTTCGAGGGACAGTACGGTACGCATCAATCAATGCTCATAGAAACAGAGTGAGTATCTCAATCCATATCATTTCCATCTCATGTAGCTGAAAGCAGTCAGTAATGCAGTTGCTATTGATTTCCTTTTTTGTATTCTTATGTGTGTATTTATTATATAGAAATTAATACTTAGACATTTTGGGAAAATATACTTTACAGGAGTTGAGGGTAAAAAACTTGTAGAAATAATAGTGGTTTTAATGGCTACCGTTGGTGTTCAATTGTAACAAGTTAATAAATTAAAAAGTTACTGTGTTTTCTAAAATACATAATGTCCAGTATGTCGTCTTAGCATTATACACTAAAGAAATCTGCATAAACGGCTCTTCTGGTATAGAGATTTGCAATGTTATTTTTAACAGACTTCAACTTCTGTTTTGTTTTTCTGTGTCTTCTATGGAGATTTTTTTGTATGTTTCTACTTAAAGTAGTTGCTGGATTTAATTATATGAACTTGTTTTGCAGCGTTGACTATATTTATTTTTATCTGTGCTAATTTAAGTCTCTAGAACAGTAAAGAGTCTGTCTTTGCTTTTGTCTTATAGGTATTTGTAAGATGCATTAGAATAGTATTTTTTTTTCACAGGAAATGGGTCGGCATGACGACCTCTGGTCCCTGTTCTACATGTTGGTGGAATTTGTGGTTGGGCAACTGCCTTGGAGAAAAATAAAAGATAAGGTAAACCAAACCTAGAAGTGAAACTAAAGAGCATGAGGGAGATTTAATTCTGGATTGCAAGTGAATGCCGTGACAAAGATTCCACTAAGAATCACTGGTTCATTAATTATAACATTACATTTTCTAGTGTTTTCTAATGTTAGTTCTAATTGCTAGTGTCACGGTCTAAAAAGCAATCAAGTTTTATAAACTGTTCTAGGCAGGAAATAGATTGTGCTTCCAGTTTGCAAATATTTTAAAATGCAAAAGTAAGTGTATATATGCCCTTTATTCATTTTCCTGCTTTCACTTGAGTACTTTTTGATTTCATCTGTCACACATTTTGAATTTCTAACCTGTTTTGATTAATTGTAAAATGGGCATTTCTTATTTGCTGATGAACAGAAGTGAATCAGTTAATATATCATAGGCGAGGTATGTGAAGAAACAGTATCTAATTAGCCTATTATTATTTCTTTCAACTTCTTTTGAAATTAGATTGAAATGAGGTTACTCTCTAATGTGTTTTATTTTAGATGACAATGTGGTATAGAGGTAGCATCTTATTTGGTTTTGATTTACTGATCTTACACTAAACAGGATTTACTAATTTTACACAATATACTGTGATGACCAAAAAGCGACAGAACTCGGATGATGCAACTTTATAACATCTTTAAATCTTTATTATAACATTTAAAACTTTGTAACATGCTTCTTAGAAGGGTTGGAGTGTCTAATGACAGTACTTGGTATCAGGCAGAAAATTAAATGGCTTTTCATATATTCAATATAGAATCATAGAATGGTTTGTGTTGGAAAGGACCTTAAAGATCATCTAGTTCCAACCCCCCTGCCATGGGCAGGGGCACATCCACTAGACCAGGTTGCTCAAAGCCTCATCCAGCCTGCCTTTGAACACTTCCACGACTTCCCTGGGCAACCTGTTCCAGTGCCTCACCACCCTCACAGTAAAGAATTTCTTTCTAGTATCTAATCTAAATCTCCCCTCTTCCAATTTAAAAACGTTGCCCCTTGTCCTGTCACTACACTTCCTTAGTGTAGGGATTAAGAGGGATTAGAGGGATTAAGAGTACCTCCTGTAGGCTCCCTTCAGATATTGAAAGGCTGTTATAAGGTCTCCCTGGAGCCTTCTCTTCTCCAGGCTGAACAACCCCAGCTCTCTCAGCCTGTCCTCATAGGGGAGGTGCTCCATCCCCCTGATCATCTTTGTGGCCATCTGCTGGACCCATTCCAACAGATCCATGTCCTTCCTGTGTTGAGGACTCCAAAGTTGGATGCAGTACTCCAGGTGGGGTCTCACGAGCACAGAGTAGAGGGACAGAATCACCTCCCATGACCTGCTTTGACCACACTTCTCTTGATGCAGCCCAGGATGCAGCTTCTGGGCTGCCAGTGCACATTGCCGGCTCATGTTAAGCTTCTCATCCACCAACACCCCCAAGTCCTAGTCCCCCTGCTTTCTAGTCATTCTCTGCCCAACCTGTATTTGTGCCTGGGATTGCCACATCCCAGGTGCAGGATCCTGCACTTGGCTTGGTTAAACTTTGGCAATTTGCACGAGCCCACCTCTCAAGCCTGTCCAGGTCCCTCTGGATGGCATCTCTTCCCCTCCAGCAAGTTGACCGCACCACCAAATTTGGTGTCATCAGCAAACTTACTGAGAGTGCACTCTACCTCACTCTACCTCTGTCCATGTCCCCAACAAAGATATTGAACAGCACGGACCCCTGAGGAACACCATTCGTCACTGGCCACCAATTGAGCCCTTGACCACAACCCGTGGAGTGCGGCCAGCCAGCCAGCTCCTTATCCACTGAGCGGTCATAATTCAATATTTTCATATTGAGTTTGAAGTTTGTACATTATTTTGCAAGTGTACTGAGGGCTATGACAGAATCTCTTCTCTTGCTGTCTGATGTAGGATGGCCTTCCACAGTACTCCAGTGTAATATGCTTTCTGGCCAGTAGTGCATGGAGTGGCTGTAAGATACAAGGAGAATATGTTGTAGCAGAGGCTGAAGGTGTGTTAATGTTTGTTGTATTATTTACTCCTAGGAGCAAGTGGGCTCCATTAAGGAAAGGTACGAGCACAGACTGATGTTGAAACATCTTCCTCAAGAATTCAACGTCTTTCTGGATCATATTTCTAATTTAGATTACTTTACTAAGCCTGATTACCAGGTAAACAGTTTTACTATTTTGTCTTTCTGATTTTTAAATAGCAGAATGTTATGCTGTTCCATCTTCATTTTCCTTTGATTTCATTGTGTAGGGTTGGTAGTGACTATGTATTGTTCCACCACAAAGTTACTGTAGTAACTTCCATGGCTATCTAGTGCCATGGAAACTTTGCAGTTCAGAGATGTCATTTTTTTCTATTTGTGAAGAGTAAGAGAAATTTGAATGTAAAAAAAATCTTACTAGAAATGCAGAAAATTTGTTCCTGAAAAAGAAATACCTTGAATATTTTTCATTTTCTGTTACAAATTTCTATGGAATTTATCCTATTGTTTACAATTAAGTGAGAAAAATGATTAAGAAAGTTTTGAGTGTCTTAATGAGCCTAGTTATAAAGATGAACCAGATTTCTTTTTAACTTCCATGGTAAAAAATACTGATTGCAGAAATTTGTGTGTAGCATAGAGTAACCTTGATTGTAGACTGGTAAATATATTTTATTTACATTATGTATCATTACTGAATGAGAAAACACAGGCATATTTTTGCAAAACCTTTTCCTGTGGTCTACTTATATCTAGCAGAGATATACTCAGGGATTAAGGTGACAGCAGGACAGAGTTTCTCCATGATAGAGACAGCCCAGTAATTTACTGTCTTATGGTTGGTCATGGAACATTTGCAGTTGAGTAGCTACAGCCCGAGTCTTCTGACACGGTCTTGCTCCTGTGCTTTAGAGCAGAGCAGGGTGATTTGATTTAGAGTGGTGAGAAAGTGCTTTACTTTCCATGGTCATTTAAGTTCTGCTCTCTCTTAACTAGTATTTGTTTTAGCAATGCTTTTCTTAGTTTTGATATGTATCATTCATTCTTTGTATTTATGGTTAGGCACTGAACAAGAATGTACATAGTCAAGATCCCTGCTTTGAAGAGTTTACAGTCTAAAAAGTTCATGACATAGCCCCAGAATCCACTTTTGGTTTGGCAATGTCATATATTTATTTTATTCAGGTATTTATTGTACACATTGCCTCAGCCTCCTGACAACAGTAAGCATTTGAGTTTGTATTTGCATTATAGCAGAAATTGTAGAAAAGGTTTAAAGGAGAATGACCTTAAAAATTACTTCAAAGAGACAATGTTTACAGGAAGAGGAGAATAAAGGGGAGTATGTACAGGACAGAGTGACCTATAGCTTTGTGCAGTTCAGTAGGGTTTCAGAACTGAGTAGGATAGATGGCATGCCAAAGGTTCTTGAGAGTAGGGATTAAATGGATATGACCACTTTATACAAGAAAAATGATCCAAACTTCCGATATCTGTTTTAAGTTGCCAAAGAGTTATGTATTTTAATGGGAGGCCAGAGAAAAATTTTCAGCGTGCTAGATTGGAAGAAAAAATGAAGACTGGAGTTTTTGCTTTTAGGAAAAAAAAAAAAGATTAATTTTTGAAATGCTTGGGAGCAAGAGATGATGTGATTTGGACACAGTCTTCCCACCAGTGACTAGAATGACACGAAGGTTTTTCACAGGGAGAGGAAGGTAGATGCAATTTCTTTCCCTGTCATAGAGTCAAATTGTTCTAGATGCTTTTTCATAGCTTAAAATGAGAGTGAAAAGTTCCCGGTGTGACATTTCTGTGGGATGAATGTTAGCATTAGATAAAGTAAATGATACATGGTTCTAAATGACAGAAACGTATGAATTAGCAAAGTGGTGTCATTCCCTACCTACTCTTCATTCATTTCCTGGTTTCTAATGGTGTTACTGAATATATTGTTTTATCTTCCTCCGCTGGAGAGCCATTAGGTGCTATTCTGCAGCAATGTAGTCACACCTCCCTGTCTGTGTATGTGTCTTTCTGTCTTTTTCTGGAAGCCTATGGCATATCTTTGCCTCTCTTTATTCATAAAAATCACAGATGTGGTTGCTGTTGGCTTGGTTTTGCTTTGTTTTTTTAAATAAAACAAAATTTTGCATATCCTGACTCTGAAACCTCAGAAAATGATAAATCGTTAATATAAAGAACTGGGTCCTTTTTTTTTTTTTTTTTTTTTTGGAAAATTGTTGTCAGTCAAAATCTTGAAGGGGAGACGATCAAGTATTGCAACAGAATATTTTTCAATTGCTTGGTTTCTTAGACAAAAATGAAGCTTATTCACTTTTTTTTCTTCATTTTTAGCTTCTCATGTCTGTGTTTGACAACAGCATGAAGACGTTTGGGGTTATTGAAAGTGACCCTTTTGACTGGGAGAAGAGTGGAACTGACGGCTCTCTGACAACCACAACGACTTCAACCACACCTCAGTTACACACCCGTCTTACTCCGGCTGCAATCGGGTATGTGGCATATTGTGGTCACTTAAAAAGCAGCCACAGAGTACCAGTGGGAAATTATCTCTGTAATTTAGGGTTTTTTTTCTGCAGGATGTTGAATAAATAGAAGAATAGGGGTTTGGGAGTATTTCCCTTTTTAGGGTTCCTGTTTATAGTATTCTGAAAGATAGCACTGCAGTCCTAAATTTATAGCAATAAAAAATAGTAGCTCAGGAAATTGCATGTAAATTTGCTAGTCCATCCCTTGCTAAATCATATTCTCTGAACTAAATTATGCATCCTGAGAGTGAGTTTAACTGCCTGGAAATAAATGCATTGTTTTCAGTAAACTTGGAATAAGCTACTAACAGCAATTTCCTTATAACTTTGAAAAAGGAATGGATCTTTATAGGAAATAGGGACATAGATTTTGGTCTTGTTTAAAATAATATATAATGTGGTTTTTGGGACCTTCTGTAATTAAGTAAGTTGGACAAGGTGTGATGTTTAATAATACTTATACTCATCTCAGGGGATTGGAGACTATGAGAGATTTATGGGTGATAAGGAAGGCTTTGTTCCTGTTCTAAGCCTCAAATAGATCAACTTCTTATCTAAGAGTTGCAAAGGTTGTGACATGGGAGTTTTGACAGTGTAGTGAGGCTGGAAACCACCAGAATTTCATGTAGAATGTGTTATGTTTCCCATATTCCAATGTAATTTAAAAAAACAAAAAAAGTGTTACAATAAATATCAGTCAAGACATTAACTGGTGTTACTATTACACAGGGGTACAGTGTGCAATATTGAACACACTGAAGTTGACAGAGGTTTTGCATATGATTTAGTCCCATTATCACACTACGCATCATACTGGAGATATTGATAGTCCTGGCTGCAGTTAACAATGTTGGTGACTGTAAAGGAATGCCTTTTAATTCACCTTCTGACTCTTCAGTTTATAGGAATAGCATTGCTTCAGTTTCATATACTGAGCTAAGCCTTAGCCCTGTTTTGGCTGAAATCAATAGGATTACAGAACTTTAATAAAAATATAATGCCCTGTTAGTGTTATGCTTGGTTTTTGATTGTCAACAATTGTACCAAAATAGCACTTTGGTAAGAATAGTGATTAAAACTACATTTAGTTTGCTGAGTGATCTCTCTTCCCCACGCAGTATGTTTTGTTATTCTACCAAACTTTGGGAAAAAGGAAACTATATTATGAAAGTCGCCATTAATATTTTTGAATAGAAGAATACATGCATAAGAGTCAGGAGCAAAGGTGAGCCTGAACAGGATCTCTAACAATTTTCTCAGAAGTTGCTTCAAAAACCAGTTTTTAAGTGATTGTTTTTTGTTATGTGCCTGAATTAAAGAAACATAAATTATGAAAGCCAAGAAGTAGGGATTTTTTTTACATTAAATAATTTACAAGATTTAGTTTTCTACAGAAGTATGCTTTTGCTTGTAATTTTTTGTGGGTTTTTTTTCCCAATAGAGTAGAAAATAACTTAAAGTATCAACATTTTTACCTTCTACTTTTCTAGAATTGCCAATGCCACTCCTATCCCAGGAGATTTGCTGCGAGAAAACACAGATGAAGTGTTTCCTGATGAACAGCTCAGTGATGGAGAGAATGGTATTCCAGTTGGTGTCTCACCAGAGAAGCTACCTGGATCCCCTGGGCATCAGCGTCCTCAAGAAAAAGATGTTTGGGAAGAAATGGATGCAAACAGAAACAAAATAAAACTAGGGATCTGTAAGGTACTTAAAAATCTGCCTTGTGAAGACTGTCTTTGAACATTTCCCTGTCCCCATAGTGCACATAACATGTAATTAATAATGCAGTCTTACTAATATTGATAGGCCAGAATGGTCTAAGAGAACAAGATTTATGGTAGAGTTAACTTATTTTATTAGAGTGAGTTACATACTAAAAGAAACAGACAAAGTTTTGGGGCCTTGTGTCACTTTATCAGGTCCTTTTGATGAATAGTAGATTGCTGATACTTTGAGATTCTTTGTAGTTTATTCATATTCATGTTCTTCAGACAGGATTTTGATTCTTGCTCACTGAATGAAACCAAAGCATATTTCTTGCATTTTGCATGTGTAGAAATTAGATACCAAACACACAAAAACCAGTCTAATGTTATTGTTCAATTGACTGCTTGGCAGTGTAATTGGCAGCATCAATTTAATTCAGTTGGTGTTTTTGTCTCCATAAATTGTGATGCCTTTGTATTGATGCAGAGAGGTTCATGGCTGGTCTTTACAAGAGAATGTTGCTTTTGAAAAGTGGTCTCTGAGAAGTGGTTCCTATCTCCCGTGACCACAATCACAACATTTCATACTCAGACCTGTTTCTTGATATAAAAATGCTTTGAACATGAAGAGGCATCTGGTACCGAAATGTTCTTTAGCTAGGAGAGCTGTCTAGTTTTAAGGCTGTTCCTTCTTGTCTACTAGAAAAAAAATGTATTGTAGGTGAGAATAAGGCATGGTGCTTATTTTCAAATGTACTTAGTTTTTTTTTACCGCGGAGGGAGAAAGGAGATAGTTCTGGTTTAAGCAAAGGCAATTTTTATTAGTTATAGTTGAAACAGCTATTAGTTGAAACAGCTATTAGTTGAAACTAAGGATTTCCCAGCTCTAAATCATGTCCAGTTAGTACACAAGATGGTGGAATGCAGTTGGACTAAAACATAGTCTTAAGTCACAGAAGTGATTGTCTATATAGTGTCTATAGTAGATTGTCTATAATAGTGTTTTGTGCTCCAGAGGATCATAAAGACAGCTTGGAAGCTAACTTCTCTTTAATAAGAGCACTTGACTATATAAAGCAGACTGAAGAAGCTACCAAGTGCTGGGTTTCAGACTGTGATTAAAAAAAAAATTCAGAGATGGGTGTGAAACATCAGAGTAAATTTAAGTATATTACTGGGTTTTTGAAACTCCTGTTCTCAGACCTACTCAGAACTAGTATATTACTAGTATTATCTTTTGTAGGTGTGTGCTGAAGAGTGTGTCTAAACTACCTTAACAGTGGCATGTGATTCATGACTATTCCAGATACAAATTGCTTTATGACAGCCTAAAAACCTGGATGGGATTCACTATGTACTACCTTGTCTTCTTCTTTTACTGCTTCTAGTGAGTTATATTTTCACTTTACTTTTTGCACAGGCTGCCACAGAGGAGGAAAACAGCCATGGGCCAGTGAATGGAGTGCTTAATGCTCCGAGTCTGGGTTCTCCAGTTCGCGTTCGCTCTGAGACCACCCAGCTCGACAGAGATGTCCCACTGGTGCGCAAGTTACGTTCAATTCACAGCTTTGAACTGGAGAAGCGCCTGACGTTGGAGTCAAAGCCAGATACTGATAAATTTCTGGAGACCTGGTAAAGAAATTATTTTATTCTTACGCTTAGATCTTTTCAGGATATGTAATTAAGATATTATCATCTTTCCTCTGCCATGTGAATACCAGGAATAGAGCCTGTAGCCTGCAAGCTACAGCAAAGTATTAACTTTATGTTTGTAATATTGCTCGATTAATGGATTTCACTGTTTGGCAGCTTCTTTGAAAAAAGATTAGTTCTAGTATGCAGTTAAAAGTTGAAGGTTGGGATTTTTTTATTTCAAGACTTAGTGGTGTAAGTCTGATGCTTACTACCTTTTTCTCCAGAGGGATACTCTTGATAGTCAGTACAACTCATCATAAATAAGAATGATGACATCAAGTGCTCGGTAGAGGTAGCATTGGATTAGATTATATGACATGAGAAGTACAGTCTACAGGAAGTGGAGTTATGAAGTAAATTTAGAAATCTACCTGCATGCAGCAGGATTAGTTAAGCCCAAGTGTGTTGCACCAACATAAAAAAAATCTTGATAGAAGACAGAGATCTTAAAATGGCATTTCAAGGCAGAGAAGAGGCAGATATATGAGAACAGATTCAATCAATTTGCCTATGTGTAGAAAGAATAAGAGCAGAAGGACGAAGTAAAATGTGACTGAAAGGCAGAGGCTGAGTGGAAACAGTAGAAAACAGATGAGATGCTGATAGTGGGAAAATCCTGCATAAGTAAGGAATCGATCAAAACAATCAATATTATGCTTCTTGAAAGCATCTGCTAACTGCTGCTGGAGACATCTGTTCTGCTTTAAGTCTCTGCTTTGTAGCATAAATTATGTACAGTGGACATCTGGTGGTAGCCTCACCACTGAGTTAGTATCCACTCAGTGTTCTCCCGAAGACCATTCCCCCGTTTTCACTTGATGTCAGAGTTATTTGTCTCAAACTGTGGATTTTTCAACCATTGTAGATTGTTCTAAAATATGACAGCAAATTTATATATATATATCTACTGAAAAAGCTGAAATGTAGCTTAAATTATTTAATTCTTAACTAATCCACATATTAATGTCTTTTCTTAAGTTTGGAGAAGATGCAGAAAAACTTGAATGCTGCGGCAGAGACACCTGGTGCTGCTGTTCCTCCTCTTTCTCAGAAAACACCCCTTCCTGCTCCTGTAACTGCTCGCACGGACCACGTTTGGCACTATGATGAAGAATATCTTCCAGATGCTTCAAAGCCTGTGTCAGCTAGTTCTCCAGAACATGTTGATGGCGTTATTAGCAATGGATTTGTAGCTGTCAACTTAAACTCCTGCAGGCAGGAGGTTGATTCTAAGGAATGGGTGATAATAGATAAGGAACGGGACTTGCAGGACTTCAGGACAAATGAGGCTTTAGGGCACAAAACTACTGGAAGTCCCTCAGATGAAGAGCCAGAGGTACTACAAGTTCTAGAGGAGACTCCTCCAGAAGATCAGCCCAGAGAAGGTGGTTGGGAAGGAAACGGTGTCCATGCCAAGAACCAAACCTCAGGGGTGGACTTTGTTCTAGCCATGGAATGTCATCCTGCTGCTTCTGAACAGCTTACAGATAAATTGGAACTTCTGTCTGGAGCTGCTGGACAGCTTCTTGCAGCCACCCCTACAAGTCCTATGGAAGCTCAAGCAGAAGGAGCACTCACTCCGGTAAGAGAAATGGTAGTGGTTTTATTGAACCTCTCTTTATTCAGGATCATATGAGGAGATAGTAAGAGAAAAGGCAGTGATTAAAACACAATAGCGTAGCAGAAATTCCTATCTTCATCAGATATGGGACTTAATTTTTGAAAAATGATCCTCCATGTTCTGTTATATTAGTGTTTACATTCTGCCATGGAAGTGGCCATAAGTTCTTCAGTTATGATCCACAGAACTGGCCTCAATAAAAAGAATAATTTGATGTGTATTGTTTTATATATATATATACATACACACACACACACATTTATAAAAAGAAGCTTTTTATGCAGTGGTTCCTAATCAATGGGTGATACACATGCAAGTGCATATTTATTATATTTGCAGTAGGCAAACATAAAATTGCAATTAATATGTAAAATACTGTGTTACAATGTTTCACGTATTTCAGGAAAAGCCTAAATAGCTGGAATTAAAGAAAGAGAGTTACTTGTTTTCTTTTGGAATTCCCTATGTTTCTTCCTGTTTCTTCTGAAGTTTCTAAAAGTTGTCATACAAACAACTTGTTGGCTTTTATAAATTGCTGCTGCTCCTCAATTCTAAGGTAATTTTGCAACTCCTGCTTTGCTCTGAGAGTTTTATCTTCACTAAGACAGACTGCTTTGCTTCAATTGCATCCTTGTGTTTCTCCATCTTTTCTAAAGAATTCTCATTTGCACTGTTTTTTAACACGGTGGGGTTTTTTTTCTCCTCTGTCACTGATTCTTAATAAAGACTTCTCTGTCTTTATTACTAAAGAGAGAAGTAGGATTAATGGTTAAGTGAATGGGAATCACCTGGTTTGATTTCTACCCTTTTCTCAGTAGATATTTTGTCATCTATGATGTAAAGGTCAATTCTTTCAAGCTCCTTTGAGCCAAGAAACCTGGCTGTACTTCTCCTCACTTATTAGCACTTTTTGTGAAAGTTACAGCCAGCTCATTAGACAAAGAAACTTGTCACCAACCATGCATTTATTATAAGGTGTGGAATATTCTTTATGGTGAAGATTAACTATTCAATGTGATTAAATATAGGATACAGTAAAATTTCAAATACACCTAGGTACTTATGGAAAATGAAAAACTATGAATTTCATAGAAGGTTATATATAGCTATCATACTTTGTGATTTATGTCATTTATAGAAGATTAATTTTGGAAGATTCAAATTATAGAACTGTGTTAAACAAAGATTTTTGAGATTTAAGTTGAAATATTAGTTGCCTGAAATAGTTTTTGATGGGTTAGAAACTTGTAAAGGTGAAAAATTAATTTAACTTGCTCAGTTGTTTTCAGTTGTTCAATTTTTGTATTTTAATGTTAGGAAAATAAACAAGAAAGAGTAACACTTAGTCCTGTACAAAATACTAATTATCAGAAGTTTTTATTTCAAAAACATTAGAAAACAACTTGCAGTTTTGTAGGCAAGTGCACTATTCTACTGTACACAAACTTGGCTCTTTTTGGAGCAATAGCTATTTTACTTAAAACTGAAAATAGAGGTGATATAAATATCATGTACTAAAGTGCAAATAATGGAAAATATTTTTTTCTGGAAAAGGAAGAAGCTTCTGAGCATGGGAGCAGAAATAGTTACAAACAAGGTCAATTAACTATAAGATGTATTGGAAGAAATACTGGTTGAAGTAGACAACTGGGGTGAGATTATGTTTTAGTTTGGCTTTGCAAGCAGGTAAGGGGTATTTGGCATGACCTCAAAAATGGGGGAAATCAGTATGGTTTATATTATCCTGTGAGGGCAAGACAAACGGCAGGAAGGAACTTACTGTTTTGAAGTTGAATTGTGTGGAATTTTAAATATAAACTGAACTGGGAATAAAGAAAATCAAAATTATTTGGCTGATTTAGAAACTGGGAACAGAGTGTATCTATGCAGTGTGTCTGTTCCAACTGTGATGGCAATTTGTGGTTGTCTTCCATCTGCTTTATTAGCCCTTGAAAGCCAAACAAAGCCCAGGATGATTTTGGGGGTGAGTTGTTCTTTCTGTCCTTCATTGCTGGTATTCCACTTTCTAAAAGATACTTAAATATTCCTTGAGGTGGGTATTGGAACCTAGCTGTTCTTATAGGTGAGCATCCTAGTCACTTCACAGGGAGACAACATATACATACATACATATATATATATATAAAAAATATGCCTCTTCATACAGTAGTTCTCTATTCCAGAGTCCTGGTGACCTTAGGGAGCTGTGTGATAGTCCTTTTCCTTCTTCTTCCAGGCATTTACCCACCTGAAACTGTTCTTTGAATGTAATCCTTGTTTGTGGATCAGATGTTCTTCTCTAGTAATTTTATCTAGGTAGCACCTTCCTGACAATCCAAATAATGGCAAAAGCTCATGTTTTACTTTTCTGGTGATTAATGATATTGCACCAGTTACTAAGAGTAGGTTTGGATCCAGGAATGTAACTTCAGGACCGTAAATCAAATTACTTAAGTATTACGAAAAGGGGTTAAAAATAGATGTTGAAATTATAGCAGAATAATAGTTTAACATAATTTCTGAAAAAGTTTATTAATTTCAAATGGCTTGAAACACTACGATACCTCAGCATTCATGGTCATTGTACTTATGAATATACCTCCCATATGGATTTCTCGTGACCTGCTTCTCTATCACTTAGGAGCAAGTGTGATGAATTATGTTCTTGGAGCTTATAGGTTTGTTAAATGTGCAAGTAGTTACTTTAAAGGTGAATGAATAAAACAGTTTTCCTTTTTTATGTATTCTTTAATTTTTCATTTTTACTCTAATTCTTCTGTATTTTTTCTTTTTCTTTCAGGGCTTTATTGCTAACTATTTAAGTAGTAAGTAGTAAGAAGGATGTTTCTGTGTGAGAAACTAAAGGATCATATTCTCACTGATAATTTTATTTTCTCCTTAATGAAAGAAATTGCTGGACTGCAGTCTTTCCATTAGTAGACAAATGTTCTTCCTGAAATTGTGTGTGTACATGGACTTCGTGTAGTTGATGATAATATCATTTTTTACCTGTTTCACACAGCATCAGTATTCTAATAAGAATGTAAGGTTTTTGAGTTCAGATTTATTTCCTGAACTACTACAAGTAAGAGAGAAAAACATGTAAGTTACTGGCTTGGGGATGAGCAAGTTTCAGGCATAAAAAATTACAGCAAATTTGCTATCTATTTGGAAAAAAAAAACCTAACCTGCAGGTAAGAGAACTTATTATCATGTTACCAGTCATGTTTTTCCAGTTGCAATATGGATTCTGTATGCCACCAGCAAATACCAGTTTGATCTGTCTCAGTGATGGGCACTTGGTCACATTTCTGTTGAACTGTTGAGAGCGTACTAGGGAATGAATGCTGACCTTCTCCTTTCACAACAGCTGTATGTTGACTTTGGCTGCAAGAGGACAGACAGTACCTGATTTGCTGTCATACCAGCTGGTATGAAGTTAATCTGTCAAAAGAACATGGACTGGTCTAGACTAATGGTGAATTTATACTGGAGCAGCACTTTGCATCATACAGCCCTCGGGTTTTTGCCCTGATGTGGAACTAGAAGCCTAAAGCTGGACTTGCTGTGTTGTTGAAATCACAGCTCCATTAATTTACTGTGTTTATATTGAATTGCAGTGAACTCCATATAGTGCATGCACAAAACTTTGCAACATATATTTTTCAGGCAGATATTTCAGCAAATAAATAACAATGGAGTTGGAGTAATTGAATATGTAACAGCTAACTTGATTTTCATCTTCAGTCTAAATTAAACAGCAGTTTGCTCTAGTCACACTTGATTGACAACCTAATACCATACACATATATATGCATGGTTATAGAATAGATTTGACTGTGTGAGTCTATCTATCTTTATTATTTAGAAATATTGCTGAAGTTAGTATTTTGTACATTGAAGTACTGTTATGTTTTATCAAAAGTCTGCTCTTAAATTTCAATTTATGTGAGAGTTCGAAGTCATTTTATTTTCATGTGCCTTCTATCCTCAGTTGCTGCTTTTATGAGACACTGGGAAAACTTTTTTTTTTCCCAGTTGAGAGACAGCTATGCATTATGGGAACTGAAGCTTTAGCACTGACATAATTGAAAATACCTTTTCCTTGGAAACTGAAATGCTTGATAGGCATCTCTGTTTCTAAGGAATACAGATTAGAATTGCAAATACCATGGTAGGAAACAGAAAATTACCTTCATGAAGCTTGTAATAAGTTTTCATATCTCTACTCTTCATGGTTTTGTCTAAATATACTTGGAACAAAGAATCTCAAACTGTAAATATCAATCTCATTTACAGGAATTTAGATGTGTCACCATCAAATATATATTCATCACTGGAAAAGCTCTTGCAGAGAATCAGTTGATTTCAGAGTTTTATGTCAAAGTTAGAGGTTTATCAGAATCATCACTAACCAATTTGAAAATGCACTTTCTTTGAAATTATTAGTTTGGAACACTTTGACTTTATAGTTCCTGTCCTTTTCTTCTCTTTTTTTTCCCCTCTCTTTTCTAAATGCTTGTGTGATGTAGTTCAAGATGAAGCAATTGTTCGTGTATTCTCCAGGACAGTGTATCCTTCTAGTTCAATCCCATATTTGGGAAATTTCATCAAAACTGCTTAGTACTGATGTTACTGATTAGTCCTGTCAGTTACGGTTCTTAATATACGCTGGGATAGCCGTAGTTGCACAGTCACAGTTGTAAGGCCTGAAATGGTGTTTATGCTAAAAATATAGTCCTCTGAGAAAAGAGTGTTGTTGCGTTGATGTGCAAAGCGTCTGCAGGGACCAGTCAACAGTTTGTGTACACCATGGCCTTGGAACAGACTGTGTTAGTTTATTAAATTTGCCCTAGATATTTACTGACTGACTGAAGGTAGGAGCCAGCACGAGAGAGGATGCTCACTTCTAGTTTTGATACTGGATTTTTAAAAATTGATGGAAAATGTCAAGATGAGACTTAAGATACCTCTTAAATTATCAGCTTTTAGCCTGTGAGGGAGTTGTGAATATTGTCCTCTAAGAAAATGCGTATCGGCAAGACATAAATAAGAATGATTAAAATATTGATTTTTTTTTTTTTTTTTTAAACCTTATTTTCTTCCCCGCCATGTTGTTCTCACAGCTCAACTCATCTCATATGCTGCATTTCTCCACTCCAAGAATTTCGAGTCCCATCCTCCGCACCATGAGCCCTATAGCCTATCTATCCATCCACTCGGACCCTCTGAGAGAGGCTGGTTTACCAAGGAGTCAATCAGCTGAGAGCCACTCCTCTTCCTCCCGCTCAACTGGCCGCAGGCAGCTTCCTGTCATTCCCTGTGGCAACAAGTTCCCCCCTGTCATTCGCATCTCAAAAGCACAACTTCAGCAGGTGAATAAGCCTTGTCTTCATAAAAGTGACTGTGTTGTAGCAGTCATCTGCAAAGTTTAACATTTTCCGTTGCTCTGCACAGTCCGGAGTAGGCATGTGCTTGTCATACTGCTCTACACAGCATCCTAAAATATATTTTGAAAGACCAAGTTAGGGAATAAGAATGGATCTTGTTCAGGAATAGTCAGGAACACCCTATTGAGGAAGGCATATTGGCCCACTTAAAAGAGGTAAAATTAAAGAGAGGAATATTTAAAGAGCTGTTATTCAGGTTATGACCTGGAGCACCAAGTATCTCTGGATGTTCTTTAAGATAGATTCTCTTTCTCACGGGGATTTTCTCTTGAAAAAGATAGGATTATAAAATCAAGAAAGCAGGTTTTTGCGGCTTTCAAAACTAAGATTAAAATCTCTCCTTTTTTTATGCGTTCCTATAATTACTACCAGCTGGATTTTGAATTGGGAACACGTATTAAAACTTAGACTATCTTAAATGATTTTAATGTGAGATAACGGGATGTAGAGAGGGTCAAGTTTCTACTTGGGGAATGAACAGATAATTAATAGTTCCACTGTTTTTTTATATACAAAGCAAAGATGGGAATTATTAGGGGTCATAGCTAATGGAAAATGTCACGAGAGAAAGGGTATTTATCATAGTTTTATGTTCCCAGTTTCATTTCAATATGAAAAAGATGAAGAATTCATGATTTAGTATTGAAAATACTGAGATTTGCTAAGCAGCATGAGTTTGCATTGACTGGTAAAGCAGTATGACATAGCATTAATGCATAAGACTGTAACATATCATCACCATTTTACCATTAATATTTCATTTGGATTATATTTTGTGTTGTCTTTTATTTCCAATGTATTTTTCCGTATAAATACTTCTATGTGAAAGACTTTTTTTTTTCCAGTGAAGCATACAGAGAAGTATTGATATTAAAAGTAATCCATCAACATTAACTTCTTTCAAACTTCCATAGGATCAGTGGTGAGTGATAACAAGGCAAACCAAACAGCCAGTATACTTCTGTCAGCATTTCATCCGTTAAGTCAAAAAGCAGTGGGTTTTTTCCTGCAATTCCTGGCTGCTTTTTATATGGATATAAGTAAAAACTTCTGTCCTCAGTGTATGGAAACGGAGAAACAGTACCTCCATGATGTTCATTATTGTGAACTTGATGGGATACCAAAATACCACATTCCTCATGATGACTGATGTATTGATTAGGGAAAAAGAAAAGGAGAAACGAACTCATTAAAAGTTCATCTTCAGTATTTTTGAGGATTAGATCGTATCCTAGGATGCAAATTGACCTAATTTTTTTTTTTTGCCCGTGTATCTGCAATTTAAAATTTTCAATCAGAATGTATTGCAGGTATAATTAGCAAACTACTCACAATACTCAAAGAAAGTAGGATGGCACAGAGAACCTTCTCTGTTTTCATTAGTGCCCAGTAAATTAATATGACTGCAGTGTTAATAGGGGTTGCAAAGTGATATACTTTCTTGTCACATGAAAAAGAGTTGGTATTGTGCCAGGTGCTGCTTCTGAGTGGAGTGTAACATTCTCAGCCTCTTCTTTCTTTTTACCTGGTAAGTCCATGACTGCTGTGTTACTTTTTAAGCTCTGATTTTGAAAGTCCTGACTGTTGAGATTTTAACTTCCAGTATTTCATTTGCTATGGAAACTACAAGCCCACGATTCTTATTTCATTCCAACAATGAAGGCCTCCTGTACGTCATGGCTCTCTGAAGAACTGAAATACTTTAGCAAGTCCTCTTTTCTACAGTGCAGTATTCTTAGGTATTCAGCAAGCCATAAGTTCCAGCAGAATGGAAGATGAATATGCATGTTAATAAACTAAAGGTTTTCTCCAACTAAATATTAAAAAGAGTTTTAATGTCATTCTATATAATTCTGTATAAATATTTGTTATTGAATATATTTTCCTCCATTTCCTGCTGTTTGCAATTTGGTTCAGCATTCACAACTAATGAATTGCAATAGTTAGGGTTCTGTGCTGTTGAATTTAGTTTCATGTATTAAAAATTTTTTAAAAATATACTTTTGTATTGAAATCAAGCAAAGATATTTTCTTTTTTGATTGTTGATGAGTGAGGGTTCAGGAATTGTAACTCACTTTCCTCTAGTTTGACATCAGATAGAGGAGGTCATGAAATTTCTGTATATTCTCTGCTCACTAGTGCAGAGAGGGTATAGGACATAGGTCTACCTTTATTTGTAGTGTTTTGCTTCAACTCCCATTATTCAACTTGTAGCATAAAGAGTCTGGCAGCATTAGAGCTGACAAAACCCAGGATTAATTCTTTGACTTTACTTGAATCTGAAGAGTGGGGCTAGAGTGCTATTAGCATCCTTTTCCTCTATAGCATGGGCAAATTATACAGCAAATCATTTTGAAATGTAACCTTTTTCTTTCCTTTTTTCTGTTAATTTTTCAGCCATATAAGTTCTCTGAACTTTGCTCATTAGAGGACTGCGTAGAGTGTTGTGTGAGGTCAATGGAGGAGGTCATGTGAATGTGGCAACTACTGGCCAGGGCTCTGTATGAAGAGATTGCTTAGGTAGACATTGTGCTAAATGTGTAATTGTGTCTTGAAAAACAATCAAAACCAGTGGCCTCAGATTTTGATCTCTATGGTTTCTCAGTTCTACTTCTTCAACAAGATAGTGAACAACTCTTCTAGCCTCAGCAGCCATCTATAGTACTTCTAGACTCAAGGTGGATTTTGCTGTTGTGTGTCGTTCTGGCATATTTGCATTTTTTCGAGGTACTTAATGAGGCACGTATAAGCGGGCTAATTTTAATTTAATGATTTTGTAGTTATTCATTGTGTTAGGCAATGATAATCTGTGTCTGTCAGGTTAAGCAATCAGAATTAGTTGTCATATAGAAATATTTTCTCTTATGCTTTAATTTTCTCAAATGTCTACCTTACTGGCATGTTTTAAAAATTATTTTATAATGATATAGTTATATTAGAAGTTACAAAATGCACTGAAATCTTCCTACAAAAGATGCTATGGAAATGCAAACCGTTATATTCATATTCATATCCAAGATGAGAAATAATATACTGATCTGAGTTGAAAAATTTACCTTAATTTTTAAGCATCTCACTGGAATTCAGGGACCTATGGAAGAATAAGGTAAGACTTCTTGACATGTTCAAGGGGTATTTAGAGAAAGAATGCGTGTCCCTTGTAATTGTAATTTTCTTTTGGATGTTTTAGGTTTATGAGTCAGGAGTGCACGTAAATGTTGTACATTTTGCCTTTTTTTCTAAACTAATTTTGGCAGGTTTTGCTAGTCTGCAATAGCAAGAGATGAACATTTACATTGGTTTTCACAATTAACAATCCCTTTTAGGACCACAAAGAAACAAAAAAAAAACCCCAAATATGCTCCTCTCTTGTTACAGTGTTCTTTTAAAATTATTTTTAATTTGTCAGTAGCATTAACTTGAAGTTGTCATGTGCATTAGGATTGCCTTAGATCTCAACTAGTTAAAACACTGATTTAGCATTGTACCTATCTATTAAACGTGTCGGGAATAGATATATTTGTCCAAAATCCTCTTCAGAATTTCAGTTTCAAGACATGGTACAATCAGATAGATGCACCCTGGAAGGAAAAGAGGGAGAGGCTTTTCTCTGTTCAGCAAGTCTGGTTTTGTTGGCAGCAGTAACACAGTTAAAGTTGGCTATAGCAAAACCAGTTCTGATTTCAGGGTTTACAGAATTGTTATGCCCCCCAGTTCTGTATCCTGATGGAAACTATATTGCATCAGCGTGAGGTTTAGGGTAGGTTTTCCCAAGAAAACTGCTAATACCGTTTAAAACAAAGGTTTTAATCAAAGCAGAAATCTTAAGGAGTTAGTCCAGCTCATAGGTACTGTAACTGTTTCATATACAGTGAATTTGGTTTTGTTAAGTAAGGAAAATGTGCAGAAATTATACCATCTCATTCATGACAGTAAATTTTTCAATAAATTCGCTTGAAAATTAAATTGCTGTGATGTCACAGCCATCACTCATCATCAGTGAAAGTAATGTTTGATAATGCTTGTGACCAGATTAAAAGGCAAGTTCACATTCAGAATTCTTATTCTTTTCAGTTGTTACAGTTGGGTTCTTGAAAGGCAGTTGATGATTACTGGTACAGTGTCTTTAGTTTCTTCATTAGCAAGTTTCTCTGGAGTATGCCAATTTTTTTCATCCACATAGGATGAGGAGTATCAGGAAGCGTTATTTTAGAAAAAAAAAAAAAAGAGTATCTGAAAGACACACATAAACTCACAGGTTACTCCTATTCTTTTAAGCAACTGGATTTTATATTGATGATTATATATTAACAATTTTCATCTACACACTCTCTAATATAAACAAGTGAAGTTTTATTTGTTGCTTTTTTCCAAGTGGCAGAGGTAATTGCTTGATACGTAGGAATCTAAATGTTGCCTCCAAGGCTTAGTAGGGCCTTTTGTCCAAAAATTCTCCAGGCGTGCTTTTTTCACATCTGCCTTTGTGTAAAGAAGAATTAAAAATTATAGTACATTAGGTTAGCTGGTCTTTCAGTGGAAACTTTCCAACCTATAAATTAAGGAATTAATAGTTGAGAACAAGCAACCAGTATGAGCGTCTTAATTTTTTTCGGTGTGTTACCTGTAGAGAACACATCCATTTTTAGCCACAGAACCCTCTTGGCCATTCTCCTTCTGCAGGTTTCTCTATCAGAAGCAGCAGAAAAGTCATAGTGAAGGTCAGTCCAATAAATTAACCTTGGTAATAGCATCTGCATACACTGATTGTGTAGGAAGAAGAACTCTATAAAAAGATATTAACTGTTTTAAATGTTCATGTTTTCTGGAATCCACATTACTTTTAAAAATCATGATCACATGGTTCATCTATTCTTGTTTGTCCTTGAAGTGGTAATTTTTTGGTTTATTTTTAATTTTTTTTTTAAATGCCAATCTTAGCCCGAGCATATGTGATTTAGTACATTCTTCTAACATCGTAATTTCACTGGCATAGAATAAGCAAAGGTGTTTCAAGAAAGCTAAATGGTTTGTGGGATTTCCCATGGAGACCTGAATAACTCTGGTGTCAACAATTCTTTCTGTGATGACAATTCATACAGCAACATTCTTGGAATAAATAGGGAGTTACAATTCAGAGCATAATGTCCAATGACTAATGAATATTTCTGATTTAATTAAGGTATAATGGATGTAATTAATAGAATAAATATTGTGTGTGTGTATATATAATTGCAGATGTTATCTATAATATAATCCGTAAGATAATCTTTAATCAAGATATATTTCTGTCTTAATATCTTTTGTCTGCTATCATTCAATCACATACTATAGTAGTCCAACTAGAATGGCAGGGGAAAAAAACAACCTTGTTTATTTGGAGTTTGTGAATTTGTCAGCATCATAGCATTTTCTCTTGGTTAGATACAGCTGTCATATGGAAGGAAGAGAGAACTTTTTAAAATAGAGAAAATAGGGAAACCACTAAAAATAGGACAAGCTCTAAGTGGAGGTCTTCAATATGTAATTTTTGAAAACTGGTTCAGTTTCAAATCATTATTTAAATTTCTAGTATTTGACATGAACCTCAGGCAGATGTGTTTATTTATCACCTTTCAGGCAGCTTCTAAACACAGACCATGATACACGTAGAGAGCTCACACATTGGCTAAAGTGACACAACCTTATTGGTATATCTGTTCTTAATAGTTCCAGGCTAGCAACCAAAACAGAACCAGAATTAATTGATAGTGCCCTTGTAAGTATTTTTAAGGAGCTTGAATACCTCACTGGGAAGGTGTTACACTGCAGATCACTTGAGTGCTTGGATGGAATCAGCTGTGTTTTAACTACTTCATGGAGCTGGGCTTTACATTTATCATCACTCCCTTTCACAGAGGCAAAACTATGTAATGTAACAGGCTGCCAAAAGTTTTAGGTATTTTGTTTTGAAAAGATCAGCTGGATTCTAATCGCATCTTTGTGTCTGCACACTTTGTGACTATAAAACCTTGTGTGCAGAGGAGAAAATAGCTCAAAAAACATTGTAAGAAAAGAGAAAGATCCTTAGTATAGATTAGACTCCTGTCTCTAGGTCTGTCTTCTCTACAGGATATCTATTAAGCATGCTTTTCAGCAAACTGAAAAGAGCTAGTTCTCGATGTGAATTACAGCTACTGTTGGTGGTAGCACACTGTGGGCATGCGAAAATTTATAATGCTTTAAAACAGATCCTGACAATTCTGAGAGAAAACTTAATTTGGATTTCAAGATTGAAAATGAAATTTTATGGGTACAGTAATCTTAATCCTGCTGAAATTACAATTTATATTAAAATTATAGTTGCATGGTTTCATCAGTTCTTCCAGTATATTTGATTAATCCATGGAAATTTTAGTGTTCACAGATTCTCTCCCTTGCAAGCATAACACAACCATGGGTAATGTGCTGCTATGGTGCCAATCTATGATAAACTGGATAGATAGAACTGTATTTATTTTATTACAACATACAAATGAGTGGATTCACTGGAGGATGACTGGAGAATCAGAAGTGAGGAAGACTCTTAATTTGCTTAGTTTTTTTTAATGTGTTGTTGGAGTTTTATTTTAAAGTGTTGCTGTTTGAAGACAAGAGATACTTTCACCTTTACAAAAAATCAAAGATATAGTGTAAATAGCAAACCTGAAGCATAAGGATAGCACAGCAGTAACCTAGAATTAGACAGTGGCTCATAGGAATCAGATATAAACAGAAAAAAAATTGACATATTTGAAACCTGTACATAGGTGTTAAGGCAGATCTTATCTGATGAATTACATGATACTTCCTTATGACCTTTTATTGGAATCGATATATTGGAGAGAAAAATTCAGAATTATTCTAAACAGTAGTAGCCAGGCCCCACTGCTATTACACATAAAAGCAGGTTTTGTGTGATAGAGAATCTCTGTGTATGTATGTATGTATTCATGACAAAGAAAGCCCATTTGCTTGGATTGAACTTGGATTTACTATAGAGCATTTCAAGTGAATTTTTCAAAGAAGATACTGTGTTTAAAAAAAAAAAAATACTAGTCCTTAATAAGAAGGTATGATGTGGTTTTGAAAATGAGAGTTTGGGGTTTTCTTGAGGAAGTATTAGCCTGTATATTTTCTCTGTAGGGACAGGTATTAATATGGAGCTTAGCTTCAAAAACATCATTGAAAAGTTGTAAAAAATTGTTTCTACTATAAGAAAAATACATACTAATGTATTTCTCACAGCTAGCTGCTGAAACCAAGCAAGGTTTGCTTAAAGCTGCTTACATCATTATTAGCTATGATAATAATAGCTGGGAAAATATTTTAACTGTATTTTATATACCAAAAGTAGTTGCACCATTAATTACAAAAGAAATGTCACTTCTTATTTAATGTATCCTCTGTTAGAGGAGGGACCTATTGTTTTATTTTGCTTCTTAACTGGATACCTAAGTATACGTGAGCAGCAGAGTTCCTAAGTATGCTTGAACATGACCTCTCATGGAGAGATAATTAATATCCCACTGAAGATTGTTAGATGTTTTATAAAATCTAGATTTAGAAATGCTGAATGTATTGTGCTACTTAAGTGTGATATGAACTCACTTGCTTTGTTATGAAAACCACAATCCTCATGGAATCAGTTGTGTCCAGTTTTTCAGAGGAAAAAGTCTACAAGTGGCCAAGATTCTAAAAAAAATTTCTTCTATCTTTATCTTTTTTGTGACTTCAGAAAATAACCATGGTATGGTTGGAATTCAGTTTCTGTAAAGAATGAAATAATAGCAAGGGGAAGGTGAAATAGGCTTCAGTTGCCGTCTTTTCACATCTCTGAACTGTGCATTAAAGCAAATTCATGCTTTCTTAGTTAGAGGAAGACTGTCTCTGGGGAACTCAAGGAAAATATTACAATACTGGCCCATTTTTAATAGGAGTATATGATGGGAGTATTGTGTGGGTGCTATGAATTAATAATCTGTAAGTGCTGCTGCTTCCCAGTTCTCCAACAATATATTTAAATTTCAAGAATGTTCTTCAATTGGTTTATGCATGTAATAAGTTTCAAATTAAATGGGTACTTGTTTTAGTCACACTACCAAACTAATTAGCCACTTATTACAATGTCAGTCATTCTCTAAAATAATTAAAGATACTGCTTTGAGAACAATCAATATTTGCCCTATTGGATGTTTGAGGATATGGGTTTATATTAGAACAAAACAATCTTCCTTTACCTTGTAAGTTTGGCATAGAAATAACTAAAAAGGGAAGATATTTAAAGAATACTGAAATTAAGCCATGATTAATAAACCTATAAGAAAGACTGTACATGCAGATCTGTATGTCCTTTATCCTCAAAGGTTACCTATCACATGAGAGAATACGAAAACACAGTTGCCTTGTACATTTGGAGCTCTGCATCTGTATTGCATCCTCTTCCCATTTCCTGCAGCCTCTCTATAAATTGATGCAAAAATTGGCATTATAGAATAGCAGCAATAATGTATCTGAAGAGCTGTGGAGAGCAACATGCGACTCTTTTCAGGAAGATGTAAGTAAACCTTCAGGTTTAGGATTTGAGCCTATCATGTGTGAATTTCTAACAACAGAAGGTAGTATTCTTGGGACCAGTTCCTACAAATACCAGCAGTGCTTACAGTATCATATGTATGGCTCTGTTGAAATGGATTCGGTATCAAAACTTGCAGTCATCTCTGGTCTTACATTCCATAATATCATGAATTAGAGCTGTACATTTCCCCCATTTATCCCCATATTAGTCTATCTGCAGAAATAGCCAGTTTAGTTTAGTAAATCTGTACTCGATTAGATCTAATTTATTCCCTGCTGTGAATTTAATCTGGGAAGGGAATGTAAGGGGTACAACAGATTAGGCTCTAAAGAGTCAGGAGGAACGATAGTAGTAGGTAGGGAGGACTTTGAAAAGTTGGAAGGCTGCTCTGGACAGTAGGCTGGGTGAGTTGTCTACAGAGATGTGAGCACAGCTCAGGGGTGTATGCCCATGAGAATGTCATTAGCAGTAAATTACAGGACAGAGCACTAACATACCCTTTTCACTTTCATACAAACAGCAGTTCACGTTTCTTTGCAGAGGCATATAGTTGTGTGAGGAAATAAAAATTAAATGACATAAGTAAGGAAAAACTCATGTAGTTAGAGGAAGCTGGTGAACTGGAAAGTTTCAGGGAGGTTGTCTGGTACCACAGAAGTTGCAGACTTATACTAACATTGGTCATTTTCTTGGTGGGTGATAGAGCTAACAATAGATGTAATCAGGAAAAAGAGAAAAGATACGTGAGGTTTGTTCTTATAGATACACAAACTTTACTAAGGTAGGAAAGAAGTTCTGAAGAGTAAAGTGATTAGGTAAAGTGTCTTCAGAATACCAAGTAATATGGTAATGGCTTATTCATGTGAGAAGTTACAAATAACAACAGGATTAGCTGAACACCACGTCAGTACGCCAAGTTTCTAAGAGGCCTGAAGTGTGTTGACATGCTTGCAGAAGTAGCAGACAGCATGAGTGGACAGAAGAAGCTATTGGTGAGAGGTTAGATGTTTTACCTGCTGGTATTGGGCAATAATCCATAATCACATCTTTAGATCTTTGTGATTTTAGCAACTCTGCAGATCAAAACTCAGTATGTCACTCCTTTGCAATTTGTTGTATATGTTCACAGATTTCATCCAAGTGTTATCACTTGCTATTGCAGCCTGTCAAAGGTTTAAAGGAGTGTTTGTCAGATGTCATAAAGGATGTCCAACTGATATTTATGATGTTGTTGTTGTTGTCATTTTGTTCTTTTTCCTTCTTAACATCCCACTCACTATCTTGAGTTTCTTGAAGATAATGCAGGCTAATTTTTCATCTCAGTCAAATGCTAATTTGAGAAATCAGAAAAGAATTAAAACATTATTTAGGGAAGCCCAAAGGATTCAAGACCATGATGGTTATAATTTCATTCGATATTTTGGAGTGAAAGGAAAGCCTCAAATTCATTGTTCCATATTTTGTCTCAGTAATCTGCTGTATCACTTAATTTCTGTTGAAGTATGGGAATTGCAATAATCAGGTAGTGTTATAAACTGATTATCATAGTGAGCTGAAAGGCAGCATTTTAAATTCTGTTCCATGCATTTTTCTTCTTAGATGTATTGCCCACATCACATTGTAATCTTTCTTCCTCAGGTTCTATAAAATTGATGTGATTAGCCATAGAAATCTTATAGGATAGGATTTTAATTAGTGGCAGAAGAAAAGAAAGTATGAAGATTGTCTATGATTAAGATGGGTTTCTTTAATTTTACATATTGGACCATAAATAGACAAAATGATAATTTAAATAGGTATATTTTGCATGTCTCAGGATCAGCCCTTCTCATACTCCATGATTATGACTTCTGTCTTGCAAGGTTTCACAAACGAGAGCGAGAAGACTATTTCTGGGATAATTAAGGCTACATGATTATATGTTTTTTTAAGTTGTTTTAAGGGACTCAAAATTTCTTCCTGTCCTTTTACTTAGAATTCTGCATAGTGTGAATCATGAAGTTATCTGCAGTGGTCAGGCTTGTAAAGAAGCTGATAGAAATCATGTAAGGAGCCTTACATGGCCCAGGAAGACTGTCAACAAGCTTCTTCCATTTCTTGGAAGAATTGACTATTACATACAAGTTCTTCCAAATTCAAGTGTTTGTATCCCTGCCCATGGCAGGGACGTTGAAAGTAAATGATCTTTAAAGTCCCCTCCAACCCAGACCATTCTATACAAGTTCTGTTTCCTCATACCCATTCTCAGGTTTTTAAAAAAATTGTTTTGCTTTTTTGTTTCTCTTGTAAAGCTGCACTGAATTTGTAACAACCCTTGCATTAAAGGCACTTCTCTGTGATTACTCATTTAAATTTTTTGCACATATAGGTGAAATGTGAAGCCCAACAGGGATATAATTTATTTCTTATGCTTTGAGAATACTAATATGAGAACTTATAAGAATTTACTGACCATCTGAGAAAACAAACTTTTGGTTGTTAGTGAACACAAATCAAGAAAGTGATGTATCTATTCAAAAAGCTGTCAGTAACACTGAGTCTTTGATGATACTTAGTCATCCAGTAGCCTTTTCTTTCTTCCACTTGTTTAATTATTTTCTTTTATGTATACCTCCTGCCTGTTCTATTGTAGGTAGTTTAACAAGTTTACTCTTCTATTTCTTGGGTGTAAGGGTTAAATCTGAGTTGGCCAAGATAGGCCTGAAAGAGTCAGAAATTCTCTCTCCAGATGCAACAAAGAGTATGAAATCTGTTTTAAAATGTATATAGATTTCAGATCAGAGCTGATTTTGCCTAATAAAGAATTGACATATGAGAGAGAGGTCTTTAAAAACGAAAGCTACTTTAAAAAAGAATTATATTTCTTCTGTTCTTTCTGTAGCTGAACTGATGTGCTTGGATTTTCTAACTCCAGAGGGAAGTAGTGTTTCTTTCAGAAGAAAGAACCCAGACTGACAATAAGAGGAGATGAGAAGGACTAAGTAACTTCAGTTTGTTTCTCAATCCAACATTTTAGTTCAGCAGACATGAAGGGACTATATTAGCCCAAACTTGAAAACAAATTATGAGGGAGACAAAAGTAGCCTCTTGCTGCAGGTCTCAGTGTTGTTTTTTAATCCTTACTTCAATAAATCTCATCTTGGGGAAGATGCTACAGACATCTTAAATCTATTTGGGAAAGTAAGAGTTTCCACCCCACCCTCCCACCCTCCCACCCCCTGATGAAAAATACCACTGTAGCCTAACATATCTTTTTCTCCAAATTTCCTTCCAAATTTCTCAAAAATATGATTCCACATTTTTAGGTTAAGGTCCAGAAACTGCATTAGGTAAATTAGAGAGGTTTACAATACATTCGATAGTATGTATTTCAAGAAATAATTTCTTGAATATAAGTAATTGTCTTCTCTTAATTCAGCTTTATGCCTGTGATTTGTGTTTCATGTTTTGTTCTAGTGAATTGTCTGTAATATCATTTGAATATTTGTGTTTCACGTAGGTAAATGTGCACCCAAAATGATGGAAATTTTGTTATATGACTATGAAGAAAATGCAAAAAAACCCCAAAGAAATCCACAAGGATTTCAATGAAGCTATTATGCTCTCATGAGAAATCCAAATATATCTTATTCACTGGCAGTTCCCATTTCTTATTTTATAGAGTTGTTCTGTATTTCTAAAGTTTGAATTTACAGTGTAAATTGTTACAAGTCCTGACAGATGAGCTTTGTTTTTACCACCCAGTAGTACCAACGTATTAGCTCTTGCAACCACCCATTAAGCTCAGCAGCATGTATAATTTCTGCAACAAGGTCAAGTGAGATCTGTCTTGTAACATAGCAGAATCCTGGCAACACTGGAAATAGGCTACCACCAGTTGTTCTACCATCAGTGTATCAAGAAAGTCTGTAAGTCCACATTCAGACTCCAGTCTTCCACTTTCTATTCAGTATTGCAAACTCAAAATGTGTCAGATTCATGAGGCTAGGGAATACAAGGGAAAAAGGAGCTGAACTCTCTCTACATGTAGAGAAAGATATAAGGGGCTCTCATTGGGTTTTTTTACTGTTTATACCAAATGACTCAATCCAAGATATATAAACCAGAACCTAGTGCGTTCCTCCCTTGGCCATAAAGGTAAAACTCCTCACTTTTGTGTGTGCTTTCTCACCCTCTGACCTCATGAGTTTTGGTTTTCTGTCTGTGCAGTGGGCTGACTTCAATGGGGAAAGTGAGAAGCAACTCCGTTCTGGTTTTATCCATACTTGATGGGAACTGGGGGAAGTGGGGAGAGACACACGTGCAGGTTTCCCATTTCATGGATGTATGTTCTAACAGTTAAGCTATGTACTGGGGGCAGCACTCATCATAACTGACTGTTTTTCAAAGGGACTCCCACTCAATACTATATATAGGTTTTAGCAGTGCTTAAAGTATATCTATTGGATTACACTCGTTAGGGGATTTAGATGTGTGGATATTTAGTTTGTGAATCTCTTGACAACCTTAGATGTCCTAACCAGGTTGCTTAGTTAAAATGAGGCATAAGCTTCTATAGGGAAGGTAATAGCTAAAATGTGGGTATTCAGAAAACGTTTTCTGGACAAAAATGTCAGTATTGTGTGTATGGATATACTTAATTAGGTAAATAAAGTTTTTTACTAGTTGTTTTGTTAACAGTGTATCTAAATTCTACCTAAATTTAACTCCATTTCTGAATCTGGATCTCATGTGTTCTTTGTGTTCTGTACTTGTCTAAAAATATTGTTGTGTTCTTGTTCAAGATTTTACATTTATATACAACTTATTCTAAGAGTATTCAAACTAATGTAAAATAAATAAAAAGCCTACATGTAAGGCTGGATCTTGTTTCCAGGAGGGTTGCTTGGTAACTGCAACATTTTCCACTGAGATTATGTTTTGTTTTGGCTGATGACACACTTCTGTCTTGGGATGATAGTGGTTTAGTTTTTTTCCTAATTAGGTGTAAATTATGAAGATAGTCATTATTTGAGGATTGTGATTCATAGGAATTGTTATATAATGTGTCTTGAAGACATGCACTCAAAAATGCTATTTAAGGACTTTTGTCTGTATAACATTCCTGAGTTTCTTACCTTTTCCTTCTCTAATTTTCCAATGCAGATTACAATACCCAGGCCTTCAGTGGCATCCACACAGTCTGTTTCGGAGAGCTTTCATTATGGCCACCAGCTAGAGAAAAGAGAGCCAGATGCTCAGTCTATGGAACACACTGTGGAACTTTCCTCTCCAAAGGAAAGTTTGCCAGGTTTGGTTGTGACAGAAGACACAGTTCCAGATAGTGCCAGCAGACCAGATTTGGTACTAAATATCAGCCAAGGGGTGCTTGACAGGGAAGGACTTGTCAAAGAATGTGTCAATGTCCTGGACTGTGGCCAAAAGGACCTACCTGAACAAAATAGTGCGATACAGGAAGAGAAAGAACTTGAAAATATTCCTGTTGAGAATGCTGAGGAAGAAAAGCTTCCAGTGGCTTCTGAGGACGCCATTGAAATGCTAAGCAAAGAACAGAACTCTTCTTTGCCAGGAAACTCAAAATCTGCAGAGGAAGAACCTCTAACGAATACTGAAGCTGCTGAAGAATTAAAGCCAAGGCCCATCTGTTTGGTGCCAAATCCAGATGAGGTTCTGACGTCGATAGCAACTAAACCATCAGAATTGTCTCCCTCAAGACTTACCAAACCACATGTTAATAGACAGGCAAGCAAAATTGCACCAGTTCAGGAAAATGGTTTTCATTCTAATAAGGAAGAAGTCCATATCCAAGACTTGAAATGCCACCAAGTGGCCCTTACTACTTTTTTGCACCAGGAGGACAAAAAAGAGAAAAATACTCCCAGAAATGGAGAGTTACTCCATTGCATTTCTGAAAATGAGAATTCTCATCGCTCCAAGAAGGACTTAGTTAAATCTCCTTTTGTATTCAGGCAGAGCCGAATTCCAGTTTTAGCACAAGAGATAGACTCAACCTCAGAGTCCTCTTCTCCTGTTTCAGCAAAGGAAAAGCTTCTTCTAAAAAAGGCCCATCAGACAGACTTGGTCAGACTACTTATGGAAAAGAGACAGCTCAAATCTTTCCTTGGTGACCTCTCAAGTGCCTCTGATAAGTCACTGGAGGAAAAAATGGCTGCTGCTCCAGTACAGTTTTCTGAGGATGATGTCTTGTCCTCATTTTCTAGGTTGACACTGGACTCTCATTTCAGCAAGCAGACGGAAGATAGCTCTTTATCTCCAAGCAGCCCTCAGTCCAGAAAAAGCAAGATCCCAAGGCCAGTGTCCTGGGTAACCACTGATCAAGTCACTGGTTCAAGTCCAGCTCAGTTCTTTCCCCGGCCACCACCAGGAAAACCGCCTGCTAGACCTGGGGTAGAAGCTAGGTAATGCAGAGAAAAGAGAAATAGGTTTTCAGGTTGAAAATGGATTTGAGCTAGACTGCAGTTACTATGCAGTATGCAATCCTGTAGAAGTTCCATCCTTTAACTAATTTTTTTAAAACGCTGGGAAATCTTACATTGTTGGAGAATGAACGAGGAGAGGCTGTTACACAAAAATGAGCCTGCTTCGCTGTTGAATCTTCTATCTCAAGAGATGTGTATTCAATATTTTGAAGCCTGTGAATCTATAACTAAATATCTTTACACTTTTTTTTTTTTGAAGTGGGGTCACTTTTCTAGAACTGTTGATTGTTCACAAACCCAGAAAAATCAATAGGATCTGTCATATCCTGCAATTTCAAACTTAAACTGTTCTTATTGTAGAAATTTTAATTTTTTGGTTTCAAGATTAGTATTGATCAAGTTAGCTATGCTCAGATCATGGCTAAGTAAAACCAACTAATTAAAGGAGGGCAAAGTGAATTCTACAAGCCCCCCTTTGCCAATTCTGTATACAGACAACCATGACCTAGTGTCTTTGGTGCGTCGGTATCTACATTACCAGATAAAGAGATTTTTGATACAGTAGTGTGAAATCCTCTGAAGGGAGTTGTGGTGTGCTTTGTCATCCCTTAAATTGTGTATAGGTGTGTATTGATGGTGTGCAGGAATGGATGTACCCCTCTGAAACAGAGGTGATAAGCACTGCTCCTCAGTGCACTTCTTCCAGCACCACCAGGAAATGTCAGTTATTCTGTAAACACTTAAACTGTTTATGTGAGTGAGTTTATGCAAATATGAATACAGTGTTGATCTGAACAACACAGACACCAAAGCCTAGATACAGACAACCTTATAGGAGAGTTCAGCTCCAGAACTGAAGATGTCTGATCTGCAATGTAAGATCATCCCTAGTTTCCAGTGATTCTGTGTTTCAGTATGAGCTTTAGTGAATAGATGGGAAAAGAAATAATTTTTCTTCATTTCTTCTTAAGGTTACGCAGATACAGAGTCCTAGGGAGTAGCAGCTCGGACTCAGATCTTATCTCTCGTCTGGCTCAAATCCTACAGAATGGATCTCAAAGACCAAGGAGTTCTACCCAGTGTAAGAGTCCAGGATCTCCACATAGTCCAAAAACACCACCCAAAAGCCCTGTCATCCCCCGCCGCAGTCCCAGTGCCTCCCCTAGGAGCTCTTCTTTACCCCGTACTGCCAGTTCTTCTCCGTCCCGGGCCGGAAGGCCCCATCATGATCAGAGGAGTTCATCCCCACATCTCGGGAGGAGTAAATCACCTCCTAGCCATTCAGGCTCCTCGTCTTCTAGGAGATCCTGCCAACAAGAGCACTGCTGCAACAAACCAAGCAAGAACGGTCTGAAAGGATCTGGCAGTTCTTTCCATCATTCCCCAAACACTAAGACTCCCACAGGAAAGAGCAAATCAACCACTAAGCTTAGCAGATAGGAACTGGGCCTTGACAGGTATAAAACCGCCTCTAAATTTGATGCATGTTGTGTCTGTGTACTGTGTATTAAAAAAAAAAAATAATCTAAAAAATTATATTTAAAAAAAAAGGTGTTGAATTTGCGCTTTTTAAAGAAAGTAAGTGTCATAAACTATTCATGAGAAAGCATACTGTGTAAATAGTGGCATTGCCTAAGAGCAGGCAGCAAGCAGATCTGTGAGAGGGAAAGTAGAGGCCAGGATAAGAATGACTAGGTAGTGGAAGAGGTGCAATGTATTTAGGGTTAAAAAATATCTTTTGAGGTGAAGTTTTTAAAAGGGTATTTATTTCTGTCTTTTAGTTTACCTAGCTAGAAGATGTGGCCTAGTTATTTAAGGCTTTACATACCTCTTGAGTATGTAAGCAAGCCTGAAACAGTTATTCCCAAAATGGCATCACCACTTGGGAGATAAGTACTGCTCAAGCATGTCTTTGCAGTTTTAAAAAAGCACACAATTTAGAAGATAATGGTATTTCTACCTTATAAGGTAGAAATTCTCTTCCATTTTGAGCTGCACACATCTCTGAGTCATTCAATGCTCATCCTGTCCCCTGTCTACCATGGCACATATACCTTGCCCCTTCTTGACATTGATATTAATAAAAATAATATTAACATTTGCCGAAATGTTTTTATAGCTGTATTCTTTATAAATTTGTTTATTACTAATTAGGACCCAAGAAGCTAATTCTCAGTTGTATATCATGCGCTTCTCTGTGTGTCATAGTGGGGGTCTTCAAAAAGTGTTCTGTAGAATCTGGAAAAGCATCCCTGTCTGGGAAACAAGAGAAAGGAGGAGATATCTGCACTTCACTGAATGTTGCAGATTTACAACAAATTGCAATGTAAGTTAGAAAATAAGTTAAAAAACAAAAGTACCTTTTATTCTCTTAACTGCAAAAAGAACCCTTGTTATTGCTAGCTTTTGTTTTCTCATTAGTTATGGATCACTTAAACCACTGATCGTACTGTGCAGAAATGATCAACAAACAAGATTTGCTTTTTTGTTTCACATTTCATGGTTTTATAAAACAAATGATCAGAGATGAGTCTGCTTTGTGAGCTTGGAAGGTTATAGATGACAGAAATGCACTTAACAGTCTTAGGAAATCTGGGTAAGAATCTTAGTAATCAAAGCAAAGTATACAGAAAGCAATCTGAGATTATTTTTTTTTTTTATGTTGGATTCTTGTCATTCTTTTTGCCCAAATGGTTTTTTGATAGCCAAGCTTCATTGTCTGTCAGTAAAGTCTGCAGTGTCTCATTCTTCCAATGTTGGTAGTGATGTCATAATGTCGTGTGCCCTCAGGCCCTCTGTAGGGAAGGTAACGGTACAGCACCTTTTGCTCTATTCAGAAGAGAATAGTGGGTCAGAATAGTAACTTGCACAAGAGTGCAAGGCTGAGAAAAAGATGCAGCCAGCTCTCCCTGATTATTCCTGTTGTGGGGACGCTGGATGCCTAGGAGACTTGTCAGTTACTGATCTGCTTGCTGTAGTCATCTGCCTCTCCAGCCAGCATCTGTGCTTTTTTATTTAACCTCTGCCAAATGAATACCTTTGGATTAAAAAGGGAATATTTTGTCTCTGAGCTAACACATTCTAATGCTGCATTAAAGCTGCCCTGGAGCTGCACTGAATTTCACTTGCTTTGTCAGACTATGTTAATTTTTCTTTTTCTTTTGTTACTATGACTGTATATTGTTTCCCATACGTAATGTAGCACAGTCTGGAACCTTAATTTCATTCAGGTTTCAAGCACTACAGATGAATGCAATAGGTAGGGTATACCTGCTTTTTCTGAAGAAATTGTACCATTGGAAAGTCCTATTCCTTTGTATTATATTGTATAATAGGTGCTATACCAATAATTGCATGTCCTCATGGTAAATTATATAATATAAATATTTATATATATACATATATGTATATGCTTATATAAACTCATTCTTTCTCATTTTTCATTTGTAATTTATGGACCTCAAATAATGCAGTTCCCTTTCTGTTAGTTCCTGAATACTTTTGGCATTACATCTTCTATTTCCCCCCCAACATTTCTGAAATGCACAAATTCTAATAGCCTTTATACCTTGGTACAAGATCGAAGAACTGCTGATTTCTCAACCAGCCAATGTTTAATCTTGCAGCTTGGGTTTTTTCCTTATAATTTTGTTTGTGTATTTGCATATGGAACAAGAACAGAGACTCAAAGGTATTTTTATTTTTTATTACAAGTAGGGTGGTCATTTTTATTTCATAATGTGAGCTCTTAATTGTTATCATTGTTAGTCATACAGAAGCAGTTACAGTCGATGAATACCCAAGAGATGAATGTGTCAACAACAAATTCCATGTTTTCCTTCCTCTTCTCCTCATGTTTCCTTATGTCATAGCATAAAGAGAATTCGGTCCATTGCGATATTTGTGCCCTGGGCACTGCTGGAGTTACTTGTCAAGGTGGTGTAGCAACCTATGATTGTTTTTCCTCTCCTTTCCCTTATTTCTGAAAAGTATTTGTTACGGTCTCATAAGCTTGGTCAGTTTTAAGAGGTACCAACTTTATGCATCCTTGTCTGAAATGCTGAAATCGAGGTGTTAATATTTTCTCTCCAGTGTAGCAGGATCCAGAAACAGGTAATTGCTTTACAGGTGAGGAAAAATATAATACCTAAGGATTTCTTTTTTTTTAATGTTGTCTTCAAAGTACAGACTTGTCTTGTTACACATTGCTATGTAAAATTAATCAATGCTGTAGAAATTCACTTGTACTTGAACTACTTGCCAATGTTAAAATAGTAAACTATGCCAAAACGGAGAAAGAGATACCAGTTGTGATTGATGACCCAGGTTTCTTTCACTGCAGAAAAAGGTAAAAGGCCTGTAAATCCCCGGTTGCTTTTTGCTGTGGATGCAACAGGATCTAGTGAGAAAATGATGAAGATATGAATGGAGGAGTGATTCTGAATAACTGATCTTGAAGTACTTGCTCTTCTGGTGGTTGATACCTTCTGCCCAGAAGTTTACAGAATTGCTTACTCTTGTCTAATGTAGCAATTGGTTAATGCAATTAGATAACGGTCGGCTGATCAACTCATACATTAATACTAGCTTAATATTTCTAGAGAGCCTGTATTATCAAGAACTCTGTAAGCTTAAATATTTGAATATGCAACTAACTCTGCACAAACCCACTGATGTACACGTGTGTGACCCTTGTGCACAGTGTGACTGAACGGTTTATGGAGGGTTATCTGCAACAAATTTTCAGGGACGGGGAAGGTCTTTTTCCGTTGTACAAAATGGCTACAGTTATTCTGCACAACACGCACACAGGGGCTTAGCTTAGGGATTTTATTTGGGAAACAATATCACTGAAGGAGCTGTTGCTTTGTCCTCTTCAGGGCAGTACAATGGAGCCGTGACATGTAGCAGATGCAGATGCTGCACACACATTTCCTCTTTATGGTGTTTCCCGTGTCGTGGCCAGCACTTTGGAGCATTTTTTAAGAGAAATCGAGGCACGAAGCCTTTTAACAAAAATACAACTTGAAAAGACTGAACATTTCACACAGACTTTTGTGCTGCAATATTGCATGGTGTAATGAATCTAAGATGCGACCTCAAAAATCGAACCTCATTATTAATTACAAATGCCAATTATTACTTAAGTAAAACCCTGTTAAAAGTAATAGAAGGTGTGATACAGTAGAGCAACATTGGCAAGTTGTATGATGCTGGGCACCTATCTACTACTTAAACAGGATGGGTAAGGATAGCAAATTTCACTGCTCAAAACCAGGAGCAATATCAGGTCTTAACTGCTAATTGTATACAATTATTCAGGAGGCAAAGCCCCGGGGAGTGACACGGGGCATTCATTATGGCCACCAGCCACATCCTGTCTTGGGAAATCTGGACATATTCTGGCCTTGAAGTCTGCATGATTGAGATCAAGCTTTCTCGCATACCTCACTAAACAATCTTGATGTAAAGGGAAGGATCCAGTCCTTGATACTTAAAAATAGCTTGAAAGATTTTTTCATCTGAAAAAGACTTGCAAGAGCTCTGTCATTTACAATTTGTAGTATTAACGTATTAACTATAGCTGGGAAAACACAATTTTTATTTTATATATATATATAAATACTGATCTGTACATAAGTGTATCTATATATACACTTATATAGATACTGTATATTATATAGAAACATATACATACATGCATATGTGTGTATATACATATGGATAGGAATAGTCTCAGCTATTGCATCCTATTTACTGGAATTCATTTAGCAGAATGAGCCGAGGCCTGTTTTGCTTTGATTTGCTCTTCATCTACTGTAATTTTGCTATGCCCTGATTCTGATTCTGTTTCTCTTCCATATTAAAAGGCCTGATCCTGTAGTCCTGCTTGGGCAAAATTCCTGTAAGTCCTTCTTGTTGCAGTATCACTTATGCAATGGTTGACTGTAATGTTTCTAAAAAATATTTTCTTTTTCTATGTGATGAGAATCCAGACAAAGCCGGACTTAAAGTACAGACTCTTTCTTGTAAGCAGAATTTTTCCATCATGAATTGGACATTTTGTGGAACACTAAGAGGCATAAATTCTGGTAAGAAAGTGATTATTCCGATTTCTTAAAGGGTTCTAATGGCAAATTAGAGATACGTGTCTCAAATTTTTATATATATGTTAAATGAAAGATGAATATTCTGAAAAGGAACAGTAGAATAAAAGAGAGCTCAAAGTCATGTTGGCTTCTCATTGTAGGTATATATCGTATTGATTTTTTCAAGCAGGACTGATCCTGTGAGGTGATGAGAGCCATGCCCTTCTCAATTCCAGTGAGGAGTGGGCTGTTTGTGTGTTTCAGGTTAACACCATGCTTCCCTATGGCATGTTCTGTGTATCTCCACTATAAAGACTGGTAGAAGAACCATCAGCTATAGAAATAAAAGCCTTGACAGTTATCCCTGACTCTTTCTTCAACTGGTAGAAGCTTTGGATGCTCATTCCTACTTCTGAAACTTGCGGAACGGTATTTTTATTATTCTAGTGACCTGAAGTGAACTGTTTGCTGGTTTGCTTCTGGCCCAAATGTCATTGGTTGCATTTAATGCAATTTTCAGTCCCCAGTAACCTGGTGAAAGGAAGTGAGGTTCAGTGTTTGGGCTACACACCATCTGGAGGTTTAGGTCATGCCTTTCTTAGCCAATCGTGGAAATTGCAGAAACACCCACCTCACACGAGAATACCTCAGCTCTCCGTCCGCTTGAAGCCAGTCTTCCTTTTCCCTACACAAAACATTTGTAAAAGAGAAACGATATAAAAGTTAACCTGGGTTGTATCATAATTGTCTGGAATTATTTTAAGATACTGTCAAATGCCAAAAAGTGTGTTTAATCACTCCTTTTCCTGTGGTTGAAATAACCAGGCTTTTTAATATTAACCTCTGAGGGTTTTTCAAAGGAAGAAATGCATAGGTGTGTATTGCTTTAAAGTCTAATATATTACTTGGCCACTACTGTAGCCATACGGTTTTGAACACGCAGGCTAATTTTACTCTCCATTGTTGGTAGCATATTCATTCTTAAGAATAACAGTGACAAACCCAAATGTTGGCATATGTCATTTACGTATTTGGCTTTTGTTTCTCCTCTAAATGAAGAGCTCGGATCCTTGGGATTTCTTGCTGGTGAAACTCTTGTTAAAATCCCCATAGAGTCATGTTTTGTTCAATTTTTCTCCCTGTTTAGGAAGTAAAGGAATAAACTCACTCTACAAATATTATATTTGCAATTGCTGTATTTTAAATTGGAAAATGCTGATTTTTTTTTATTACTATTATGACATGACATACCTTTTGATCTCTCCTTTTCTGTAAGAATTACTGACAAGAGCCAGCTCTGGCCAAAAACACAAAGTGGTTTCTTCTAAAACAGTAACACAAGTGGCTACTCATACACAGTACCCATCATCCACAACCATCTGTGGGAATTCAGCTGGAATTAATTGGAGTTACAGATGTTTGTTTCCTTTTGAAATCTTTGACCTAACTTTTATATAAAGAACCTATAATAATAGCAGAGCAGCTCGCTCCAAAAGATAACTGCATGATTAGTTTGGTCTGCCTGGCTTCAAATCCTTTTAAACCCATATCTGCTGCGTGGCAGGCAAGGACATAAAGGTTTGACACAAGGCAAAGTGGGATTTTTTTTGGCCATTTCCCATCTTTTTCCTCTGGATGGAGATCTGGATTGGTTGCCTAGCAGCCCTCTCTGCATCCTTCTTATTTTTCTTGGCTAGAAAGCAAGATTTGAAATTCTTCCCCAACTTCTAACTTACTTTCTATAGAGTCAGCCCAGGGACAAGTTGCAGTGCTTGGGCCAACAGATGTCAATTTTCAAATGAATATCTAAACTAGTAAATTAAGGAAATCACCAGCAATGCCTTCAGACAAGTACTCACTTTCTGAAGCTGCCAACCAACAGCTGCTAATCTAAAATCTCTGGGCAATACCAAAAAGAATGAAATCTGTGTATTAATTAAAAACACAATGTTGTCACCCCGTAAGAGATTAAGTACTCAGTAAAATCTGCAGCATGATTAGATTGAGTGGTAAGTAGTTCCAAGATTGTTTGTTACCACTGAGGAAGACAAATGTTGAGTCCTTTAAATTCTCTTGCTGAGTAATTGCAGTTCCCTTCCCCTCCTTGGAAACCTTTAAGCCATTCTTTTAAGTTTGCTCAGGCACCCAAAACCATAAAGAGTTAATGCCCTTGTAATGGTCATTTGTACATAAAGTTGTAATTATTTATTTTCTCATTTGTACCATATCAAGGCTTTGTACAATGTCTTAAGTTTTGTTTTCAAATTATTTTGTATTTTATTTTTATAAACTGGTTCTAAATAAAATATTCATTCAGCATGCAAAACTTCAATTCTTGATTGTGTTTGGATAATGACGTAATTATAAAGCTTCAGTTGAATTTTTTCCAGTATTTCTTACTAATGTAACCCTGGACTTTAAATGGGGAAAGTGCTTTGACAGTGATTTTTGCTGTTGGTGCTACTTCAACAAGAGTCCTATGTTCATGTTGCAAGTCGGAATGATTGGATCTATGGAAGTTTTACAGATTTGGTAGCTTCGTGTATTGTTTATTAGTAAGAACAGAGAAACTCAACCGACCTCCTCAGAAACTTCCCTTTCTATTTGCTCTTTCTTTTATCCATACTCTGCATTCAGCCAAACAATGATTGCTACGGCCAGACCAAATGAAGTTTAGTAACAGCGTGGTGGAGCCCAGTCTTGTTCTAAAGAGTCAACTACTTCTTTTTCATTTTTGTGAGTTTTTTTTTAAACTCTTTCCTTCAAATTTGTAATTCCTTATTTAGTCAGAAGACACCATAGTTGTTTTTTTGGAGATGATGAGCTGAGCTTTTACAGCCTTTTGAGGAGACCAGTCTCATCCTCTGGACTCATCATCTCTGGAGCAGAAAACTGAGTGCAC